>CM053758.1:26434232-26484378 GCA_028658305.1 Pachyuromys duprasi
TAACGGGGTTATTTTGGGCTGGAGAAATGGCTTAGCGGTCCAGGGGTCCTGGCTGCAGTTCCAGGGGTCCTGAGTTCAATTCCCAGTAACCACACGATGGCTCACAACCTTCTGGAATGGGATCTGATTCCCACTTCTGATGTGCATGAAGACAGAGTGCTCATATACATAAAATACATAATTAAGAAAAAAAGGTTGGAGCCTGTAGCTGGGCAGGATAGAACTGGCTGGAATTTCAGTTCCTTGGCTGAGGGTCTCAGGTAGGAAACCACAAGGCCAGGAGAAAAAAGAGACGCAGAGAGAGAGAAGGAGAAAGACAGAGAGGACGTGGCCTGGTGGAGCATATCTCCCCAGACAAGATGACTTATTAGCAAATAACTTGGGAAATACAACTGGGAAGCAGCCATACTAGCATAGAAAATTCGTTTGAATTGCACCTGCTCAGTTATTGTTCTAATAAATCAGTAAGTCTCTGTTTCGACTGTTTGCGGGGAGGTGGGGGCGCTGGCTGAGTCATAGAATAGCCTCTTAGAATTAATAAATATTCCATAACAATTGCTGGCATAGACAAACCAAGAGTAATGACGTGACTGGACGAACAATGGTATTCTGTTTAGTTCTCAGAAGAATTCTTTGAAGAAATTTACAAGTCAGCCATTTTAGCAATGAAAAATTAGAAAATAAAAAGGAAAAGAAAAAATATAATTATGCTAATAATTTCTATGACTTGGTGGGGAATGACCTTTAGAGGAAGTTTAAGATTTTGAGTTTAAAAGTTATGTAATCTATAAAATTATAAAAACAGATACAGGGACTTCAAGGAAACCTGAGTGAAAATCATGTCTCTGTGAAAATCCATAACAGAAAATGGGAGCATGGGGCAAGGGAGTGTTGCCAATATGTCTGATTCAAGCAGGTTTAAATTAATGGCAAGCTAAGACACCTCAGGAGCTGAACACAAACAGCTCTTTAAAAATCGGGCAGGAGGCTGGGCATGGAGGCACAGGCCTTTACTCTGAGACCAGCCTGGCTACAAAGAGAGTCCAGGAGAGCCAGAGCTTGTTACACAGAGAAACCCTGTCTCAAAACACACCCCCCTCCAAAAATAAAAACAAAAAAACAAACAAAAAAAAAAAGAATTCAGGCAGGAAAAAGAACATTTCAAGCCCTGAGGTAGAGACATCATTTATTCCAATTTAGATAGTAGGGAAACACAGCTGTTTAAAAGTCATGTCTGCCAGTAGTATAGAAACTAAGAGTTTGAATAACTCTAAAGCTCATGATTTCTTCTCCTAATGCAGCAGTTAAAATTGGAGTTTATGCCGGGTAGTGGTGGCACATGCCTTTAATCCCAGCATTAGGGAGAGAGAGGCAGGTGCATCTCTGTGAATCCCAGGCCAGCCTGGTCTACAGAGTGAGTTCCAGTACAGCCAGGACTACACAGAGAAACCCTGTCTCAAAAAACAAAACAATCAAAAAAATTGGAGTTTATTTCCAAACACAATGGGAAACCCCAGCTGCAGCCACCTATGCCAACCATTTTGTGGTATTTTGTTTGTTTGCAATACTGTAGAGGAAACTTAGGGCCTCACACATGCTACACAAGACTTTTACTCCTAAGCTACAACCCCATCCTCAGCCTTCCAATTTTTAATTTTTAAATTACTCTTCAGAAAAGAATGAAAATCCAGCCCTCACCATTTCTTTCCAGCCACACAGACCCTTGCAGTTACTTGTTTTGAACAACAGTGTTCTGTCTGGGAATGACACATCTCTCTGAAATTGTTCCGACCGCTGCTGGTTTGTGATATTCAAGTACTGTTCTGGGGACTTGACTTTACAATCTCTAGAGTCATCAGAAGCCAAAACAAGCAATTTAAGGGACTTTAAAATATCTATTTACTTAATTTTGTGTAATTTAGTACCTGCGGGGGCCAGAAGAGGGCATCATCCCCTGAAAGGTACAGGTGGTTATGGGCTGTCACGTGGGTGCCGAGAATTGAATTCACATCCGCTTCTCCATGAGCCATCTCTATAGTCCAGGACATATTTTCGTTGTTGTTGTTGTTGTTATTGTTTTGAGACAAGGCTTCTCTGTGTAGCTTTGGCTAACCTAGAACTGGCTCTATAGACCAGGCTGGCCTTGAACTCAGATATCTACTTGCCTCTGCCTCCCATGGGATTAAAGGTGTACACCACCACCTGGCTCATATTTTTCTTTAAGATTTATTGTTACTACTTTTGTTTGTTTTTTTGAGACAGGCTTTCTCTGTGTAGCCCTGGCTGTCCTCCTCAAGCCCAGAGACCCACCGTCTCTGTCTGCCTCCTGAGGGCTGGGATTAAAAGTGTGTGCCAGGCCAGGCTACTTTACTTCCTTTTTGTTTGTTTGTTTTTGTTTTTCCAGACAGGGTTTCTCTGTGTAGCTTTGGCTGTCCTGGACCGGCTTTGTAGACCAGGCTGGCCTGGAATTCACAGAGATCCATCTGCCTCTGCCTCCCTGAGCACTGGGATTATAGGCCTGCACCACCGAGCCTGGCTACTTTTGTTACTTTTAATTATGCTTGTAAGTATGTATCTGCGTGGGAGTTACAGGAGATTGAGAGCTGCCCAACATGGATGTTAGGAACTGAACTTGGAACCTCTGGAAGAGCAAACGGTATGAGGTCTTACCCACTGAACCATCTCCCCAGCTCTAAGTACTTTTGAAAACAATACATTGATTGAAGAGAGTCTCCACCTACTGAGTAAATGGAAAGGCCAGCTGTCCTAATGTGAGGCCTAGAACTCAGTAAAATGTTTATAGCTGACTAGGGACACCAATTCCCAAGATCTGGACTTTATTTAAGCAACACAATGGTAGTGTTCTCTGGAAAAAAATACCGGCAAGCCACTGGCCAAAGGCTTTGTGTAGAGTTTGAATGAAATTATTTTATGAAGTGTAGACAGATGAAAACACTAGTTATTAATACATATTAGTGTAATATATGCTTTTAAATGTGAATTTTAACATAGCAATGAGTGATATATTAGTAACTGAATTATTTCACTTACCCCCAAAGGCTTATAAATTTGAGTTAATAAAAAATTATATTAATTATATATTTATGTTGTGCACATGTGTTCATATGTAAGGGCATATGCAAGCCATGGTGTGCATGTGGAGACCAGAAGACAACTTGAGGGTTTTCTCTTTCCACCATTTGGGTCCTGGTGCTTTACTGACAAGCACCTTTACCTGCTAGGCCAACTCTCTGGCCCTCAAAATACCTTTGAGCAGAGGAAGGACTTTCACAGTGTTGTCTCACATCACATGGCTTCTGTTTTACAGCTCACGTGCCAACATGAGTACAGAGAACTGAACTTGCTAGAATTCACGGGAGGCAAGGAGGAAGGAAGACCTCACTACAACGGCCAACAGTCAAATTCCTGGCCAGAGATTGCATCTCTAGATAAATGTGTTTGTTTCTTTTTGAGACAGAATCTCACCATATAGTCCCGGCTCGTCTCAAACTTTTGATCCTTCTGCATTCTGCTGATAATCCCAGGGGTCTGGGATTAGCCAACATTTCTGTTAAGAAATGTAAAGAACAAAAATAAATAAATAAAATAGAAAAAGAACATTTCTTGCTAAGCCTTAATGATGACTGAAGGACCTTGGAAAATAGATACAAAAGATACAAGTTCTATTTTTTGTTGTGGCCGGGCCCTGGAAACGTGACCAGGAGTAACAGTTGATGAAGAAAGACAGACCTGTGGGCCGATGGAGGTGAGCCAATAGCCTGGATACTCAGCACCGGGTGGGCAGGAGAGGAAGCTGCCCTGGCCGGGGTGTCTCTGTAGGCGTGCAGTCCCTTTGAGATTGGATATCTACCTCTTGAAGTGGCCAATCTGAAGGCCAGGATTTAGGAGAGAGAATTGTGCTCCGCTTTAGGGACTCAACAGGGTAGAGGGAGAGAACTGACTCCTGCAGGTTGTCATCTGACTTCTACATGTGTTCTGTGGCACACAGGTGTCCTTCACCTGTGAGAAAAGAGAGCAATGCAATGAAGAGAGCACATGTGGAGCTGGGCACGGTGGCGCACGCCTGTGATCCCAGCATTCGAGGAGGCAAAGGCAGGTGGATCTCTGTGAGTTTGAGGCCAGCCTGGGCTACAAAGTGAGTCCAGGACAGCCAAGGCTTCACAGAGAAACCCTATCTTGAAAAACAATAAAAAAGAAAAAGGAAGAAAGAGAGAGAGAGAGAGAGAGAGAGAGAGAGAGAGAGAGAGAGAGAGAGAGAGATGGATCAAAGGTACCTGCTGGTGCCTGGTGACAAGGATTCAATTCCCAGGCTCCCCACCTCCCACAAGTTGTCCTCTGACCTCCACATGGGTACTATGACATACACATTACCCCCTTTTCCCCCCAAATAAATAATATTAAAAAAGTTTGAAGAGAGTACACGGACTGAAGACATGGCACAGTGATTAAGAGCAATTGCTGCTCTCCCAGGGGACCTGAGTTTGGCTCCCAGCATCCACCCACTCATGTTGGGTGGCTTGCAACAGCTTATAGTCCAGCTCCAGGGTATCTGATGTCTCTGGCCTCTTCAGGCACTTGCACTCATACGCACCACACACCCTCACAGAAACACAGAAAATACACAGGATTAGAATAAAGTGACTCTTAAAAGCAGCAAGGAAGCCCTGGGCAGAGCAGGTGCACCAGCTTTGCATTTTGTATCACTTCTGGCCCTGGAACTCTTTGCTTGTTCAGGGGAGGCTGTTTTTGTTTGTTTTTGTTTTGTTTTATGGTTTTGTTTGTTTGTTCTGTTCTTTTTTCTTTTTGAGATAGGGTCTCACAATGTACCTAGGTTCATCTGGACCTCACTTTACAGTCCAGGCTGGCCTTAAAGTGACAGGGATCCTTCTGCTCATCCTCTGGAGGGCAGCCTACGCCACTATATCTGGAAACACTGGGTCCTCTGACTGAGCCACACTGTCATCTCACCAATTTCCCACGAGTTCAGCTCCACTCCAGGTACAACCAATCCAAGCTCTTGTTAAATTAGTTAAAAACAAAAAATAGGGTTTCTGTGATTTGACACCAAAAGCTTTGCTAATTGTACAGGGTTATAGAATGCAGCATTTTCACAACTTGTCTGTGGATTTCTTTCTTTCTTTTTTTTCCTGGTGTTTCAAGGCAGGGTTTCTCTGTGTAGCCCTGGCTGTTCTATAACTCACTGTGTAGACCAGGCTGACCTCAAACTCACAGAGATTCGTCTGCCTCTGCCTCCCAAGTGCTGGGATTAAATGTGTGCACCACCACCACCTGGCAGTCTGTGGACTTCTTAAAGCAGGTTTTGTGTGTCATGGAAAAGACTCATTGGTTTAAAGATCTGTTTGAAAGACAAGATAGATTGAGAAAGGGAGCTCAAAGTCAGCAATAATTCATCTGAAAATCTGATTTCTGGAAGCCTCATGCCTAGTAACCAGTGGTCGGTTACTAGTTAATTGTGGCTTTCATGACCAAACACAGATTAGTCCCTGGAGAGAGACAATAGTTTCAGGGCTGGATCAGCTTCAGTGCACAAAACACAAAATAGATACATCATTAACATAATTTTTTGGACTAACTCAAAGTTGAAGTCTTTCCCAAAAATCAATATTTAAAAGCAGAAAGTATTACCAGAAACATTCCTTTTACAAAGCAGAAGAAAATTAACAAACAAACAAACAAACAAAAACAAGAGCCAAATACATATACTTATAGGCAAAAGTGTAGCGTGTTTGTGTTTATCTGTATCTTTGAAATTTTAGGACTGAAATAGCAAACACCATTTTCAATTATTTGGAAACATCTCAAGCACTTCAAGTGCATTAGATTAAAAATGTTTTTCTCAAGCAACACTGGTGTTTTGAGCAGTCTGTCCCGAGAGAGTCAACAACATCTAACCCCTCCTCCTCAGATTCCAGGAACAAAGTTCACCCCAGGAAAGCGATGAGTTCATTGGGCTTACAGAGCATGGGGGAGGGGCTAGTGGTGGGAGCGTGGGGTTCCCAAGTCTTCACCTAGCCAGCCTGGATTGCTGGTTCCCTCATAGCATGGCGCCCCCTTCCGGCGGACCTTACACAGCCTGTTTACTCCAGCAGCAACCCGTGGAATGAGGGCGGGACTGCTGTCAGACGGCGAGGAGCGGTGGGGAGCCCAGATGAGGGTCCACTCACCCCCTCCACCACCTCTGTGAGGGAATGTTAACAGCTTATAGGCCCAACAGTGACAGA
The DNA here is from genome assembly GCA_028658305.1 of Pachyuromys duprasi. NCBI lineage: Eukaryota > Metazoa > Chordata > Mammalia > Rodentia > Muridae > Pachyuromys > Pachyuromys duprasi. Next base: position 26,440,496 of record CM053758.1, read on the forward strand.
CCGGTGCGAGCAGGAGCAGCTGATCTGATGAAGATGGTGGCTGTCCTGCTCGGAAGTCTTAAGTGGTACAAAGAGCAGGAGGAAGGAAGAAATTTTAAAAGGATAAGCTGCGGAGGAATACCTGAACTTACCCCGTTGGTCCAGAAAAATCTGGGCATGAGGAAGAGGACCATGCCCCAGAAAAATCACCCTGTGAATTCATGGTCCTGTTCCTCATGTCCAGCTTTTCTTAACCACCTCCCCCAAGTTACTATTGTCACCACTAATCTGCTTCTAACCCTCTCAAGCCTCCTGAGAGTTCAGTGCACTCTTCCGCTGTTATGGAAAGCTGTCTGCTCACCACATTTGACAATAGTAACTTGGGGGAGGTGGTTAAGGTTTTGGGTTTAGAAAAAAAATGGTTTTTCTTGCATTAAATGTCAACAAAAATTATTTTTCAGTTGAGCAGTTCTAGTTTCATGCTTGTGCCTGGTCTAATTTTGACTGGCCAACAAAGATAATGAAATTCTTTCCTCCAGTGTGGATTTCTCAGACAGATCCCGCTGTGGGAGAACAGTTTGCTTCAGATGGGCCAAGAAGCCAGCTGGGAAGATGAAAATGCCTGAATCTGAGCACGAGGGAATAAGATTCCAACCCAAGATGCCTGGACTCTAGGGTCTCGCGTAGTCCAGGCAAGCCTTGGCTTTCATGGATTCCCAACCAACAGAGTTACATGCTCAGGCCGCCCCGCCCCCAGGGACTAAGGGAGTGGAGCTGACCCCACTGTGAAGCAGGATCCAGCCCCAGGGCAATGCGGACCAGAGCTTCTCTGTGTCTCAGAGGGCAGCAAGGGCTGAGCGGTTATGTCAGTCACGGGTCTTTTGCCAGAGGCTGTTCCCACTCTGGATACTCCTGCAGTGACTGTCCAGATCCCGGTGGAAGCTGCGCCTGCGGAAACCTCACAGTGTCTTCTGAGGCAGGCGGTGTGGCCAGGGTTACGAGAACATTGCTGTTCTGGTTGTCTGGTGACACAGAAACAGGCTGATTCAACAAAAAGCAGATGGGGTGTTACCCTGAGGCATCTCTGAGGCCAAATCACCACAGAAAACTGAATGTGCTATGCTAGACATGGAGGGACACAATGTCAGAACTTGTTGAATGACAATAAATTCACAAGGTTTAGTTTGCTGGTTTTTTTTCTTTTCTTTTTTCTTTGGCTTTTCAAGACAGGGTTTCTCTGTGTAGTCTTGGCTGTCCTAGCCTCACTTTGTAGCCCAGGCTGGCCTCAAACTCACAAAGATCCACCTGCCTCTGTCTCCTCCAGTGCTGGGATGGAGTACAGGTGTGCACCAGTCAAGGTTTAGCTCAGGGTTTAGCGTTTTAAGTGATAGCAGATTGTCATATTATCTGTCTATCCTGGTTGCCTGGCTGAGGCAAAAGCAGGTTCTTGTGTTCCAATCTAATTATTATTAATGCACATAAAACAGTACATGTGTCTGCAGATCTGTGCCATCTCAGTGACTTCCCTATTGCTGTGATATCATAACGTAGGCAAATCATAGAAGAGTGTTTAACTTGGGGGCTCAGAGCTCCAGAGGATGAGTCCGAGCCCATCATGGGGGGAAGCATTGGCAGGAGGCAGGCAAGTATGGTGCTGGAGCTGAGAGCTTACATCTGATCCATAAGTCCGAGGGAGAGCGGGGGTTGAGGGGAAGTGAGAACTGAGGATGGTGTGGGCTTTGGAATCTCAGGCCCCCCCCCCCCAGCAACACACCTCCTCAACAATGTCACACCTCCTAATCGTTCCCATACAGTTCCAGCAGCTCTAGAGCAAGCACTCAAATGTATGAGCCTATGGGGGCCATTCTTATTCAAACTGCTATAAGTATATGAGGGTTATAGAATGACTACATGTTAAAGAGGTCGCAGCAGAGTTTGCGAGAACCTGGAGTCTGTGGTGATGATGAACGGAGAGTGCCTGGAGGGGCTGCTGGAACCCAGCTCTGGGAGCAAAGCTGCTGTGTGCGGCTGCTAGGTGAAGGAGTAAACCTGCCTGAAGTGGGACATAGGTTAGGAGCAGGAAAGGGTGACCAGGTCCAGAGGGGCACACCGGGGGACAGGTGACAGGCAAGTAAGCCTTGTCAATAGCCAGGGACTGAGCCTAGCTGAAGCTTCAGTCCTTGACCCCCACACCAGCTATCAGACAATAGTTTGATGTGAGGCCATGTTCCATCAGCTGCGGAGGCTGGTAAGACAGCCACACCCTTTCCCTGGTTGGTGCATCCGGTAGTCTTGTGCCCGGTTCCCTGAATTTCTTCCAGACAGGGTTTTACCGAGGATCTCTGCGGGCCCTGGGCTGATTCACCTGCCCCTGCCTCCTGGTGTGATCTTAACGCGTCCATGTGCCCTACAGTCTCAAGTCCCGCCAATCCGCATACAGGGCGGCACCCTTTTTGTCCTCAGCAGTAAGTCATTTATCAGTCTGCACTGGGTGGGTGGTGCCTGGCAAATGTTACTTCTAGGTCCACCAGAGGCTGCTGTCATCTCTCCCCCCTCGAGATGGAGTCAAAAGGTCTTTGTGTATAGGGAATTGGAGAAATGGCTCAGCGTTTACGAGTGTTTTCTGCTTTTTCAGAGGACTGGAGTTGAGTTTCCTGCACCAGCTTGGGGAACCTCAACTTGAGGAGCCGATGTTCTCTGTGGACTTCAAGAGCATCTGCATACACATGGTGCACGCACACACACACACACACAAAGGCACACATATAGTTTAAAAAGTCATTTTTAGAATGGAGTTTCCCAGAGCAAGGAATAGCCCAGAATACATTTTATTCTATCTGCAATATCCAAGAGTTATTCCTGACCTTAACAGAAACCACAGCCTGCATGTTATCGCTGGCTTTCCCAGGGCCTGCCTTCTGGAGGGCTGCTTACTACCTATAGTAATGGGAATTTCCAAATAGGAAAGGGTCTTTTTTCTGGATTCTTGTCACTCGAGGACAGATCTGAGTGGTATTGGTGTTCCGGAAAGGGCAGGAAGAAGTGGCCAGAGACCTGCCTTCTCATCTGCACTTCTTGAACCAGCTGTGTCCATTTGGCAAAGCCGAATCTCAGGCTGTTCCGCGTCCCGGGAGCTATCACCGTCCACAGTCATTGCACGCTACCTACAGCCCCACAGAGGTACTCCGTGATCCAGCGCTGCCCGGCACCTTCTGCTCGCCTGGTCTGCATTCCCCCACTCTGCAGACACCAGCACTCACTCCACACCACAGGAACAAACTTGTCTTCGTAAGAGTTTCTTGAAAGAGGGCATTTTACCTCTGCCGTCTTAGTCCGCTGTATTAAGGCACATTTACTATCACTTGATTATTAAAGCTTTCTTACAATGGTTAAAAAAATACTAATACTATTAACTATATAAAAATATACATTTGAGTGTGGTGGTGCATGCTTTCGAACCCAGCACTTGGGAGGCAGATCTCTGTGAGTTTGAGGCCAGCCTAATCTGCATACTGAGTTCCAGGACAGCTAGGACTATGTAAACACCTCGCCTCAAAAAACAAAAAATAAATAAAAATTCATAGCTTTCTTGTGTACTTTTAAAAGCCTCCAGAAATTTGTCAACGAATTACAAAAGCCTTGAAAAAACTGCCTTCAATTGGACAGTTTCCCAAATTTTTGCTTAATATATTCAAATTAAATATGTTGAGTTGAAAAAAAAGACACAGGCTACCCACCACGGTTGGTAAAGGGGTTTATTAGTGGCTGGGGCGGTCTTCCCATTCTAACAAAAGAAAAGCACATTCCACACCTTACCCTCCCCCTGTTAGCAACTCTGCCTCATGGATGCAGCCTCACAATATGAACACCTTTCAGAGTTCCGTACAGGGACATCTCTTCCAGAAATAAACTTTCAGTCTCAACTCAAAAGGGAACAAAGGCATATATCTCGGTTTCTGCAACATTTGGTACAAGTTTGCAACAAAAACCATACATAGCAGCATGCTGCCTACTGGAGACTGGGCTAGCCTGGGCAAGCCTTGTGGGAATGCTTTAGCATCTGTGCATCACTGCCGTTTTCACATATGACAGGTAGAGCTGCACCACAATGCAGCAGTCTGGAGGCTCCAGTTTCACACACTGGACTCTAGCACAGGAAATGTCTTTTGGAGTTTAGCAAATATACAAATAGAAAAAAAAATCGCCTTAAGAAAAGTTTCACAAATGACTAATCATCTGAACTGTTCTTATCACAGCTTTTATATATTATAAAGCTCCCCCACCCCCACTGAGTCTTTGATGAAATAAACCTAGTCACTATCATCTGAGCCACGCTCTGAGCCTCGGTCTGAGGCCTCATTGTTTGAGCCCTCTGGTTCTGATTCATTTCCAGAGCCTTGGCCGGAACCCTCGTTGTCGGAGCCCTGCTCTGATTCACGGTCAGACTCTGCACTTGGAGAAGCCGGGCGCGAATCGTTCTCTGAACCTCCGGAGGGGCTTCTCCCCGACTGCGCAGACTCATTGTCCGACTGCTCGGAGCCGGAGCGCCTCCTCTCTCTGGACGGCTGGTCGCTGTCGGAGCCCTCCTCTGACCCCTGTCCCCCTGACCTGGGAGGGCTGCCCGCCTCACTGCCAGACTTGTTCTGGTTGTCTGCTGAGTCGCTCTCTGATGAGGCTCGCCTGTTGGGCTGCTCGTCGTCGTCGGAATCGCTGTTGCTATTCCTGGGGTGTCTGGAGGAGGGAGGGGTGGGTGAGATGCGAGGGTAGCCAACAGCACTTTCTGTTCTGGGTCATGCCTGGTGCCACACAGGGCTACTGTGATACTTGTTTGTGTGCTGCTAGGTGTGGGCTTTTACTTATAAACAGATCAACAATGAGGGAGCACAATGAGCGAGTTTAATTGATGTGAATGGCACAAGCCTCGAAGCAGCTCAGCCTCACAGACTAGTTCCCTGTAGTTTGCACCTTCTCCTGGCCCCACAGACCACTAGCCAACAGCCTGGGGGTACACAGTGAGGACAAGGGCATCCAGATCTGTCAGGCAGTATCTTCAGAGCATCCTCACAGATGGTTCTCTGCTGCGCTGAGGTCAGCTCTGACCAACCCGGGCCCCTCCTCGGGCCACTGCACTTAAACACTCCTTCTCTTACCAAAAACTGAGCTACCACCACCAACTCCAGGGTGGCTATGCTCCCCAGAGCAGTAAACGGGAAGGAAAGTGGACACACAGCCCTCTGCAAGGAGGCGTGGGTCTGCAGTTTCCTCATCACCTGCCTGTCTCTTTGGGGGGATCTGAACGTTGACTGAGTGAAGAAGCAATGGCCATAGAGGAATGCAGGCAGTGTGGTGTAGAAAGTTCTGTTCCAGGAGTCTAGGGGTAGGTGTGTAAGCACCAGAGGCAGGCACAAGTTAGCAGTCACTTCCTCAAGGCTACGAGCTCAGCGTGAGCTCCATACGGGTTGCCTACGCTTAGCCAACCAAGGAAGGCACAGGTGTGTTGCTGGTCCAGCAGGGGAAGAAATGGACACCAAATCCCTCATTTCCACAAGGCAGGGCCAGGCTACTCCGAGTACTGCTAGCTAGTCAGTGCTGGGCAACAGAGCGACACTTTGCTTAGGAGTGAGTGTGTCACCCAGGAGACACCAGCTAAGCTCCTAATGACATGCCCACTGTGGTTTCTTCTAGCTATAAGACAGCTAGGCACAGAGCTCAAGTTTGAGGCAGGAGGGTCACCGAGAATACAATGCCAGCCTGAAGCTGTCAAGAAGACAGCACATTGAGCACTCCCAGCCACCTCTTGTTCAAGTTTGCTTTCCCTCTTAAGTCAACATAGACAAAGACGAGGACACGCATCGGTCAGCAGCCACTGGCTTCTCACTGCCCTCAAAGTGTTTGCCCTTTGTCAGACTGGGGCTCGCCCACCATTACAATTTACCAAGTGTGTGTGGGGTGGGGTTCTTACCCTTCATCAGCAATTTTCAGTTTATCCTCATCTGAAGAATCATCACTTGATGATATAATGGCTTTGGATTTTATTTTTCCCTTCATTGAAGGAGGCAGGCGTTCTGGCTTGGGCTAGAGAATGTCAAGCAAGACCCATTAGTTGGCGTTTCCATATTCTTGGGACATTACATCAGACCAGGTTTTATTATAGTAATAGAATCAACAGCTACCAATGAAAACATGCATTTGTTCTGCAAGAAGCTACAGAAGAGCGCACTGTGGCACCCTGTCAGACTTACACACACACACACACACACAAACGGCAGAAGAGCACACCGAGTTTTTCACAGACAGACAGGACAGGAAGACAACTTACAGCCTTCTTTTTCTCTGTTCTTGGTGGACGTCGTTTCTTTGGTTTGGGGCCATTTTCTGTTTCATCATCATCAGATCCTTCTTCTCCCTTTGGAGGTCTTGAATAGTGAATCAAGAGTGTGTCAGGAGGTTCATACCTGCCAGGTCTGACTACATCGCCATCACAGTAGAACCCTCTGTATGGATGCCGACCTCAGCTACACTATGCACTCAAGGGCACAGGGCACACAGACTGGCAGCCAATGACACCTGCCGCTAACTTGTCACCATGCAGCTCCTTCATCTACACTGAAATCTGTGTTTGGTGCTGAGTGAGACACGACCTGGGTTTTGGATCTCTAAATCTTTCTCCTACTCTTCCTCCCTTCCCAGTTGCTACCGAGATCCTCACCACAGCTACACAAGTGATGGTCTGAATGGATTCACAGGTTCTTTCTCAAGGACAACTGGCCAGGGACAGAAGGGCGGGCCTGGGTAAAACAGCCTGAAGAAGACTCCTGGGCAGGAAAGCGTGGGGCACCCTGGATCTCACAACAGATGGCGTTGGGTGGCTAAAGGGCACTGCCACCACCACTCATTCACGTTCCAGAGAGGAAGGGCTCAGTGACTGCCAGTATTGCTCATGCAGTCAATGCAGCTGCCACCCAGGCTGCTCACCTCACCTCACATCTGTGTCCAAAACACGTTACAAGAACTGGGCGTGGTGGTGCACACCAACAATCCCAGCGCATCGGAGGCAGAGACAAGTCGATCTCAGTTTAAGGCCAACCTGGGCTGCACATTAAATTCAAGGCCAGCATGGATACTGAAACCCTATTTCAAGTAACAAAATGACAAGAAGGACACGGGCCACTCTCAGCTGCTTTAGGGGATGACCTAGAGATACACGCAAATTACATACTCAGGATTTTGAGAAGCAGGGAAGCAGTTTAGGAAGATGGAAGTGTAAAAGGTCTCTCGATTTTACAGACACTAGAAACAGTAATGAGGACACTACCTTCTCCTCCTCCTCTTCTTCCTCTCTCCACCGTCCTCCTCTTCGCCCTCCTGTTCACTGCCACTGCCCTTCCTTCTCTTCTTCTTTTTGGATATAGGGAGGTCGTCATCGGTGTCATCATTGACAAACTCATCAAACTCGCCTCCTTTCTTAGAACGCTGCGATTCAAGGGGACTAGAGTCAGCCACTTCCAAGTATTACAGTACTTCTTGGCTACAGGGACTGTAGAGCGTTCTTGTAGGTCTCTGACAGGTGAAGACCTTTTACTAAGTCACATGGAAGAGGGGCTTGGCTGGGCCCACATCCCCAGCCCTTGTCATGAGCAGTCCCATCAACTGTGTGAGAAGGCGGCACACTGGTAAGCACACCTTCAGTTAAAAATGTGCTTAAGCCACCTAGCCCCAGAATGCAGAAAGGTGCTGGTGAGCACGTGGCTGACTGGGAGCTGTGGGTCTCTGCAGCCACTCAGCACCACTAAGGAGTGTCACACCAAATCCCTCAGCTTGGGGAGAAGACCTAGATTCAAAGTACAGTTTCACTGGCTGCTCATTTTAATACCATATATGTCAAAACACAAGGAGAGCAGGGCCCCTGCGCACTGAGGTCAGCAGTAAAGAGTGGGAGAGCAGATCTGTGCCCAGCCCCGTGTTCACCCACGGCGCCACCCCCCCCCCCAAAAGGCAGACTGCTGCCCATCCCGGACACTGCAGTCTGTTGGAAGACTATCACCCCGTGGTAGAGGAAGTAGGGGCTAAGAACCAAGTACGCTCTTCACTCCAGAGAGCCCGGTGATGGCGGCGGGCCGGATCTTACCCGCCCTCCGCCCCCGCCTCTTTTCTTCTCTTTTGCTGCTTCAGTCTCGCCAGTGAACATGAGGATGTTTTTGGTCTTCTCCACATACTGGGCCCGCTGTTCCAGAAGTTTCTTTTGTTCCTCCTTTTCTCTGAGCCGTTTCTCTTCCTAGGGCGGGAGCGCGGGGACTGATAAAATGGTCTCACAATGAACAAAACAACGTAGAGTAGACGGGGGCTGCTCCTGACACACAGCGTGCGCACGCACCTGCTCTTTGAGAAGCTTCTGCCTTAAAAGTTCCTTCTCCTGCTCCTGCTTGGCCCGCAACTCCCGTTCTTCCTCATCCTGCTTGCGTGCCCGGGCCACATGGTACTGGGCCTGGCTCAGTAGGTCGGAGCACTGCCTAACATTTCAGATGCACAGACATAGCATCACAGTTAGGAGGACCTGCTTTCCTTAAACCCACGCCAACACTATCAACGGTACTAAGTTCCCCAACTCAGAATTCCTGTCCTGATTCACTGACACAGTGTGAGTAAAGCAGAGAAGTATTTCAGGTGGCAGTGATGGCTCAGGCCTGTGCTTCCAGCATGAGAGGAGGGCCTGAGTTCTAGCCTGGCTGCAGATTAAGATTCTGCCTCAAAAAGACAATAGAAAAAACTAAAAAAGAAAGGATTTCCCCACAACCTAAGTATACTACACCAATTTCCTCAAAGTCTGAAAGTGCTGTAGGACTCCCCAGAGAGAGAAAGTGACCCTGTCAAGGCCAGGGACCACCTTGTTATCACGATGCTACTACTTCCCACAAAGCCACCTTCTATAAACAGGGAGTTACCTGGCTTCAGAGGCAGCAAGGGCCAAATCGAATCTCATTTTATCTCCTACTTTACTCAAGTAACTGAAGTATCTAAATGGAAGGAGAAGATAAAGATATTGTATTTAATCTTCATCATTGAGACCCTCGCGTGTTTAATAAACAGAAGTTCATCAAGGAAGGCAAAATGTATTTAATACTGTCAGTAAACTAAAAAACAACTGGAACAAACAGGTAGGAAACACTAAATTGACTAATAAACTGTGTCAGCATGGTGGGTTGGGTCATGAGAGCACTTACACTTCACCAGATGAAGCAAGAAATATTAACAGAGATGACCGTAAGCACAGCTGATCAATCAGAGACTTGAGGTTTTCACTTTACCACACACTGAATTGCTAAGTCCTATAAGGTTAAACACATTTGAACTGAGCTGAATAAATCTGTTAAGCAGTAAGTGATAAGTTTTTAATCCCAGCTCGATGAAAACCAACATCCCATAAAGACATACTGGTACAAAACACGAAACCAATGCGAGTGGAGACAAGACAGTTCACACGTGTAAAATGCTGGCTCACACTGCTGAGAGTGTAATGAAAAGTCTTGGGCAAGCCCACAGCTAGCCAGCCAGAGGTCCAGCGCCAAGAGTCCAGCGTGACAGGACTCTGCTTGGAGTTTGGTGCCACCACATGGCAACTATGTGCTTTGGCCTAAACTAAACTGATGCTTGCTTTCCCCTAATGGTTATTTTTAAAGGAAGTTTTTGTATCTTTTGAGACTGTTTTAAGGAAACAAACCATTTTCAAGTCTTCCTTCTTCAGAATCCTTACCTATGTGCCAGCTCCAGCTCCTTCACAGCATTAAGGACTTCCTTCAGATTACTTTTTTCATCTTTCAGGACAGAGGTAGCTAATCTTTGCAAGACCAACGCCACATTAAACATCAGAACTGTATCACTGGGTGCCACATGTCTGGCCTGTGAACACAAAGCAAGGCGAGTTAACCTCTTCTGACTGAATGCCACAAAAGGGATTTTAACAGAACCAGGAGGCAGTTGGCGGTGGTGGTGAGCAGGCAGGCGGGCAAAGGATTGCTGTTACCTTCAGCAGAGTCTGCTTGCACTCCTGTAACTTGCCACACTTGAAGAGGGCGCGGGCCAGGTAGAGCACGACCTCAGTGTTCTGGTGCTTATAGAACTTTCGGAGGCAGTTCTCATACTGCAAAAGGAAATGTTAGTTACAAACACAGCACAGCTGGGCAGTGGTAGTGCATGCCTTTAATATCAGCACTCAGGAGGCAGAGGCAGATGGATCTCTGAGTTTAAGGCAAGTCTGGTCTACAGATTGAGTTCCAGAACAGCTGGAGATACACACAGAGAAACCCTGTCTCCATAAAACCAAACCAAGCCAAACCAACCAACCAAACAAACAAAAAAACACATCAAGGATAAAGTGCATTTTCATATTATGTCAGGATCTCAAAGCAGTTTTAAAGCTCTGACAAGACACTCTACCCTAACTAATTTCAGAAAATAATCTGCAGTTGACTTCTGATATTAGCCAGTTTACATTTTTACAACATAAAAATATGATCACAGAAAAACTAAACTCAAAATATTTCTCACTTGGAAATTTGATCAGTGGTGAATGGAAAGGTAAAGAGATTTAAGTCTGTCTGCCTCAACTTTAGCTTGGGAACCCCTTTCTCCTATTTTCAGGACACTGTCTAGAATCAATTCACTGGCCACCATGACAAGTCATAGCTGGATCCTGCTGGTGACACACTCTTAATATCCTTTGGGTTCTGAATTAATTTCTTTTCACTTTTCCCTCCAATATGTGTGGCATGGACCTCACGTGTGTGAAAGGAGGTGTGGAGGTAGAGGCCGGAAGAGGATGTCAGGTGTCCTGACCTGACTTGCTGCCTTATCCTATGGACAAGGTTTCTCACTGAACCTGGAGTTTGCAATCCCCTCCCTTGCCCCAATTTGCTACCCCAGTGATCCTCCTGTCTCATCCCCTGACAGCACTGAGATTACAGATTTTACATGGGTACTAGGAATCTAAACTTAGTCCTTGTGACTATGCAGCAAGCACTCCTATACACAGTCATCTCCCCAGCCCTCAGTTAATTTTTATATAAACACGACACTTGCTGACCACAAGCATGCACACATCCTGCTGTGGGTGACTGACAAGGTGATTTCCAGGAAATCCCTATGACTAATTTGCATTTCTGGAGGGCAGTGGGGCTACTCTGCAGACTGGGATGGCTTATCTCCAAGAACACAACTTCTGGGCTGTGCGTGCAATCTGAGCTCTGTGACTCCCTCTGACCAGTTTAGCTCCTGAAGCCTAGACTACTTTTACCTTCTCTTTGTTCAGAAGCTTCTTTCTGACCATATTCTACCCACAGATACCAAGAACTTTGCTGCTTTACCGAGAATACTGAAGATGACTTTTCCTTCAAATTCAAGCACTCAGCAAGCAGAAGCTAACAAAATTCTACAAGTACAAGCCTTGTTTCTATTTTTGTCTTTCTTTTTTCCAGTTTGTATTTCTTCTTGTCTGAAAGGATAAGCACTAGGGAAGGATAAGTGGTCTAGTGGTCAGTGACGAAGAATGCTTCTCACTCTTCCAGAGGACATAAGTTTGGCTCCCAGCAGCCATGGTCAGTGGTTCACAACAGCCTGTAACTCTTGCTCCAGGAGGTCAAAACCTTCTCTGGCCTCGTCAGGCATCTATAAGCACATGGCATACTTTCACATGCACGCACGCACGCACACGTGCGCACACACACACAAATCAATCTTTTAGGACAAGCCATTTAAACTGAGGCAGTGGAATGACTGTAAGCCCAGACCCTAAGAGGCTGAAGTGGGAGGACACTAACACAGGTACGTAAGGGCAGTACAGAGAGACTGTATTGTCTCCACAACAACAAAAATCACCTAACATTTCTGAAGCTCAGTTCCCTTCAGAAACTGAAGGAATAAGTACTGAACCCTCCCGGTTAGTGGATACTTGTTCTACATATTAGTGCCCAGCTCTTTTCAGACCGGATCCTCACAAAATTCTTCGAGGTTAAGAAAACTCCACTTTACCTAGAGGGAAATGGGTCAAAGAGGAACTTCTCTGCCTGTGGCATGCATTCATGGAACTGGGAGGGACTCACATCTACCTGGCCTTGTCATTACATGGTTATAAGCCTTTGAACAGACAGTATCAGAGGAGACGGCATGAAATTCTATGACGGGTCCAGAAGGGTTAAGGAAGCAATGGCTCCACACAACATACAAATCTGGAGAGGCAAAGACGTTACCATCTGAACAGCGCTGATATACTGCTTCTGCTCCACGTAGATGTGTGCCAAGTTCAGCCACACATCACTGATATCCGCTGTTGCCTCTCTCACTTGGGCAAAGACATCACGAGCTTCACGGAAGTATCCTTTGTGGGCCAAAACAGCTCCTAAAGTTGCACAAAACAGTGAGAATGTCCTGACGGCTGTCCAAATCCCTACAATCTAATATTAAACAACTGCACTCGTCAGAAAAGCCAGATCTGTGAACACCCCCCAACACAGTAATTCCCCAGTTGTTCTGGACCCAAGGCTTCAGTCACCTATGCCATTGGCAGCATACAGGTTCTTGGCATCGTTTCTGAGCACTTGTTTGTAGATGGCCAGGGCACGGTCTTGATGCCGTTTTTCCTAGAGAAAAGAACAATTACTGAAAATTTCAACAATAATACGAACACCAATCTTGCTGACGGAGACAGGGGATTACCTTTTCTCGGTCTCTGGTTGGCTGATGCAAAGTCTGGAGCCACACATTGCCAAGGGCCAGCATAGAGTAGGTGTCACTTTGTGTGGCTGGCTGTTTTAATATCCTCTCAAACTTCTTCTGGCCTGGACCCCATTCTTGTTTTGCCAGATGGAGGTTACCAATCAAAGACCAGGCATCTGGATGATCCTATGTAAAGATAAAGAAGTAAATTTTACAGTCTGGGATTTGAGGAATCAGTCTTTTTTCTTACAATGGCTAGTGGCTGAAGAGCTGAGATCTAAGAGCGAGTTGCAGGAACAAGTTAGTGCCTGTGTCAGCATGCAAAGCGCAACGGCATCGAACGAAGTAAAAGCAGTGCACTGCCCACCGGTAAGAGCCACTCATGGCGTGTAAACCTGACTTTCAGGGCTCTGCTGCAGCGTGCAGTCTCTTACTGTAAGCCACATCATAAGCTCAGAGCACCAATGAAAGCTAAGACACTGGTTCTGGAAGCCGCTCCTGGCAGGCTTCAGGGCTGAGCACAGGGGACAGGATGCAGACAAAGAAGGAAGCGGAAGGGAAATAGTTACTTATTTTAAAAAATGATCCTGACTATCATACAAACTATTATACTTGTTAAAGTCTTTAACAAGTGAAATAAACAAAGACAGAACAAGTCACTAAAACCAGAGATGACATGGTTTCTAGAAACATCACAGTCATTAAATGGACAAACTGATTTTGAAAGGCAGAGAGTAAAAATTTCTGAAACTCCGTCAACAAAACCAACCTGATTGATCTGAAGAGCTTCCTTAAACCAATCTGAAGCTTCATAGAAGTTTCCTTTATCTCTGGCCATGGCTCCCAGGCGCAGATAGCCTGAAAGTGCACATTTAATTCATCTTTACCCTCTCACATCTAAAGGACCCCCAACACTGAAGTCTGACATCTCGGACAATCATGCTTTGTTAACTGTCTCAGACAGAAGAGAGAGACCTATGCATGAAGACATATCACTCTAACCAGGCAGAAGAGAAACTGCATCACTAGGTCAACCTTCCTTTTTCTCTTTCTCTTTTTTGAGGCAGAGTCTTACTATAAAGCTCTCACTGGCCTTTAACTAACTATGTAGACCAGGATGGCCTGGCGTTCACAAAGACCCACCTGCCTTTATCTCTGCAGTGCTGGAAATAACGACACGCGCCAGCACCCCTGGCTGGGACCACTACAAAATACAGTAAGGGTCATTGCACACAAATACTGACACCCTGACAGTCAGTCCGCTCTCTGAAATGACTACTCAGTCACTGACAGAATGGCATCTAGTAGTAGGATGAGTCACACCCTGGGCTGGGTGGAATGGAGCCACATGAGGTTTCATCATGACACTCAGGATGGTCCACAATTTGAAATTTATGAATTACTTAAGGAATTTTTACTATACTGTTTTGAGAGTAGAGTTGAGTGTAGGCAAATGAAACTACCCAGAGTGAAACCTTGGAAAAGCCTAAATTCTTACAGTCAACGTAGTTAGGATGCTCTCGTAAAATGTTTTTGTACAGTTTCTCGGCTTCGTGGAATTCACACATGGCCTCGTAGAGCCTGGCTAAATTGTAGGATGTGGTAACAGAGATGGCGTTGTAATAGTGCTCATCATGCTCAGCTTCTGCCTTCGCACGGTCCAGTGAGGCCAGGAAGTATTTCTGTGAGGAAGAAACACATGGTTATTCAAGATGGCTAAATAAAGTATCTGCAGCTTGGTCAAGCACAGAAAAAAGAAAAGGTTTCTGTATCCCCACCTTTGCTTCGCCTAGGTTTCCAAGTCTAAAATGAAGGGCCCCAACATTATTCAGAATCTCAGGAGGGACGTCAGCCTGCACCTTCTCCTGCAGGATGCGTGTGGCTGTTCCGTAGGCTGAAAGGGCACCCTGCATGTTTATGGTGGACAGAGTAAAGGTTTACTCACAGTGCAAAGAGAAACACTACACCGGCTTATTAAGACATATCATTTAGGATAGGAAAAGCAGACGTCAATACCTGGATGTCAGTCTGTTCTAAGATCTGGGCCAATTCAATCCAAGCTTCCACGTCATCAGGATACTGTTCTGTGACCTTCTTCAAATGGCCCTGGGATAAATGAGATCATTAAAACAATGCTGTCAAAGAAAAAACAAAACAAAACAAAAACATGGCTGCTGTAATCTGCTTAGGAAGCCAAATGTGTGGCACTCTGCTAACCATGCACTTCTCACAGCTGTACTAGCAACAGCTGGAATCTCAAGGTACCTAAGGTTTACACCATACCTTGGCTATGTCTCGTTTCTCCTGATCTTCTGAAGCAGCATACAGAGAGCCAAGAATTTTCATAGTTTCGTAATTGTTAGGATAAGCTTTCAAAACTTTCTCAAAACACTGAGATGCATTTTCTTTGTCACCTCGATAAATATACATTTGTCCCAAACCAAAAAATGGCAGTACAAAAGAGGATGAAGCAAACTGTGTGGCTTGATAGTAGTACTGAAAGGCTTGGTCATAATCTTCCTGAGAAATGAAAACAAAACAAGACCAACAATGTGTCAAAAGTGGTCAGAAGACTGAAATCTTGTGAGTAAAGGGACTCCATAATTAGAAAGGGTACAATGGTCTCACCTGAACATGGAACGACCGCGCCAGCTGGTAACAGCTTTCCGCTTGCATAGCCTCCACCTCGGTGTTATGGAACGCATGGAGAGCCAGGTGCTGCACTTTACTATAATCCTGAATTTACACCAGAAAGAGCAATTTAGTGATGTCACAAGATTGCTCCAATAGCGATTCATTTTAATGAGTAACATTTCCTTTAGCTATAAAGTTTATTTTCATCTACTCCCTAAATAGTTGAACTTTTAGCATTATAACAGTTAAAACCTTGAATAATCAGTTTAAAAATATTGAGTGAACAGCTATAAGCTTAATAAATAATCATTACGTGTCTATAACTGCAAGAAGTAAAGCACCTGTCAGGAATGATGCAGCATTAAGTTCTAAGCTATTAATTCTGCGTCAATTTACTCATCAAAAAAATGGGCACAGTTGGTAAGAACTACGCAGTCACAAGGACCTGAGTACCCTCGCACACACACAAATGCTGCACACAGTGGTCATGTGTCTGTCACCTTAGTGTTGGGAGGCAGAGAAAGAGAGAGCTCAATGGCCAACCAGTCTAACTGAACCAACAAACTGCAGATTCAGTGAGGCCATCTTGAAAATATAAGGTGAGAGGCTTAAAGAAATGACACAGCAGTCAAGAGAACTTGCTGCTCTTGCAGAGGACACACCCACACAGTGGCTTCACAACCTCCTGTAACTCCACATTCAGGGGGTCCGATGCCTTTTCTCATCTCCTTGGGCATTAGACACTATCTGGTACAGATACATACACACATACATACATACATATATATATGCAGGTGAAACATTCACAAAGACACACACACACACACGCATACATGCACACACACACACACACACACACACACACACACATATACATGCACACACAAACAACTTCCAAAAATTGAAAAGGGTGACTGAGGAAGATACCTGGCACCGACCTCTTGCCTCCATACAATTGTGCATTCATATGCACCTGCACATGTGTGTGCAAACACATACACACTCAAGAACTCAAGAAAGGAAGGAAGGAGGGAGGGAAGGAAGGATCAGACTACTTACCTCATAGGGTAGGCGTGACCATTACAGAAGTAAGTACTGGGAATGCACTTTTAACAGTGCTTGGGATGTAGTAAACACCGAGTACATAAGAGTAACAACAGGTATACTATAGTAGCTCACATTAGTAAGGCTGATACATTTTTATCACCTTTTACCTAAATTGTTACACAAGTATTTTAAAGTTTATAGTAAAATTTAGTCCCTGGTTCTAACATGGCAGATTAAGCTTTCCTGTTTCATGTATGAAAACCTTGTCATTGGTGGGTTGGAGACATTCTTCAGCAGCGTAGCCTCTGGTAAGCCGCCCATAAGCTTATAAACAACCTCTCGCCCAAGCTGCTACAAGCAGTCCTAATTAGACACCTTGGATCACCAGATAAAAGACAAAAAAAGCAGGGGGACTAACTGGGAAGAGGAAGGGATCAGCTGGAGGGGGGGGTGAGAGAAAAATGGAGGACCATGATCAAGGTATATTATATACGAATATGAAAATGTCACAGTGAAACCCATTATGTATGATAAATGTATGCTAATAAAACTTTAAAAATGAAAAACTTCATCAATGGTATCTTGGATTTGGCATGTTAAGAAATTTAAATACTGTTGCTTCCACAAAACTGGTAGAATTACAGACAAGATCAACATGTACAAACAGAACCAGCACTGATCCTGGCACCTAGGCACCTACAGCTAATTCTGTGAAGCAGGTGTTCCCTACCTGGGCCTAACGCAGCACCTGTTGTTGTCGGCGACGTACTATGTCTGCCTTCTCCAAAGGCCGAGGCTTTCTCCTCTCCATGCCTTTTCTCTCTCAACTACCTAGTGACACCCAGTTTAACACAAGTGGAAAACTTGTGCACTGTGATGAAATGCCCCCTTCACCACCTGATCACTTCCTCATTTCTCTGTGTGAGCAGAGGCCTTTCCTTCCACATTTACATGTGCTTACGTGCCTGTTTCCTTGAGTGCAGACAGTGGCCTTACTCATGTGACATCCGACCGCAAGCTGCACACAGTGCAAAGTACCATGCATATTAATTGAGTGAATGAATGTGCTCAGCTCCAGAAACTAATACAAGTTCTAATTTGGGAATAAAGCAAAAACAAAATGACATTTTCAAATTCCTTCCCTAGTTAAACAAAAATCATGTATTGAGTATATTCAGGAACATCAGGTTTAAAGAATCAAATAAATAATTTTTACCTTTTTGAAGAAAAAGTGGTTTGCCAAATGGTTCAGTACCATCGGGTTGCTAGGATCAATAGTATAGGCTCTGGAAAGAAGCTGCACACCATTTTTGATGGAATCAGCCTAGGAGAAAACAATGTTAACAGAGCAGAGTGAAAAACATCACTTAGTTAGCATTGTTCAGTTTTCTTCAGTCTCCAGAAATAAAGGCCTACACCTACAGTCCAATACCACAAGACAGGTTGCTCTTCTTCCTTTCAAGGATGTAATGTTCCAAATAAGGAAATACTAAATCGTTACAATTTAGTTTTCTTAACAAAAGTTTATTTGGTACCAGTTCTAATAGCTTATGCTGACTCTGAGGACAAAAAATAGAAAATCTATTTCTAAGACTTCTTTATTTTTATTAATATATATAAGCGTTTTACCTGTATACATGTGCGCCAAATGTGTACAATGATTGTGGAGGCCAGAAGAAGGCATCAGATTCTCTGGAACTGCAGTTTCAGACAGTTGTAAGCTACAATGTGGGTACTGGGAACCGAACTCAGGTCCTCTGAAAGAGCAGCAAGTGCTCTTAATGCTGAGCCATCTCTCCAGACCCCTCTTATGATTTTTAAATATTCACTTGTAATGAAATCCCCATTTTAACCTCAGTATTAGATTTCTGTGTGTGAGAATGGGATGTCTGTGCCACTTTCCTTCTTTTCCTTTTTTTTTTCTTTTTGATTGAAGTTCATTGGTGTTTCGCCTGCATGTCTGTCTGTCTGTGTGAGGGAGTCAGAAGCCCTGGAGCTGGAGTTGCAGACAGTGTGAGCTGCTGTGGGTGCTGGGAATTGAACCCGGGTCCTCTGGAAGAGCGGCCAGTGCTCTTAACTGCTGAGGCGTCTCTGCCCCCACCCCCCCTTCTTTTTCTTACTCAGTTCTTGCTTGAGGCTGTTTACTTATTAGTCCTGCCTTGGCCATCTTTTTGACATGGCAGTCATTTTCCCGTGCTAACAGAACAGAGCTTCCTTTCTTTCTTTGTAACACATGGTCTCATCATGTGTCTCTGGCTAGCCTAAAGTCATCCATGTAGAACGAACAAGTTCACAGACCTGCCTAACTCTGTCTCCTGAGTGCTAGGATTAAAAGCATGCCTTACCATGTCTGGTCTCAGAATAGATTTTACAGTCTGTGAGACCTTTTGATTTCTAGAAGGAAAGCTCCCTTCCTCTTTCCAGTCCTTGGTGACAAATCATGATTGGGTCAAACTAATCAAGATAATCTATTCTCCCTCTCTAGAGATAGGCATAAGGCAGAAATTCTCACTGGGGACAATGTCAGTTTTTGTCATCACTACTGGGACATGGTACCAGCATTGGCAGTAAAGGCCAGAGACACTAGTAAACATTCTATAATAGAGAGACAACTCTATCTTAGAATAGATGACAAAGACAACTCATAACTCAGCTGTCAACAGAGCTGACACTGAGAAACACTGGCAACCTTTTGGACAATCAAATAAAGAAACAGGACTGGAACTGCCTTTACATATCATCTGGAACCTCTGTGGGAAAGCCAGAGAGGAAATCCTCTTGTTCCTTCCCTCCTGTGAGACTAATGGACCAAACAGACATCCGAGCTGCATCAACCTGCTTATGACTGTGAGGTAACAGGTACTGGGGAAAGGCACACATTAAGGAGGGGGTCAATATAAAGTTATTCAAAAGCTGAGTTTGATGACACTGCAGTGTCAAATGTGAGACCTCAGACACTTTGTTCAGTAAACTATAAAAACACTAATGTTTAAGCCAGGTGAGTGGTGAGTGTGGGTTTGTTACTTTGTCACATGCTTCCCAGACAGCTCTATGGACCTGCAACCTTTCAACTGAGATTCTAAGCTTCAAAAAGCTCTAAAAACATTTTTGAGGGGTGTGTCTGGTGTGTGTGCTGGTCTTAAAGTAGAATCACCTGGTAGGGACATCTTACCTCAGCTGTGAGGCTATTTTCACATGGCTATACCACAGAAATGTGTTTGCTTTCGGGATGGTGCCTAGAGCACAGGCATCACATTTTCTATCTATAACCTGAAATCTTGATTTCTTAGGCATAACTCGTTCTAGGAGTCCTAGATAAGGATCAGCAGGCCTGATAAACCTGAAGCTACAGGCCATCTTTCCTCCCATACCTCTTTATTGTTGAGCTCTAGAACAGCCAGTCCAACCAGTGCTCCCACACACTTAGAGTTGAGTTCCAGGGCTCTGCTGAATGCCAGTCGAGCTTTTTCCAGTTTGTTAAGTTTGACAAAGCAATGGCCCATTCCTAAACGAACTTCAGCTAAAAAATAAATAAATAAAATCAAGTCATTTGCCCTGTCAATCTAGGACACTTTAATAGTTTAATTTCTAGTGTCTGGACTCTTTAAGGCACTAGTTTGTTGGCCTACCACAAACTTGATTTATTAGGAGTCAGACCATATCATTCCAATCCTTGTCTCTTCTTATGGGTACCACTTTCACCATACAACAGAATAGCTGTAATATCGGCATTTTTCTTATCTTATAGCACCTGCTGCAGTACACCACAGCTACTGGCTCCATTTTTTATTTAAAAAATATTACGTATCTGTGCGTGCACACACACACACACACACACACACACACACACACACACACACACACACACGAATGAATGTGAGTGCACATACACACTGGTGCATGCACGAATAACCCTAGTATTTAAATAGAGAATAAATAAGTCTGTGTCTGAGTACCTATAGCTGCTGTGATTCACTTCTGAGCTATGCTGATACAACCTAACTCACTTCAAAGTCATATCAGAACACAAACAGCCTTAGTCCCTCCCTAAGGCTATACTCCACTGGTCTCATCTATTTGAACATACTATGACAGTACTGCCTCTCATTTTCCCTGCATTATAAATAATATTTTCCTCTCTGGACCGTTCTCAGCCATATTCAAACATTCTATCATCTCATAGAAAAGTCTCTGGATTCCGTTTCCTGTTCTTCCGGACAAGATGCTTCAACTGATGAAACACTTGTTGCCTCTCATTTCTTTCTTCTTTTCCTCTGGCACCCACTCTAGTGAGGGGTTATACACACCAAATCACTAGTGATTTGCACTCTGCTCAGTTCTGCCCATTTCACTGGCCTAAGCATACAATGTGACACAATCTATAACCTTTCCCTTGGGAAATGCTTCACATTTGGCTTCAAGGACATTACTTTGAGTTTCTTCTTATCTCTGGCTACTCCTTAGGATGCTTTTCCAAGTCTTTCATTTTTCTAACCCTTATACTTTAGGAGCAGCTGTTCTCAATCTGTGGGTTGTGACTCCTTTGGGGTCGGACCCCTTTCATAGGGGTCATTGAAGACCACTGGAAAAACATATATATTCACATTACAATTCGTAACAGTAGCAAAATTACAGTTATTAAGTAGTAACACAAAAAATGTTATGGTTGGGGGTCACCACAAATGAGGAATCACAGGCATCAGAAAGGTTGAGAACCACTGCTTTAGAGTGTCCCAGGGCCTCTTTCCTGTCTACACTTCCTCCTGCCTTCATGCACACTCCAGGACTTTTGTTTTGGGGGTAGGGGGTGGGGTTCTTGACAGGTCTCTCTGTGTAGCCTTGGCTGTCCTGGACTTACTTTATAGCCCAGGCTGGCCTTGAACTCACAGAGATCCGCCTGCCTCTGCCCCCCGAGTGCTGGGGTCACAGGCGTGCGCCAACACGCCTGGCTCACACTCCAGGCTTCTGCACCATCAGTAGCTTGGTCCCTTCTAAGTTAGTCTGTTCACCACAGACTTCCTTCATGAACTCCGAGATGAGCGTCTGCCTTCTTGTACCTCAGACAGGCATTTCAATCTTTTCATATCTAAAACTAATTTCTCTTGGACTGTTTTCCAAATGTAGTAAAACGTAGCTCCACTCTTACTGTTCAGCTTTTGATTCTTGCTCTTTTTGCTTCACATTTTACACTGGCTCTCCTTTCAAAATACTAGAACATGACCACATGTACCATCTACTGTTATTACCCTAGTTGTGAGCTTTAACTGGTCTGTGACCTGAATGCTTGCAGGAACCTTCTCCCTGGTTCATGCTACTTCTGTCCTTGCTTACTCACCCTACATCCTACTCTAGTCTATAGGCAGTAGTTCGATGGCACTCCTACTGGCTGATTGTGCATTGGTGTTTTATCTGCATGTATATCTGTGTGAGGAGTTAGGAACCCTGAATTTGGAAATTGGTCCTGTGGAAGAGCAGCTAGTGCTCTTAACTGCTGGGCCATCTCTCCAGCCCCTCAATGATACTCTTAAACAGAAGTCAGATCACAGCATTCTTTGCCCAAAGCCCTCCAAGGCCTCCCATCTCTGTCAAAAGCTTGAAGTCTCTAATATACTCTCAGATGCTCAACACGAGAAGTATCTTTAATCTCATTTCTTACTACTTCCCATTTATTTCCATTCTGGATACACATAGTATTTCTCAAATTTGCCAAGAAGTTTTCTGAGGACGTTTGCACCTGCTGTGCTCTTTCCCCTGCCTGCATGATCGTTGGGTATTCTAGCACTTTATAGCCCTGATGAATTTTCCAGCCACCCTTTGTAAGTAACTCCCAATGCTTCTCAAAGCTCTAATTTGCTTGAAGTTCTCAGGGGATACCTTTTACAGTATCTAATTTTCTCAATTCACTGCAAGGTAAATTATTTGCGAGGACAGAAACTTTTGTCTTTTAGTTCACTGTTGCATTCCCTGCATTGAACACTGCCTGGCACATAGTTGATACACAATAAAAATACACTAGGTGAAAAATATTTTGGAAATAAAGTAGCACAGGTCAAAAATATAATATGATCTGCCATTCACATTTTAAATCAAATAAAACAACAAGAAAACACAATCTTGATGGGGGCAGGGTTGGTTCTGGGTGTCTTCTGCCATCCTTCCCCACCTTATTTACCCAGGCAGAGCCTCTCACTGAAACCAGAGCTCACCAGTGTACCTAGCTGCCTTGTGCCAGCATCCTATTTCTGCCTTCTGAGTGCTGGGATTACAGATGGCTACCACATCTGCTTGGCTTTTCCATGGAACAGGAATTCAAATTCCGCCATTTCCCCACGCCAGAATAAAATAACTTTGATCTTGTCATTTCATTACTCTTAAAGTATCTTTTTATAACCAATCTTCAACATTTTAAACAGCTTAGAATTAAAATTTCTCCTACCTGGACATCCTGGGTTAGTACGCAATGCTTTTTTATAGTAAGCCAGAGCTCCTCTGTAATCCTTTTTGTTGAATGAAATGCAAGCTTTCCCTGAGGTGATTTAAACAAACAAATATTGTTGGTTAAAGAACACAAATTTACTATATATACACTAATTTGTCTTGGTAAGAAATACATGAAAATAGTTACTTATCATATTAAAATGTGTTTTCCATAAGTCACGCATTATTTTAGTCCTGAAAGTCTTTATGTAAAATAACAATATAAATAGCTATCTTGTAGTTATCTATGAAGAGATTATTTGTTGACTCCTCGGGAGAAAATAATAACTTACTCTATTTTGCTTTTGACTGCTGTGATAAACATCAGGACCAAAACAACATGGGGAGGAAAGAGCTTATTTTAGCTTATAGTTTAGTCTATCGTGAAGAAAAATTAGGGCAGGAACTCAAGCAGAGGCCATGGGAGAATGCTGCTTCTGGCTTGCTCCTCCTGACTTGCTCAGCCTGACATTTTATATCAGTTAAAACTACCTGCCCAGGGGTGGCACTGTTCTAGTGGGCTAGGGCTTCCTCTGTTAATTATCAATCAAGAAAAATGCCCTCCAGATTTGCCTGCAGGCAATCTGATAGAGGTTCCTTCTTCCATTTGACGCTCTATAAAACTAACCAGGGCTCCCTCTACAGACATACACACACACACTAGCTGATTATATATGTGTGTATGTATATATATAATATATACTTATACACTACATATACACATACACAAAAAACATAAAACCACACACACATAAATACTTATATACATACAAACAAAAGCTCCTTGCTACTGTTGACCAACTATAACCTAAGGTCCCTGTTGAAGATCACTCACCAAGAAGGGCTGGAATATTGTTTGGAGATTGGTTAAGTACAAAATGAAACTGTGCATCAGCTTGATCCATTTTGTCACCCTCGAGGAGGCAGAAGCAGGCTCTTCCCAACAAATGGTTCTGTAATGCACAGATTCTACTAAGACTACAGACAACTTTCCAAAAGCATGCAAAAACTGAATGCTACCCACAAAGGATGGAAGTACAACATTCCTCTGTAAGTGACCCAGAGCAGCTAGCTACCCAAAAAAATTTCAATGGGCAAATGAGAAGCTCACTCTGAAATGCAAATCTGTGCTGGTAACAGCAAAACAAAGGTCACAATTCTTAAAATCTGCTTTAAGTTTACCTGAGAATCCTGGGATTTCGGACTCAACATGTACATATATACTAAATCTGCACAAATTAACAGCATAGGACTAATGCAATTGTGACTTTAATAAATCCTTTTTGACTGTATTAACAATTATTTTAGTAAAAACTTTCACAAAGAATCTGCTTATACACATATTTTGCTCTCATGTGGTTTTTGTGCTGTCATAAATTACAACAAATTTGACTTACCTGGTCATACATAATAATTTTATCGGCCATTGTATACAGCAAGGTTGCCTGTGTAATAAGGTCCTTTTTGTTGTCTTTGTTCTTTTCTTTCCGAGCCTGTTGCACATAGTAGGCTGCCAATGTATCCAAGCAAGTCATCTGGTCTTTTTCGTGGTCTCGATAGTCCAAATTGCCATCTATCCGTGCTGCCTCCAGCAGCTTCACAAACTCTTCTGTTTTCCCCTGCTTGTAGTACTCCAGCTTCAGGCAAAAAAGAAAATTAAAAATCACTAAATATGTGCCCACATTAAAAAAACTACACAAATGTTTATAGAACCTTTCTTTGAATAGCAAAAAACTGGAAGGCAAAGATTAACAAATGAATCGATAAACCAGCTGTGGTATATCTCTGTGATGCAAAGGCGTGAACTATTGACAGCTAGTACAACATAAATAAATCTCAAAATAATTACACTCATAGAAGCCTTTCTACCAAAAGAATATACACTGTGATTCTACTTCTTTAAGACTCTAGAAAATGCTTAACAACAAAAATATAAGTACAGCAGATCAGTGCTTTCTGGAAACAGAGGGGCTAGGAAAGAACAGTGGAAGCAACCTGAGGGCTTGGATACAGTCACTGACCCCAGCTGGCTGGCGGCAGCTCCACAGGCACACCCCGACTCAATACCAAGTAGTACAGTTCACACAGGAGCAGTTGACCAAAGCCAATTACACTTGAATAAACTTATTAAAATCGGAATCACAAAAGGTATTTGTTTCTCATCTAGTAATAGTTTAACCCCAGTACTGAGGAAATAGAGAGAGATGGAACCTGGGAGCTTGTTGGCCAGTCTCTCTAACTAAAGTGGGGAACTCTATGTTTGGTGAGAGACCGTGTCTCAAAAAATAATGTAGAGCCAGATGTGGTGATTCAGTTTTAATCCCAGCATCTGAGACAGATGCTGACGGAGCTCTATGAGTGTGAGGCCAGCCTGGTCTATATAATAAAGTTCTAGGCCAGCCAGGGCCATAGAGTGAGACTGTCTCCAAGAAAAAAAAAAAAAAAAAAAAAGGACAGACATATTGACCTCTGGCCTCCACATGCATACACAGAAGGGCACCATGCAAGCAGATGTATACACCATACATACTAACCTCGTCCCACAGCGAAGAATAAATAGAATCCTAACATGCTACAAGAGATCCTGTCTCAAAAGAAATAAAACCAATCTGGGCTCTGGTTTTGGCTCTATCAAAAATTATCAGTGACTTTAGGACAGATTATTAACTTCCCTAGGTGTCTGCTTCATGGATAATATAAAAGGGGTATCCACTCTATATTAACTACTGTCTACTGGTCACATAGCATGCCAGGAGCTACGTACATTTCCTCTGACCCTTACAACTACTCATCATAGTTTAGATGAGGAAACAGATTCAGAAGTTAGATTACTGCTTAAGGACAAATAGCATTCATGTTGGGACTTGAACAAAGTTTTCTTTAAACTCAAGACTACAGTTTCCCCAACAGTAACTTACAAGACTTCATCAGTTTATTCTACCATTAATAACAATTCTAATTAATAACAGAATCAAAAACAGAATCTCCAGGGAATAGGAAAAGTTGATTCTTCTAACCAATATGGCAATGTCTGTCAATAGAAATACTTCTTTGTATATCCACATGTGAATGGAAGATACTTGTTTTTGGAAACAGTATCAATATGTAGCCTAGACTAGCTTCAAATTTGTAATCTTCCTGCCTCAGACTCTGAAATGCTGGCTTTTAGAAGTATCCTACTACACCCAGCTAAGAAGATTCCTTTACAGAAGACATTTCAGGAAACAAAAGCACAGATTGACACACAGAACTACAATAAACTGAAAGTGCCCACACAGCAAAGGAAAGAGTAAACAGAGTGAAGAAGATGGCTTACTGAGTAGAGAAAATCTTTACCAGCTATTCACCTAACAGAGACTCCATCTCTAGAATACATAAAGAACTCAAAAACTAACCAAATAACAAACGTAAGAGTAAGTAAGCCAACCAATATGGGCCAATGACATGATAGAGATGCTTCCCAAAAGAGTAAGTACATGAAAAATGTTCAGCATCTTTAGTAATCAGGAAAGTGTACATGGAAAGTACACTGTGAGCTGGGCACAGTGGTACAAACCTACAATCCCAGCATTTGGAAGGTGAAGACAGGAAGATCAAGAGTTCAAGGCCAGCCTCAGAAAAATAGCTGGTTTGAGAATAGCCTGGCCTGCTTGAGATTCTGTTTCAAACAACAATAACACTACCCCAATCAACAACAAACAAATCAGGGAATGGGAAGATGGCTCAGCAGTTAAGAACGCTTGCTGTTCTTATAGAGGACCTGGGTTTAGTTCCCAGCACTTGAACACCAACTAATAACTATCCATACCTCCAGTTCCAGGAGGTCCAACACTGTCTGACCTCTTAAGATAGGCATACATGTGGTATACAAGCAAAATACTCATACACATAAAATATAAATAAATCTTTTAAAACAAAAAATTCAAATAAACTAAAATAAATTAAAAAATATACTGAGATTCTACTTCACCCTAGTAAAAATGGCTTTTTACCAATAGCAATAACAATAACAAATGCTGGCAAGGATGAGGAAAAGCAGTAGGGAGGCTCCTCGCAGTCTAAAAGCAGGACTACCATATGACCCACCTATATCACCCACAGTCTTACATCCAAAGGAAAGTCCGCACATACAAACACTACCTGCATATCCACTTTTAGTGTGGCACGGTTCACAGTAGCCAGGCTATGGAATCAGCATAGGTGCCCATCAATGAGAAATACACTATACATACAAGAGAGTTCTACCTACTGATAAAGAATAAAGCATGTCATTTTCAGGAAAATGGCTAGAGGCCATTGTACAGAGTAGATAGGAAGGTAGCTATGACCAATGCACAATATATGCATATATAGAAATGTCTCAGAGTAATCCATTAAGTTGTAAACTGTGCAAAAATAATTTGAATGAATTTGGAAGACTAAGAAGGAAGACAAAAAGTTCAAGGCCAGCCTGGGCAACTTAGTAAGACTCAAAATAAAAGGTAAAAACAAGGCAGGGATACAGCTTAGCAGATGAGTGTTTGCTTAGCATTTGTAAGGACCTAGGTTCAATCCATAGGACATTTGAGCAAAAGATGTGCACAATTCCAAACCTCCTATTTTTACCATCAAAGTAATATCAGGAACTTCTTATATATCTGTATATGAAAGCCACTGGCAGCATACCAGTTTAGGAATAATGAGTACAGAGTTCATCTTACTATTTCTCATAAAAGGGAAACATGGTGCCAGGGAGAAGAGTGAAAGTTTTATGCTCTCAGATTAGGTTTCACTGAGAATTTTCAGTAGTGTTCATATTACAGAGGCAAGAAACAAGTATGACAAAAAAACGTAAGGCTGGTATAACTTTGACCCCCAAAGGGCTTTTTTATGTGTTAGCTTGGAGCCTAATCACCTTCCAGAATGTTTAAGAAGAAATGCTATGAAAAGCAATGTTTATTCCATCTATCTATACATAAGCCAAGCTTCACTGAATTACCACTAAGTAATTAAAACCTCAATATAGAGAACTATTTAAATGATTCTTGCCTTTATCAACAAACATTAATTTATGATAGAGTTGTACTTAGGAAACTGCCCTTATTGTTCCATAAATGATAATAAAATTATTTGTCTTTTCATTGTTTTTTAAAGTTAGGCTGTATAGCCCTCACTGTCCTGGCAGTAGACCAGGGTGGCCTTAAACTCAGAGATCTGCCTGCCTCCGCTTCCCCAGTGCTTCGACTGAAGGTGTGTGCCACCATAGCTAATTTTCATACAGATGGTTTATTGTGTACAACTGAGTTAACCACGTGGGCTACTACTGCACTTGAAAACCAAAATCCCGTATTTTTCCAGTCAACAACAACAAAAATATATAGGAATACTGACCGCCAAAGCAATCCATATGTGCAGTTGTGTGTGTTCCTGCTTCAGAATACTGATAACTTCATCTCCCTCTGGTAATTGATCGAAGTCAAGTTCAATGACCTAAAACACACACACAAAAAGTTTTTATTTCCTTTTAAATTCACAGTTTTTCTTTTCTGCGCTTTGTGAATACTCATTAGTGTGCATATAAAAACGGTGTGCACTTACTTTCAAGAGGGTGAACTACTGCATGTTCATATTTAGGAAACACATGGCAAATAGGTTGTAAGTCTGATTTGGTCAAAGCACAGAAAAGCAGACAACAAATCATGTTAGTAGTCTTCCCAATGACTTGCTCACTCAAAAACAAAGTGAAACCTTGTAAAATGTATGACATTACATTACAATGACGCCCTGATGCCATAGTTCTGAGACCTTAAGAAACACGACCCCAGAGGCAAAGTTGAATGCCAACGTACACATAAACCACGGAGGCAGTATCGAGTGTCACATACATGCCTGAAATGTGGGCACCAAAAATAATTAGAAAAATGTCCTGGAATATACCTAAGTCCATCGGACTTTAAAAATAAACTCTACCTCGAACAAAATTAAAACTGTGAAATACCCAAGTAAGACTGAAGCAAAGCTGGAGCTTTATTCAGACAAATCGCACGCCACCTATGGAGGAGAGTGGGTCCGTTGCCACCAGCACACAGGAGCGGCTAAATCTCGGGCCCCTTAACTCGCCGAGGGAGCTGTGCTAACAGTGTGCCTTGACAGACTCTTATTCGAAGGCATTAAGAGCGACCTCTCAGATCCCCAGGGAGGTTTAAAAAAAAAAAAAAAAGATTGCGAGTTGAGCAGCAGGTAGACCCGGGGGCCACGGAGCCCGCTCTGTAATCGGTGAGGTTTAGGCGGCGCTCACACCCCTGCGCCCCGGAATTAGGAAGACAGCCGAGGGCTGTCAACAAGGAGCAGGCTGCAGGCGAACTTTCCCGAAGTCCTTGCAGCCAGAAAGGTGAGCAGCTGAGCGGAGCCTGGGCCGGGGAGCTAGACAGCGGCTCTCCGCTGAAAAACCCGGCGGAGCAAAGTCGGCGCTGGGATCACTCAAGTTCACAGCCCTCCCCCGCTCCGCGCTCGGCACCCACCTCGTCAGTATCCCGGAGGGGAATCTCGATGGAGCCCCGCGACATGGCGAGCTCTAAAAGCGGGCGCTTCTCACCCCACCGCTCGGCAGCTCGCAGTCCCGGCTTCCAGCCGCGCAGTGGTACCACACCTCACAGCCCGCGGAGCTGCCGGAGCACCTGCTTCTCCTTCCCTGTCCGCCGCTGAAACAACGAGCCTCCGACTGCGGCCGGCCACTTCCGGGGGCCCCGCCCCCCGTCCCGGAAGCACTACCCGGAGGGCGTGTCCCACGCGAGCTCCGCCCTGCGGCTCTGGCGCGTCCTACTTTGGGAAGACTGATAGATCCGAGGCTGTCAGTGTGTCGGCCGTAGGTGACCCGAGCGTCTTCGGGAGTCCGGCACCAGACGCTGAGTAGTCCGAGTTGAGTTCCTCCCGGGCCCGCGCTGGGGCGGGTGGGTGTTGGAGCAAACCACGCCCCCGTGGGCGGGGCCTCTCCGGGCCACCTAAGCTTCATGCGGATAATTCAGTCATTTATCAGCTCTGCAATCATTTCGTCCTCCTGCAGACAGTTTGTGCAGGCCACGCTGGTGATACCTTTGTGACTAATTTAAGTAAACATACTCAGTGAGTTCTGAAGTTATTTGTGTATGGGTACACGGAAGCGATGGTGTGGCGAATGGAGGTCAGGGGACATCCCGTGGAAATCAGTTTTCTCCCTTTGCTCTGAAGGGAGCCGGGCAGCTTTACCGCTGAACCATCTTGCCAGCCCTGTTTTATTTTTTTGAGATGGGGGTCTCACTTTGCACCCCAGGCTGACCTAAACTCCCAACCTCGACCCTCTGACTGCTGAGGTTATGGGTATGAGCTTGGCTTTTATATGTTTTTCTTTATGTACTTATATTTCTTTGGGAGCACAATTAAAAGGAACCGCTTGATTTGATGTAAATAAAATCAGAACTCAATTAAACCTAAATAACGAAGTTAATAGAATTTGATTAAAAACATTTTAGCTAGTGATTTCATTACAGAAAAGCATTGAATTAGTTTTCTGTGTTTGGAGTAAATAAGGGAAGAATCTTAAAAAATAAGTGAGTAAAAAGGGCCTGTTTGGCTGAGCGTGATGGTGCATACCTCTAATCTCAGCTTTCAGAAGGCAGACACAGGTGATCTCCGTGAGTTTGAGGCCACCCTGCTCTACACATCGAGTTCCAGGCTAGTCCGGAGCTACATAACAGAGAGATCCTGTCTCAGAACAAACAAAGCCACCCCCACCCCTAACCACAAATGATTTTGGACATATTCCCTTTTCGCTTCCCATTGCTTCTGCTGAGCCAAAGCCACCATTATCTCTTTGCCATCTTTACTTGGCTTCTTCACCTCCTTTGACTCCAAGCTCCACGCAGTTTCAGCCATATTATTCGCTTAGGTTAAAAAAAAAAAAAAATATATATATATATATATATCCTAATTCGTTTATGTTTTTTCTCTCAACTCCCTTAAAACCCCTGAGGAGAAACTGAATTAAGTTTATGTTTTGGGGCTGGAGAGATGGCTCAGAGGTTAAGAGCACTGGCTGCTCTTTCAAAGGTCCTGAGTTCAATTCCCAGCAACCGTCTATAACTCACAACCATCTATAATGAGATCTGGTGCCCTCTTATGGCGTGCAGGTGTACATGAAGGCAGAACACTGTATACATAATTTTAAAAAATTGTTTTGACTTAATGGTTGTGTAACTATTTAAATGTTTGAATCTATGCTTGCCAATATAAATATAATGCTAACTACATATGTAATTAAAAAAGTTTTTTTAGACAAGGTCTTACGATGTAGCCCTGAATGGCTTGTGACTCACTCTGTAGATCAGGTTGGTCTCAAACTCACAGAGATCTGTCTGGCCTTGCCTCCCCAATGCTGGGATTGACGGTGTGTGCCACCATGCCCATCATAACTTAAAAAAATTAAGCAGCTACGTTAAAATATAAAAAGCCAGATGAAAATAATTTTAGTAATATATTTTATTTAACTCAGTAAATCCTGGATATTATCATTTCAACTAGTAGTCAATATTAGTTATAGTAATAGTCAGTGAGTTATAGTTTACATTTTTTTCTATTGGGTCTTGGAAAGCAGCGTATATTTTTAATAATATATTTATTTTTTATTTTATGTACATTGGTGGTTTGCCTGTATATCTGTGTGAGGGTGTCAGATCACTTGGAACTGCAGTTGCAGACAGTTGTGAGCTGCCATGTGGGTGCTGGGAATTAAACCTGAGTTCTTTGGAAGAGCAGCTAGTGCTCTTAACTGCTAAGCCCTCCAACCCCCCAACATGTATTTTAAATGTATATACTTAATTTAGTTGCTTAACTATATGTGGGTCAATATTCAGGTTTCCTAACATTTACAATTGGAAAAAGAGTCACATACCCTAGTTTTCCATAATTTCAGTTAATTGTAATTAAAGTCAGTTCTCCACTTGGATGAAGGGATATTTCAAGTGTCTGCACGTGCAGTTAATGAATACTGCTTTGGGCAGTAAATTCTGCTTAAGACATGACAAAGCATATGAAGTAAGAATCACATAAAAACACACACAGTGTGGTGGGTGGCTGTAGTTATTCTAAATGCTCCAAAGCCTCCCTGGTATGCAAGTCCCTGTCAGACCCTTGGTGTTTTGTTTACTGGTAACCAAAGATATCCTAACTGATAATGTAGAACTCGGTGGTTGGTTAACAGAGGAACTTGCTTTAGATTGGGATTTGGAAGAAGTGATAATTAATAGAAAAAAAAAAACTGTGATTCGGGTAGGTATGTGCTAGACAGAGGAGCTCCATGAATCCAGAAGGTAGCCGTGAGACTGGAACACAAAACATGAGTGGAGAGTAGGGGAAGTTGAAGACTTCAACTTCAAGCATGCTGGACATCAGCCACATAGAGCAAAAGCTTATGACACCAGTTAGAGCTGATGTCCTACCACAGAAAATGCAAAATACTTTGTGTTCTGAACATTTAACTACCTACGGTCTCCAAGGAGGAAAATATTTAGCATTTCTCAAATGATACTTATTCTCTGACAGAACAATTTAATTGCCCACTTTAAATGTGAAACTTTGGATATATAAGATCATTTAGAATCCTGTGAGAAAATGGCCCTTTTCCCCACCATGAACTGGCCAGTTACAAACACGGAAACTCTGATATGTATACATTTGATGAATCAGTCCTTTCAAGTTTGAACTCACTTATAAACTCTTGCAAGTGTTTTATTTTTAATTTAAAAATTACATTTATATTTATTATTATTGTTGTTGTTGTTGTGTGGCTGTGGAGGACAGAAGACGATTTTTGGGAGTCTCCTTTTTCTTCCCATCGATGGTTCCAGTGATCAACCTCAGAGGTCAGGCTTTCCCACAAGGGCTTTTACCGGTGGAGCCCTCTCGCTAGCCCACAGTTGTTTTTGCAAGTGATTGTTTTTCCTAAATGTTTCTGCGTCTAAGAACAACAGCTCTGCTTTGGGTGGCCACTCTGCCCATTCCCCTTCCTCCTTCAGACTTTTAATTTTAATTTTATTTTTATTAATTACAGCTTATTCACGTTGTATCTCTCAGACTTTTATTTAGGTGTATGTATGATTATAGCCACATTTGTTCCGGTGCCTGTGGAGGCACCTGGAGTTACAGACAGTTGCAGTTGTGAGTTGCCCCATGTGGGTGCTGAGAACCAAACTTGGTCCCCGGAAGAGCAGAACACCCTTGTAAGCACTGAGCCATCTCTAGCCCTCCTACCCACTGCTCCCTGGGGTTGGGTTTGTCTTAGGTGCAGCGTGACTTGAAAGTTTTGGAAGATATGTGTGCATCAGTGAGAGAAGGAAATGAGAAAACTGACTTTGTGGCTTTAGAAGATTATTCTTTGTGGTTGAAAATGGATTGAAAATGAAATGTGAGTAGATTGCTTAGGAAACTTCTGTCCCAGTGGCCTGATACATTGCTAAGGGTGGATTTAAAGTAGTGAAGAGTGAGTGGCTTAAGGTGCATCTGTCTAGCCATTGATCTGATCGGTTGATATCTTGAGTATTAGGACTTTCCACCACATTGGGTATGGGGGTTGTGTACCCCATGAAAAAGTATCAAGCCAAGAAGGAATTCCAGTTTCTGCATGATGTAATAGTAACTTTTATTCACCTGAATCAGTTGTCATCTCGGAGGCTGACTGCCTGCGTCTGCTAATTTAGGCCTAGTCCTGGAAGCTTCTAACCTCCTTACAATCTAATCTAGGCCTAGAATGTTTTCAGCCTCTGAGACTTACTGCTGAATAAGCTCACCATTTCTAGCTTTTTCTGAACTCTTGCTGGCTGGTTTAACTCAGCTGTTCTGGCTCTAACTCCTCTCATAGCTGGCTGATTCAAGCTGGCTTCTCTCAGTTTCTCACTGGGTTGCTCTGCTTAGCTTCAAATAAACTCTAGCAATCGGTTCTAATATGGCTGCTTTTCATTCTCTGGATGGTTCTGTCTTCACCTGTAGCCAGCTTGTTTTCTCTCTATAAAACTCTTCTGGTAAAAACTGCCTCTGAATTCCATGAACTGCACTGCTATAAACTCAACTCACTGACTTAATGGAACTACTTAAATAGCACTGACTAGAACTCAGAGATTACATGCCTCTGTCTTCTGGGTGCTGGGATTAAAGGGTGTACCATCATGCCTGGACCTAAGCTTTTCTTTACCTGAAAGTTGCTTTATACAAGGCTGGTATAGAGATCTGCTTGGCTCTGTCTCCTGGGATTAAAGGGGTGTCTGGGATTAAAGGAGTGTCTGCATCCCAGGCAGATCACACAGACCTAGAAGGTCTTTGGATGAGATCTCTTGCCAGAGCCATGTTCTGAATTAATATTCCTCTACAGCATGAGCACTTGGTAATAGAGCACTTGGGCAATAGATCATTCTTAGTTGGATATCAGAAGTGTTTTTCACACTGTCTCTGAGACAGCCAAAGACAGGTATCAGATAGACAGCTGCATATGAAGACCTGAAAGACAGCTCCTGACTTAGAGAAGTAAACCTGAGAGCTACTGAATATAGATAAAATTTGGAGGCACGGAAGGTGTGAGGAAGTGGGGGGGTGGGGAGCACAGTGGCAGCAGATCTCTGAGTTCGAGGCCAGGTTGGTGTACAGAGTGAGTTCTAGGACAGCCAGGGATACACAAAGAAACCCTGTCTTGAAAAGCCAAAACCAGAACAAAACCATATAACCACAAAAATATGATTGGCTGAGGTAATCTAGAGAGAGAATGGATCACGAGCAGAGAAGGGTCCAGACCCTAAGGACTTTTAGACACAGAAGGCATGAAGAAAGGGCAGTCAGCAAACGGTCTGAGAGGAATGGTGGGCATAGGATCAGCTCCCACAGTCCTGACAGAGAGTGGGACCTGACCTAGAGGAGCCAGTTTTCTGTTTTTCCCTGACTGCAGCAGACAGTGATCATATCAGACATTTTGAAGCTGTGGGTCCCACTCCAGTTTTGGAGTGACTTCAAAGGTTTTATTTCGGTTAGCTTGATTGCACAAGCTCACAAAGTGCTGAGCTCCACTGGGTGTGGGGTGCATTTCTTCAGTCCTGACTCTCAGGAGGCAGAGGCAGGTGGATCTTTGTGAGTTGGCAGAGAATTTGGTCTACAGAAAGTTCCAGATCAGCCAGGGCTAAGTAGTGAGACCTCATCCAAAGTAAAACAAAACAAATAAACAACGACAACAACAATTCTGAGCTCCATGTTGAGCCTCTGTGCTCCTCCAGGTCAGGGTGAAGCAGCTAGCTTTTTGGTCACCATGAGCCTGTGAAGCGTACATTCAGAACAGGCCGTGAGGGCCCCTCTCTGTTGTTGACACCCTAGTCTGTGGCCATGTTACACACACAATGAGCCAGCCTGGAAAACAGGCTGTTTCATATGTTAATACAACAATTCACTGTCAAAAGTCAGAAGGAATAGTTCATCTTAACAAAGACCATTCTAGTTCTTCAGGTAGATAGCTTTTATATTTTAGGCCATTTGTACATATTGTTGAGAAGGTTAGAGAGCTGTACATAGTTTGCTATGGCTGAAGTAATAAATGCTTCAGTCTGGGTGACTTCACAGAAATTCATTTTTTCACAGCTTGGAGAGGCTGATAGTTAAAAATCAAGATGTCTGCAGGACTGGGATTCCCTGCCCCCACCAGGTGTCTTTGCTTGGCTGGTATGTGCTTCATTTCTCCCTCTGTGTGTTCAAGTTCTTCCTGCCTCTCTCATAAGGACATCACTTATGTTAATTAGAGGTCACCTTAATGACCTCATGTTAATATATTTACACTGTCAGTGCTTCTGTCTCTAAATGCATCCCAAGTACTGAACTTAAGATTTTAACATGGGAATTTTGTTCCAGCAAATTATAATAACCAGAAAACTTTCCTGTTAAAAATGCTTAGATTTGCTGAATTAAAAAAAGAATGCACATTCTCAAAAAATAAAAAGTGTTTGGCTGAGTCCTCTAGTGATTTGATGTTTAAGCCTTTGCTAAGGACCCCATAGAGTGACAGGTGAGAGCAGGGTGTTTTCCCCATATTCTAGGGACTTGTGTTTTGACATTTGTAAGGACACAGACTTAGAGCCTCAGACCCAGGGTATGTTCTTGAAAAGAATAAATAAAAGGCTGAAGAAATCCCACCAATACAGGTGACAGTCTGGCCTGTAGGTATAAGCATTAAGTAGAGGGTTGGAGATAGGGCTCAGTGGTAAAAGCACTTGGTGCTCTTGTAGAGGACCTGAACACTCCAGCTCCAGGGGATCAGATGCCCTTTTCTGGCTTCTAAAGGCACCTCAATTCACACATGCACCTGAGCACCCACAGAGCTGGGGGAGGGAGGAAGAGAGAGATTGAGATTTTATTTCATTTTTCAAAAATGAAATAAATCTTCTTTTTAAAAAGTCTAGGACATTGCTTACAGAGCTATCTCAGGTTTGTTTGCCTGGTCTGGGACTCCCCAAGCCAAGGGGTAAATGTAGAAATTGTCCCTAAGTGTGTGCTATCCTTAGAATGCCTAGGCAGGTTACTTAATCTCTTTTGTCGATCCTTATTTCTTCTGGTAGTAATTGAATAATAGTAACCAGCAGCTCTGAATGTTTATTTGTGCCAGAATATTCCATACAGAAAGTGATTGCTGTTTTCCAGAACGACCCAAGGCACGAGCACTGTAGTCTGTCAGGGGCATAGGCTACGGCAGGGAGGTGGCAGTTACACCCGTCTCCTGCGATTGATGGGACAGTGGGCTGAACTGTAGCATGTCCGGGCAATGCTGTTTCTACACCATCTATCGTCTATGGGCCCTCTGTGTTTTCTCTCACTTTAAGTCTCTTAGCTCTTCTCTCCATGCTTGCCCTGTCCCCAAAGAGCCACTGCATCCCCCTCTTCTGAAGGAGGGAAGTAAGTAAATAAGGTAAACTAGGCTTTAACAGATTTCAAGCAGAATAGAATCTTGACAAGAATATGCTTTAAGGCCTGTGACAAGTGAGATTATGACAGCATTTAAACTCAAACGCTGCGTGTTCTCTCTGCTCTGGGAAGCTGCTAAAATGACTCAAAAAGTTTGGTTTCCAGTGTGGTGGGCACTCTCATGGCTGCCCCACAACCGTCTGTGACCCTAGTTTCAGGGCAACAGATGCCCTCTTCTGGCCTTTGTGGACATCAGGCACCCAGGTTGTGTGTAGACATAGAGGTAGAGAAACACCTATACACATAAGGACAAAAGACAGAACACTGCGTCCTAGAACTTGTTATGGCAGAGTAAAACACCAAAACAAGACAAAATAAAATGAGTCAACTTATTTATGCCCAAAGAATGATACAATGATTTAAGAAATTCTTTCCCAACTATCATATCTGCTTACCCCCTCAATTATGTGAAAAGACAACCTGACCATGGAGTTGTGGCTAGTGAAATCAATGGCTTAAGCAGTGG
This sequence comes from Pachyuromys duprasi, assembly GCA_028658305.1. Lineage (NCBI taxonomy): Eukaryota > Metazoa > Chordata > Mammalia > Rodentia > Muridae > Pachyuromys > Pachyuromys duprasi. The sequence continues at coordinate 26,477,805 of CM053758.1, forward strand.
AGTGAAGTTTGCCAAACTTGTCAGTGAGTTTTGGCCAAGGAGAGTTCAAGTCCGGGTCATACTGACATGCCTTTGCCACAGGGCAGGCTGCTCCCATACGGCAGACCTGTTTACAGAGATAATTTAAAAAGGCATTGGAATTAAAATGTCAGCACTATTTTTATTTCAAGTCTTTTTGCTTTGTTTGGAAAGACTCTCTTCCAACATTAATATCACTTTAAAATAACTTTCTGTTATGATGGGATAAAAGGAGAGTTATTTGTTTTTTTTGTTTTGTTTTGTTTTCTATTTTTGAGACAGGCCCTACATAGCCCTGGTTATCCTGGCACTCACTATGTAGACCAGGCTAGCCTCAAAATCACAGAGATCGCCTGCCTTTGCCTTCTTAGTATGGGGATTAAAGACTAGGCTAGAAAGAGCCTTTTAAGGTTTGGAGAGAGCTTCCTGTGTTTCAGAGACAAACCTGTTCCAGAGATCTGCTGCTCAAGCTTCTTAGCATAGCAGGCATCACCTGGAGTGCAAGTTAAACCTGGGTTTCTGGGGGGCTCCCCAATGTCTGATACTTAGGAGCAGATGACGTTCATTTTTATGGAGTCTCCAGCAGAGACTGACACTGCTGGTCTAGGGCACTTTGAGAACCTGGGGCTGGAGGGCTGTTGAGTCAGATAGAAAGACAGTAGGAAGTCTACAAGTGAGAGACAGGTTCTGTTTCAGTGAAGGACCTAAAGCTTAGAAAGTTCGCCGAATTGTCCAAGAGCACACAGTAACAGAAAGGATTTTTCAGTCTTCAGATCCAAGCTGTATCCATTAAAAGAAGTTTATTTGTCTAGACGAAGCCTTGTCTAGTTCCCTCTGCATTCAGGGATACTTGTTTGCTTTGGTTCTCTCTCTCTTTCCCAGACAAGGTTTCTCTGCACAGCCCTGGCTGTCCTGAATCTCACAGCGATCTGCCTGCCTCTGCCTCTCAGGAGCTGGGATTAAGGGCGCCACAACACCTAGCTGTGTTTGTTTCTTGACGGGGGTGGGGGTGGAGGGTGTCTTTTAAAGATTGCTCTCATCTTTGTTATGTAGGCCAGGCTGCCCTCACAGTTAACTCCTCCCCTCTCAGCCTCCTAATGCCTGGATTAGCCACACCTGGCTACCGATTTTGCTTTTTAAGACAGAGTCTCATAACACAGCTTCGCAGCTGAAGATGACCTTAAATTCCTGATCCTCCTGCTGACACTTCCCAAATGCTGGGATCACTGATTGACATATACCATGTATTTGTCTTTTCCTACTTAGCCCTCAACATAGACACTTGGAGTCACTAACATGTATGTGAGATGTTTTCCATGTGTTAGTGAATTCTCCGGAAGACCCAAACTGGAGGCCCTGTAATATGAACCAGTTGAACACTATCTACTGGGGAGAGAGCCACAGCCCACAAGGCTCAGTGCCTGGAGACCTGACCATTACCTCCTACAGCTGCGATCTCAAGTTCTAAGTTGTGATCCAGCACTTCAACTTCAGCTATAAACTGGGGTTCCAGTGCCACCCTCTGCCAGGTTTATTAGCTTGTGAGAAAAGCTCACAAACTCAGAGCAACACTGGATTATAGGCTGAGTATAGTTTGAAAAGCAAGTGAAAAAGATGGGCAGCCAGAAAAAGAACTACAGGACACGGTTTGGTAGAGAAGGCGTGTTGGACTTCTATGCCTTCTCAAGGTCTTCCACCCTCCTGTATCCAGGAGTCGCAAAGCCATCTGACTGGTATAGTTCAGGGATTTTTATGGATTTTTATGCAGGTATGATCACTTATCAACTCAGTCGACAGCTTTTTTCTCTTTCAGCTGAGCTGGCACCCAGAGTGCCTCGATGATTCTCCTGTCTCTGCGGGTCTCAGTGTTGGGGTTATGGGCGTCAGCAGGGCCACATTTGGTTTGTTGTGTGGGTGCTGGGATCTGAACTATGGTCCTCACAGTTGTCGGGCAAATGCTCTTCCCAGCTGAGGCTTTTCCCCAGGCCCTAATTTGTATACTTTGATGAGTACTTTGAATTCTGCTTTTATAAAAATTCTGTCAAGAAGAACCTTCTACATACACAAGGATAATGTCTACATATATCTGCATGTCTAATGCAAACATACTTAAATTATTTGCTGTGCAAATGAACAAATACCTTTTAAATTTTGATACAGATTCTTAAAAAAAAAAAGACTTATTTATTCACTATGTATGCATGTGTTTTGAATGCCAGAAGAGGGCACCAGATCTCATTATAGATAGATGCTGTGAGCCACCCGTGGTTGTTGGGGATTGAACTCAGGAAGAGCAGCCCATAAGTTTTGATATGGATTCTAAAATGAAACTGCAATTTGGTGCATTCAGGCTGTGGATGTGACTCGGTGGCAGGGCATGCCACTCTGAGTCTGATCCCCAGGAAGGAGAAAAAGAATGTACACACTTGCTCTGCCTGAATGCTCGGTGAGAGGGTGATTCCTACCAGCACCAGAGAAGTTTGCCATTGCTAAATGTAAACAAGCCATTTTAATTTCCTCAGTTATACCAGAAGAGAACATCTTCCCATATGATCAGAGACTTCCCCATTTATTTTTTCTATAAAATATTTCTATATATACTTGCTGTGGTTTTTTATTCGCTTCTTTTAAAAAATTATTCATTTACACCACTTCTGTTTAAGTTAAGGAAAGAACTCTTTGACAATCTGTTTTAAGATATATTTTCTCTGGTTTGGAAGTTACTCTTTTAAGTGAATTTCTCTTTTAATATCCAATGTAAGTCTCAAAAGGAAGCAGGCAGCTGCCTCATCTGTATTTTCTGAACAGTGGAGGCCACTCAGGGCTGGGCCTGGATTTGGAGATGGCACCTCAGCGCTACTTTGCCTCTGCATATTTGAATTGATTTCTGGTTTTTCTTCTGTTTTGTTACGTTTTTCCTTTAGACTGTTTATTGGTTGGAACTTCAAACTCCACCTCGGTGTTGTAGGACACTTAGGATGGGGTAGACAGAAGAGGTTTTCTTTTTTCTTTAAGATTTTATTTAATATACATACAGTATTCTGTACTGTATGTGCACCTGCACGCCAGAAGAGGGCACAAGATCTCATTACAGATGGTTGTTGGGAATTGAACCCAGGACCTCTGGAAGAGCAGGTAGTGTTCTTAACCTCTGAGCCATCTCTCCAGCCCCAGAAGAAGCCTTCTTAACTAGAGGACATTTCAGCTGGTATCTGTACGAGTGTACGAGTATTTTGCCTGCATGTATGTCTGTGTACTGTGCATATGTCTTATGCCATGAAGGTTGCATCCCTTGGAACTGGAGTGAGCTGCTGTGTGGGTGCTGAGAGAGCCAAACCCAGGTCCCCTGCAAGAGCCACGAGTGCTCTTAGTCCCTGAGCCATCTCTTCAGCAAGGTGGGCCAGATTTGGTAAGACCTCGGAATTTGAAGCTGGGGGCTGACGAGCTCCAGCTTCCCAGAGAGCCGCCGTGTGGAGGGTGAGAGAGCAGCACCAGGAGGCCAGCTCAGAGCTACCAGAGCGAGCCTGGCCGTTGGAGGGCGCTGCTCACCTCTTTGTGGGTAGTGGGGAAAACAAGGGCCGGCAAGTCATGACTAGTGTACAGTGGGAATAGGAAGGAATCGAGTGTGATTCCCGAGGATCCCAATTATGCCCAGCCTTTCTGGAGCATTCACCCGTACCCACATTTATACATGTATTTAAGGCACCAGTAACTCGAGGAACATTGAAAGACTTAATTCTAAAATCTCAGAGAGTGATGCGATGTGCCAAAGTGGGGATGAGCTGGAAGAGAATGGAGCCAGGACAGTCCTGGGTTTATACTAGGAGGACTCAGCATGCAACAGAGACACCTGCACATCATGTTTGTTGCTGCCCTAGTCACAATAGCTAGGAACCAAGCCAGCCTAGATGCCCACCAACAGTGGGATTATGTTTAGTTGTAAAGAAGAATGAAATTACGACATTTTCAGGAAAGTAGATGGAACTAGAAACCATTATGCTAAGCAAAATTAGCCAGAGGCAAATACTGTGTATTTTCACTTGGCACATAATCTAAAATAAATGTGTCTGTGTGTGAATGTGGGCACGTACGTCTATATGGGAAAAGAACACGAAGGGAGAGGAAGTCACAGTGCAACTCAGTTCTGTGTGCTAGCCAAGAGAAGAAATGTGGCTGGGAGTGAAGGGAGGAGATGAGCATTAAATGCGGAGTGCAGGTGGAGATGTTAAGGGTGGGCGCCTAGGAAACCCAAAAGCAGGCAGAAAAGAGTGCTTATTTCACCTGAAACCTGCAGAGAGGTCCACACGGAGACACCAGCCCACGTGTGAACGCTGTTTAGAATCACTACAATGGCACAATAGAGTGTAGACTGCGAAGAGCAGGAGACAGACCCTGACGGATGCCAGTTCCCAGAACCTGGAAGAGGAGGGGTCAGCCAGGTACAGGGGCAGGAACATGGGTGGACACCGGTTCCCAAGCTTGCTTTGCCGCCTTCCGTGGCTTCCTGATTTTAAGTGACAGGCTGCCCACGTGCCCCTGGCTTCATCTCTTCTGATTCCTTGCCTCTGTTCCTTTGTCCCTTGCCCCCTTACCAGTTGGCTGCCTCTTCTGACCCACAGCTCTAATTTATTTTAGCCTGACTCACTGCTGTGTCAACTCAGGGCAAGAAGTGCTACAGATTGTTTCTTTTCTTAGCCTTAATTCTGACACAGTATCTAGCAAATAGCAGGTGCACAGGATGATTCAGGAATGAATATGCTCTTTTCATCCTATGACTCTGTAAAGTAGCTTTACCTCTTTTCTACCTTTTTGTTTTTTAAGAAACAAATTGAGGATAGGACACTTGGAACGAGAATGTGACTTCTCAGAGGCACCAGCATAGTGAGTAGTGAAGGGTGAAGGAAAATGTTGGTGAGCCTGTTTCAGGGACTGTTGGTCGCTGTGGAGCCAGAGGCTGTGTAGGCCAAGGCCAGCAGGGGGCAGCAGAGGGCCACGCAGAGCTGGAGCCCCAGGATCCGCTGGGCTGAGCAGCGGAGGCCTGGGCTCTACTGATATGGCACTAAGTGCCAGTGTCTTCCTGTGGGTCCCCGGAAAAGGGAAACATTAGAGGGGAAGACAGGAGTGGAGGTGGGGCAGCGAGGGGGCAGCGAAGGGGCCGCCCCACCCCCAGGGTATTGCAATGGTGACTACAAGTAGGACTGGGGGCCCTGTTTGCTGCAGTCAGGCCGGGAGGTAGGAAGGGTGAAAGTGCTGGTTCCAGGACATGCATGGTCAGAAGCCATTTTGCTTCTTTTGTTCTCTGAACTTGTTTTCCTTGTGCCCCCTCCCCCTTTTTATTGGTAAAGAGTTATCTGTTTGTTTTAAATGTCTGACCTTTCATGGGTGCTGCTGGGGAAAAAGGACTTTGCACAGGCCGCAGCGGCAGTGATCAGAGCGCACGTTCTTGCACGGAAACTGCTGAGTCCAGGATTTTGGTTTCTCAACTCATACACTTTGCATAAATGCACATCCACAAACCACATTCATGCATTTACATGCACACACCTCACATCACACACGTAACATAACTTTCACGTGTTCAAAGGCATACCTGCCACCCATGACCCATCAGGCACATATCCTGACACACAGTACAACCCAGTGTGGGAGGCTCTGGGCTGGGATGTCTTCCTGGTTTCTCCTCCTCTCCCTCCAGGCCCCTGTGCACAGAGCACAATAGACGGATTTAAGTCTAGAATCAAACTAATTCCCAGCCGCCATTCACCGAAGGCCACCAGCACAATCCCAGCGCCTCAGCATCGCCTCCTCGGCATCGCCTCCTGGACTGTAACTGTTTTAAGACTGAATGAGGAAGCAAGCAGCCGGGGAAGCTGTCAGCTGCTGTTACCCCAAGAAAAGGCCATGTTAGAGAAAGGTGAGGTACATCTGCAGATGGAGGCTTTCAGGCAGAGTAGGCAATGGCAGCTGTCCCCCCAACCCCACATTGGGAGCCTCAGAAAGACCTGTGCCACACCTCTGGACTTGAGATCCCATCGAAGACAGGGTTTCTCTGTGTGTCCTGGGCTCACTTTGTAGACCAGGCTGGCCTCGAACTCACAGAGATCCGCCTGCCTCTGCCTTCCCTGGGCTTACTGGTGTGCGCCACCACACTGGCCTATAAGAACTCCTGCTGGGAAAGCCTGGAACAGGTCCAGCTCTGCGTCCCCCCTTTTCCTCCTTTCGGCTTTTTGATGCTCATGAGAGGTTCAAAAATTTGGAGTTAATTCTTGGGACTGGGGCAAAGTCACCATAGCACAGTTCTTTCAGAGCAAGGGTCCAGCAGTCCCCCACCCAGATTAACCTTGGGATGTGACTAGGGTCATGTAGCCCCTAAGGAAGCCTATGGAATGTGTTAACTCCCTCCCCCTTGCTACTACCTAACCTGCACGTAACAAAGCAGGTATCCCCAGGTAGCCAGATCTGATCATTTGCAGTTTTGGTGCCTGAAAACAAACCAATCATTTTAAGGTCAACTCCCCTAGGGACCCTTTCACCCAATCCTATAGTGTCAAGACTT
>CM053758.1:26484478-26612771 GCA_028658305.1 Pachyuromys duprasi
GTTGGTCATTTGGGGACTCGAGATCTGGGTATTTCACTCAGTGTTAGAAATTGTGCGGGATGAGAGTTACACAGCGGGTTCACAAATCACGCCATGCGACCGAGGAATGGGGTGGCACAGACAGTCTCCGGATGAGGCAAGAAAGAGAGAGAGGAGGAGCTCCGCGAGTTCTCTTACAAGGTGACCCAGAGCATGCGCATGTGGTTCCAGGTGACCAGCAGGTGGTCTTCTAGGTGGCTTCACCGATGCCAGATAACCAGTTTGTCAGGTCCTTTGGGGCTGGCTGTAGAGATACCTGCTTACAGATCCCAACACTCAGCTGACCACAAGGCACCATGTGCAGGTCTTGGAGCCTCACAGAGGAAAAGACATTGAAATTTAAACCAGTACCCATGGCAGCATTCTAAGTGAAGCAACACAATTCACACCTGGAGAAGAATGACTCTACCTGCGTCTTAATTTCTTGTAGCAGCTGAGATGAGTGAGACTCAGGCCAGTGTCTTGGATTAGGAGAGATAATTAAACCTTGGCCATCCCTCCCCTGTCTCTCTAACCATGCGGAGAATGGACATCACTTATTCTACTTTGTAGACAGAGAGGGTGCCTTCCACTCAACACAGAGTAAAGCTCAGCTTCCAGTCCAGGGCTCTTTGGCTCAGAAGCTGGTGGGTGCCTCTGCAGGACGAAGTGGTCCTGACTGAACACGGGCTGCCTCCTGTGTGCGATGTGCTTCGGTAGGCTTTTTGGAGGAGACAGGGATGGTGAAGAACAGACCTCAGATGTTCTAACTTTTCACAGGAGTGGTGAAGGATGCAGGGAGCAGGTTCTAACTGTGGTAGGGGAATCAAGGTGGGCCCTAGAAAGTCAGTTTCTGGGCTGGGGCCATGGCTTAGCTGGTAAAGTGCTCAAAGCATGAGGACTGAGTCTGATCCCCAGCGCCATAGTGGAAGAAAGAAAGACAAGTAGTGTGCATGTGTAACCCCAGCTCTGAGGCACAGAGACAGGCTTCGGCCACCAGGCCAACCAGGCCACAGTGAAGACTTTGCCCTAAAAATCATGACAGAGGGCTGGAGAAATGGCTCAGCACCTCAGAGGACCTGGGTTTGATTCTCAGCACCCATACAGCTGCTCACAACTACCTGGAACTTCAGTTCTTGGATACTCGGCACCCTCTTCTAGCTGCCTGAGGTACTGCAAACACCGGGTACACTCACAGACAGGCAGGCAAAACACTCCACAGCAGTGCACACATGTGCACTTACATGAACCCACACTTACATGAACACCCACCACCCACATGAACACCCACCTGCATGCACCTCCCCCACATGAACACACACATGATCACACTCACATGAACCCACACTTACATCCGGCTACATGAACTCACCCACACATATGCATACACTAAAGGAAGGAGGAAAGACGGAAACAGCTCTTTTGGGGAGTGGGCCTACAGCACAGGAACTGAGCACCTAGACTTGGAGCCCAACCATGGCTGCCAGTTCTAGGGTCGTGATGTATTGGCTCTATGATACCAGAGTGCAGCAAACTGTCAAGCTTTGAGTTTCAGGCCTGAACACAATAGCTATCCTTGGGTCTTTGTGTAGGTACAACCAAACCCTACAAGTAAAGCACTTAGCTCAGCTCCTGGCTCCCTGCAGAGCAGCTGCTGCCACACTGTATGAAGACACTCTGTGTTTAGCAGGTTTGTGGGCACCATGGAGTCCTTTTCTCAGAAAAATGGCGGTGTTCAGTCTGAGAGGGACCAGGGAGGCAGGGAGGTGGGTGGGCAGCCGAGCGGGCCAAGTCACATGCTGCCTCTCTAGTGACGGTTGGTGGGAAAGAAGGGACAGCTTCTCACTCATGGGCAGCAGGCTGGTGGCCCGTGGAGGCATCGGGACATGGTAAAGGCTGCTGAGTCCAGGCAGCCCAGTGTCAATCTTTATTGCCATCTTGGATTTAGAGTCACTTAGGAAATACACCTCGGGGTGTCTGGTGTTTCTGGAGAGGTTTAACGGAGGGGGACCATCCAGTGGCTGATGCCTTCACTCTCATAAAGAATCTCTTGAACTGTGACCCAAAAGAAACCCTTCCTTCCTTAAGTGGCTTTTGCCAGGTGTTCTGTCACAACTAACTCGGACAGCTGGGAGGAAAGGCTCTCAGGGAGTCCCAGCCCCTCTCACCTCTGGCCTGGGAATCAAACTGGTTATGACAGGAAGTCTGCCCACCATGCCCGGTCAGCGCCCTCAGGGAGAGCAGAAGCCAAGTAGTAGTGTGTGTTAGGCCTGCTCCAGGGCAAGCAGGAGTGAAGGGGGCAGGAGAGGTATACGGGGCTCACATTTGAGATACTGGTTTTCCTGGCACCTTGATCATGCATGAGCCTGACAGGGGGTGTCTGCTGTAATTTAGGACTTGGGACACCTTGCCTCACTCTCACCTTGTCCCCATGTGGGGAAGCAGGCTCCGTATCACTGCTCCTGTTTCAGAGCAAGGGAGATGGCATCTGCTAAGAGGAGTGTGTGTGTGTGTGTGTGTGTGTGTGTGTGTGTGTGTGCGTCTGTGTGCCTGTGCCTATGTGTTTTCCACATATCAAAGATGAGTGCTCAGCTGGATATATCACCTTGTAGGCAGACCAGCAGATCTGACTCAGGTCCATATTCTCTTGGGTCTGATACAAGAAAAGCACACGCTTCCTTTTCCTGTTCTCTTACAGAGACAGCTATGGCCCAGAAGTGGAGTTGGAGATACTGTGAAGGAAAGCTCCTCAGTGTGACAGAGATGCTCAGAAGCTTTCCATTTCTGTAGCTCAGTACTCCAGCTTGGCTCCCTGGTCCTGTATCAGAGTTAGCGTGGGTAGAATGAGGATGTCACCTATGGTGTTGTCAGTAGGTGACTGAGGACATTTCTAAGTTTACTTGTGTATGTTGTGGGCTTTGATTCCTTCCTCTGTGTTGCCTGGAAGCTTTCTTCAGTTCCCTACCATCTGCATCTCAACAACATAGGAAAGGCTGGAAAGCTAAACCCCACCTTTCCCAGAATGCCATGCAGCTGGGACACCCAAGGGGTTCCTGAAGTGCTGTGGGAGAACAGAGGCCACACGTCTGCTCCTTCACTTCCTGATGGCCTTGCAATGGTGGGGCTGACTGGCCTTTCTCTGGGAGTGGAGGCAGACACTCTCCAGCCATCCAGTTTGGGCCTTGGAAAGCAAGGGGTGTATATTTAGTTGGGCGCCTACGGCAGCGCTGGCTCTGGAGAAGGCAGGGTCCTGGGTCTGGTCAGAGGGTCCCTGCTGCTTTGTTGGTGGCCCAGGTTTTCTGGGCCCTTGCTGAAAGCTCAGTCTAAACTATTTTCTAAATCTCTTCTGGTGATTCGGTAGGATGCTTAAGCCCCTGTCACGAATCTGGGGTGGCTGAATCTAGCCCGAGTGGGCTTACTTTCTTCAGCTAAGCAGTCCAAATGGAGAGAGAGAGAGAGAGAGAGAGAGAGTTGAGATGTATCTGGAGAGAGTGTCTGCACAGAAGTGTAGCTGGAGGCAGAGGGCCCTGGATAGCACGGCCAGTGCTGTATTGTAATGCTCTTTCTCGTACCCCAGCCTCATGTTTTTCATGCTTATGAACATGCTTGGTGTTGTGTTGTTTTGTTCTGACACTGAGTCCAAAGGAGTGCCCGAATTTTGTGTAGTGTGTAGTACAGGGATGTAAGTGGAGACTTAGATTTGTGATGGGGTTTTACTTCTTATCTTCCATCTTGTCATTGCTGTCTGTTTTCCAGACAGGGTTTTATGCAATCTGCGTAGCTGAGGCTGGTCTTCAACTTCCGATCCTTCTGCCTCCACATCCCTAGTGCTGGGACTACAGGTAAGGACCACCACACCCTGCCCTCCTCTTCTGCCTCTAAAGTGTCAGCATCACGTAGCAGCACCATGGGCCTCTCTCTCCGAGCCACCACCCCACATTCACTTGGTAAACATTTCTAGTTTAAGGGAGGGCAGGCTGGAATGCACACACAGTGTGGGTCTCAGCCACAGGAGCCACACTGGGATCAGCTTGGCTTGTCTCTGAAGGATGTGAGCCATAGAACACTGTGGGTACTCAGGCTGGATGGAAGACTGGTGAAAGAAGATGGAGTTTGAGTTTTGAAATGTAACCTCCAAAGCAACTCAGATTTTATTTTACTAAGTAAATCAACAATTAGTATTCAGTACTCAGCAGTCTTAAACAATGAACCAATCACCTTCGTGGTGATATGATTTTTTTTTAAGATACATACATACTACATTTTCATTACCCATTCGTCTTTTGATGGACAGCGAGACTGATGCCATTTCCTTGCTGTTGTGGACAGAGCAGCAATAAACATGGATGTGCAAGTGTCTGTACAGCAGGATCTAGAGTCCTGTGGATATTTGCCCAGAAGTTAGGTGGGTCATGTGGTAACCCTATTTTTAGCTTTCTGAGGAACCTGCATACTGATTTCAAGAACGGCTGTGTCTCTGGAGGCCTCCACAGAGTCTCAGCATCATGCTCCAGGCAGCCATTGCCACGCAGAGCTTGGATGTCCACTAGGTCATTTTCCAACATGTTTTTTTTCTTCTCTGCTGTAGGCTTGGCATAAAATGAGATTCATAAATTTTGTCTTTTTCTAGACTATTTTTCATGTTGTACATGTATTTTATATTTAACACTTAAAAATGTTTACTCATGCCTCATCCAAAGCAGGCATGCACAGCGGAGAAAATGTCGGTGAGTTGGCAAGACGGATGAGTGGAGCCCAGAGTTGCTCCCCGGCCTTCTGCAGGCTGGCCTTGTCCCCATCTGCTGAGCCTCAAAGCCCATATCTGAGACCTCAGACACTCAGGGAAGCAATTGTGGCCAGCTGATAGCAGCTAGAAAGCCCCCTACCCCCGGAAGTGGTTGGGGCACATCCTCTGGGCTTGTCAGTGTGCTCTCTGGCCTGAACTCAGAAGGAAAATGAAGGGCTCATGCTTATGCTGATCTTAAACTTGAACCAAGGATGCACGAATGTAAGCTTATTATGTGGACTTGGGTGGATCACTGGGCACAGGAGTCCCTCCATTTTTATTATTTATTTATAAGGGGGGGTATTTTTCTTTCAGCTCCATGTTATTCCCGCTCAACTCTACTCAACTCCAAGAGGCTCGGCCTCTAAGACCAGTCACTTCTGACCTGAGGCATCATCTTCCCTGAAGGTATTCTCCTTACTTGACCAGCTCTGAAATAATTTTTTTCTTTTTTGAGTTGTAGCTTTTCGGCCCTCTTGAGCTATGGATGCTCCATTTCGTTATTTCCTTTTAGCCCAGTGCACCTCTATGCTCCATTCCTTCCAACTGCTAATTTGTTTTCTGCCCACCTTGGATTCTTTTTTTTTTTTTCTTTAAACCCCTCATCATTTAAAACATTTTCCACTCTGGATTCTCATGGCCTTCTCCTGGTACCCAGCTCCTGGTACCTGTACAGCTTAGACTTAGCCTATCATGCCCATGAACACTGCTTTACTATTAGCAGCTAAGTAAGACAGGTAACCTCACTGGGAGGGAGGCAAACTTCCTGTGTCAGCTCAGCTCAAAGTGCCCTCTGTTTCAGCTGCAGCAGAAGTCTTTTGGGGACACCCGCAGAGACATTTCTGAGCTCTAATTTATGGTCTGCACTCAGTAGACAGTGCTTGGAAGCTCACAGGCAACCAGCAACAGGCCCAGCACCAGGGCGACTTATCTTTTTGACACATGCTTGGAAAACCCAGGGTGTTCCCAGCCCACGTTTTTGACCTTAAACTAAGCATACATCTTAAATGTTCTCAAGAATGTACCAGACTCCAAAGTGCCCCACATGAGTACCGCAGGCTCAGACAAGGCTCCGAGCCTGCTTTGTTTAAGGGGCGTCATTGTGACATGGTTTTCCCACCTGCCTCAGCAGGCGACTCAGCTCCCTCCACTCCTTCCTCCCCCTTATTTTCCTCTCTTAACTCCCATTCATGCTTCTCCGGCTTCGTCTCACCCCAGTCCAAGCCTGTTGAATCCTCTTCCAGACTCCTGTTGGCAGCCTGGTCTCCACTGCCGGCCCTTCCTGACCTGACGGCCACCCCAGCTCTCGTGTGACCGTCTTGGAGCGGTCAGAGACACTGTATGTCCTCATCAGCACGGGCGGGAAGCCCATTTGTGCTGATAGCAGCACGGCTCCAACATGTCCACAATGCAGACCGTGTTTACCAGGCTGTGACGGTTGATCTGGGTTGTCAGCCTGACAGGATTTAGAATCCTCCAGAGGCACATCACTGTGCATCTGGGCCTGTCTCCAAGGATGTTTCCAGAGAAGTTTAACTGAGATAGGAAGACTCACCCTGAGTGCTGGCGGTATCATGTCAGGCAGGTGTCTCTGCTTTGTAACTGTATGCACAGTGTGACTGTCACCCCGCGTTCCCATCGTTACGGCTACAGCCACTTTCCCCTCCACCCCTTCTTTTCTACAGTGTGCTGAGCCAGAGCAAACCCTTTCTTTTAAAAAGTGTGTGTGGCTCCTGCACATATGTAGCAGATGCACAGCTTGGTCTTCATGTGGGTCCCCCAGCAACTGGATCAGGGCCCTCTGTGACTCTGATGCCTGTCTTTGGATCCTGTTCCCCTAACTGAGCTGCATTGTCCAGCCTCAGTGGGAGATGATGTGCCTAGTCCTACAGCGACTTAATGTGCCAGGGCAGGCTAGTACCCATGGGGGACCTCTCCCTTCTCTAAGGAGAAGGAGAGGGAAGAATGAGGGGAGGGGTGTGTAATGGGGGAGGACTTGGGAGAGAGAGAAGGAGGGCTGTAATCAGGATGGAAAGTGAGTAAAGAAATAAATGGAGGAAAAGGTGTGTGTGTGTGTACGCACGCGTGTATACATATGAGTGCAGTTGCCCTCACATCTGGAGTAGGATTAAGGTTGTGAGCTTTAAGACTGTAGCGTTACTCACAGTGACTCTCTTTCAGGATAGCACTGTGTGACAAAGATCAAAACTCCAGAGAGAAACAGCAGAATTCTGCTAACTCAGCAACTTAGTACCTTGGATGCTTCTTAACCTTCCGGGAAAAATTTGGAGCTCTCGTTTGGACAAGCAGAATAAATAAAAGTACACAATCCGTTGAGTTAATGTAAAAATAAATATAAAGTAGCATAAATAAGCTTGATTATAGTGAGAAAAATTTTAATGTAGCAAGAGTCTGTTAAGATTGCTGTAACAAATTGCCTCAGGCTGACTAGCTTAAACAGCAGAAATTTCATTATCTCTTGGCTCTAAAGGCTGAAATGAAAGCAGTCTGGGGTTGGATCCCTCTGAGGGAAGGCCCTGCTCCAGATGGCTTCCCTTTCTGTTTCTCTTTGAGGTGCTGCTCTCTCGTGAGGGACTCTCAGTACACAGATATCCTTTTGTTTTTTAAACTAATAGCCATACTGGACCAGGGCCCACTCTAATGATCTCATTTTAACTAATTACATCTACAGCTGCAACAACCTCATTCCCAAATAAGGTCACGTTCTGAGGTTCTGGGGACTAGGATTTGCCCATGTGTATTTTGGGGTGTCAGCACAACTTATAACAGTAATAAGCCTTCTCAGGAGTTTTCCTGAAGGGAACCTGTTCTGTAGAACCCCATCAGGGAGCTTCTCAGCTGAGCTGCATGCTAGCCACACCCTAGCAGGAGCAGCTTCTGTGCAGAAACTGAGTCTGGAGAGGGTCCCCGGCTCTGTTCTCTCGGCCCAAACAATGGCAGCTGGGACTCAGGCAGGCCGCCTGTGAGCTAGGCAACCACACAGGAGCTCCGGGCCTGCAGGCCGCCACGCTCAGTTTGTGTGTGTTGGCCTTGTTGCAGAACCCCAGGCACACCAGTGAAGCACGCCACCACACGTGCTGCACCCCCACTGGTGGTATAGCATCTTAGCATCCAGGTGGCCTATCCCTTCTGCCTCTTGTCAGGTCAGGGATCTGATTGTGAACATCACAGCAAATGTCCTCATTGTCCTGACCCCCAGGTGGCCCCTGGGATTGGTGGTGAGCCCTTGGGTGTAGCCCAGCCTGAGCTGCTGTGGCGTATCACCATCTTCATTCTGGAGTCTGTGCTGCTTTGTGGAGGACCTGGAACCAGTTTCTATCCTTTAAGACCTACCCCAGATCCACTAATTTATATTCTGACCCAGTCTGGATTCAGCAGGTACTGACTGACTATCCATCTCATGTCAGTGATTATGCAGTAGTAAGATCATTATACACAATCCTGATCCAAGGGCTTACACGCACCAAGGTGAAAGTGCTGTGTGAAAACTACGTGGGAGTACAGGCAGAGAGTGACAGTGATGGCTATCTGGAGGACAGGCAGTACTAAGACTAGGGGAGGGGCATAGGAGGAGAAGGGGGCAGGAGAGGGATTGGGAGGAGATGAGGGAGGGGGTCACAGCCAGGATACAAAATGAATAAATTTTAATTAATAATAATAATAAGAACAATAACAGATTTAAAAAAAGAAGTAGAGAGAAGAGCTGGGGAGATGTCTCAGCCAGGAAAGTACCCGATGTGTGAGCACGAAGACCTGAATTCTACCCTCAGAACCCGAGCATGGTGGCACACACTTGTAATCTCCAAGCTGGGGAGGCAGGGACAAGCAGATTCCTGGAACTCTCTGGCCAACCAGCTTAGCTGAATAGGTGAGCCCCTGACCAATGCAAGACCCAGGCTCAAAACCAAGGTGATCCACAATGAGGCGGAATCCTTTAGGTTGATCTTTGGTCTCCACACAGGCATGTATTCCTGTACACATATGTACACGGACACATATATACACACATCCACAGACATGCGCAAGAGGCATCAAGAAACCGTCTGATGTGATCTCTTGTTTGGCACCTGCATCACGCCAAACACAGGCAGACATACACAGACATAAATGACAGGAAATAACTGAAGTCCTGTGTTTTTAAGAAGATGAGTCAGGGCGAGGGAGATGGCTCTGTCGATAAGAGAGCTTTCTGTGCAAGCACAAGGCTCTGAGCTCAGGTGCCCGGCAGGCCTGGCCACATGTGCTTATAGCCCAGCATCGGGGTATGAGGGCAGAGACAGGAAGAGCCCTGAGACCCGCAGGCAGCCATAGATATGGCCTAGGCAAAAAGACAGCCATCAAGTGGCGTGTGCTAGAGTAGGACATCTGGTGTGTACACACACAGACTGTCTGCTTTTCTGGGCGATGACTAGGTTAGTGTGGTGGAGCTGGAGGCAGGAAGGCCAGAGTGGAGGCTGTTGCAGTCATACACTGTTGCTCCGGAGTCAGAGCTGCCAGTCAGCGAGGACTCCAGCCAAACCTGCCGGCCTGTCTTTATGCGGCCCTCCCACCTCTGAGCATCCTCCACTGCAGAACCGTGTTATTCTTCTGTTGGAAAGGAAGCATTCTCACCCTCGCTTCCCTACTTAGAACACTAGAGTAGTCATTGGATTTCAGTGGCACGTTCCTCAGAAAGCTTGTTAGAGATGACAGACGTCCACGTCCCTTGCCAGCCTCAGTCTGAAGCAGAATCCCAGAATGACATTTCTGAGTGTGCGTCCCTGGGGACACGTGTAACACACAGTCATTGCAGTGGAAGACTAGGGACTGTTAACTCTGCCTCCATAGGTGGAAGAGGGCAGAGCATCTGTGTGCTCACACAAGGGAGTTGCTTAATGCAAAGCCGATGTGACAGGAATTTTAGATCCTGGAGAGAAGTGTTTCTGTTACGGCTCAGTGAGGAAAAACACCCTCCCATCCCTGTAAGCTGGTTTTCCTTATCTGCTCAGAGGAAATAGTTACAGCTTATGTAAGGTCTTGCTTGAACAGTCTGGGCTGATAAAGGGCCTGGGCACTGGTATGACTCAGTGTTTCAAAGACATGGAGGGGTCTTTGCTTAACAGCTTTGCTTCCTGCAGAAATGGGGCCCTCTTCTGTGACCAATGCCAAGTTAGTGTTCGATCACTCACTCTGGTCTCTTTTCTACGCTTCGGCGTAATTATGATTTGGTTTGTTACCGTGACCTGGTTGTGGTCCCCAGAGCATCCTTTACCAGTGGCACTGGGACCTGTCAGCTGCTGGTGGTTTCTTTCTTTTTCCTTTGAGTCAGGGTCTCACTCTGTAGCTCTAGGCCAGCCTGGAACTTACTACAGAGACCAGGCTGACTTTGAACTCAGAGATTCACCTGCTTCTGCTTCCAGAGTGCTGGGATTAGATAGCTCTTCCGTACTGAGTTACTGTGGAAATTTGAGCAGTGAGTAATAAGGGTGATAGGAAGATAATTTTGTGAAAGTAGGACGTGGAGTATCTGGCAAACGTTCAATTTTATTTCGTGTTGTGTTGGTGAATGTGAAAAAAAAAACCCACATAAGCAGTATAGAACCAATAATAGGAAGGTCTTAAATTAGAACGTATTTAGGGACTTGTTGTTGCTGTTAGCTTTTAGACAGCCTCTCACATTCCCTTCTTGTCTTTGTGTGCTTAGGATGTAAACAGCAAGAATCAGAAAGTCCTATGTTTCACCACCATGCTGGGCCCTTTGCTGTTGTTTGTTGGACTTGGTTTTTACCGCAGGTGTTTGGATTTTCAGGAGTAAAGATGGAGATGTTTGTGTGTGGGTCTTCCAACCCCTTGGAGAAGGCTCCCAGCTTTGCAGCAGCCGCAGAAGGCATTAAGAAGGACATGGACACAAATGTGAAAGTCAGAATGTAAAGGATGGAGTCCTTTCTGCTGCAGGTGTCTGGGCCTCTCCTCTAGAAGGCATGAGTGTAAGGCCTGTAACAGGGTTTCTTGAATGAAAGAACAAATGAGTGAGTACTGAGCTGTGAATATTATGGTTATTAAGCTGTGGTTTAGGACCCTACCAGTTCTCTAAGAACAAAGGCGAGTCTTTTGTGTCTGGGAAGAGTAAAACTGTCTCCTTTTAAGATCTTGGATCCCCGCTTTGCTATATAGTGACTCTGTCTCTGGGCCAGGCTGGCCTCTACCTGGTTTATTCTGTGCTAGGGCCTGAACCCAGGGTTTTGTGCATGCTAGGCAAGCACTCCACTCCACTCCATCCCCAGCACCCCCTTTCCCCTTTTGTGGTCTGTGTTCTCCATCAGCAGCTGATGGTAAGTCTAGTTCCATGCTTGGCGAACTCTGCTCCTCCCCCTCTTGTGGTTTGCACGGTGGTTTGCCTACCGGCTCAGTCTCTCTCAAAGACTGGTTTGTATCATTTTTTGCCCAATAGCACATTTTTTATACCCCACCTGTAAATTCCAAGAACAGGTGAGTCATCTCTGGGCCGCAGGGTGGCAGCTCATACATCTGTATGTGCCGGTCAGTTTTCATCAACTCAGCTCAGACTAGAGTCCCCTTAGAAGAGAAACCCTCACCTGAGGAAACGCCTCCACAGACTGGCCTGTAGGCAAGTTGTGGGGGCATTGTCTTGATTGGGGAGTGATAAGGAAGGGCCCAGCTCTCTGTGGGTGGTGTCACATCTGGGCAGGTGATCCTGGGAGGTATAAGAGTCTGAAAGCAAGCTGGTAAGAAGCATCCCCCATCATCTCTGCTTGAGTTCCTGCCTCTAGGTTCCTGCCATGACTTCCCTTAAAGGTGGACTGTGATGGGAAGCGTAAGCCAAATAAACCCTCTCTTCTCCAAGTTGTTTCTGGTCTGTTGTCACAGCAAAAGAAAGTGGACTAGGATGGGGTATGAACCACTCTCTGTTCCCTCGCTGTTCCTGTGGACCCATAATGCAAGTGCCCACTCAGGGTCTCGTGTTGTAGTGTTTCAATGCCAAGATGCTCTCAACATCCAGAAAGGCACACTGAGCGCTGTTCAACCCAGGCTCTGGTGCTCTAAGATGCTTGCCTTTAATCCCGAGAGAGGAAGGAAGATCACAAAGGAAGGCTCAGCTCCAAGTTGAATTCTTTGTTCTAGTACATGGTTTATTTTAAATGTGAAGGTTCAAGTTTCAAGTGCAAACCGTTTGTTTGTGAGTTCCGAGACAAAGATATTTCTCCATGTTTGGAGGACATGCTCAGATAATTGTGTGTTTTGTTTTGTTTTGGTCGTTGTTGAAATTAAAGAGGTACTGAGACTACAGACCCTTGCACCCAGAGCCGTGACACTGGTTAGTACTGCCTCCATGCCGCGCAGAAGGGCCAGCACTCGTAAATACCACGCTATTAAAGTTTAAATTTAAACTGTGCCCCTCAAGCTTGTGTTTTGAATACTTACTCCCCAAATGCTGGCACTATTTTGGGGGCTGTGAAGCCTTTAGAAGCTGGGGCCTGGCTAGCATATGTGGTCACTAGGGGATGGCCTTCGAAGTTTAGAGTCCCATCCCTATGCTCTCTGATCCCTAGTCTGTGGTGAACAGAGCCCTGCCACACACTCCTGCAGGGAACTCTGCCCTGCCTTCCCTGAGTGGTAGACTGGCTCTGGACTAAGCCCTCCCTCTCTTAGATTGTCTCAGGTATTCTGGTCAGACAGCCCAGACAGCCAACTCAGTAGACTGAACCGGGCAGGCAAACTGCTGCTGAGCACAGAGGACATCAGCGCCCCCTTCCTGTACCCCGGCCTGCCTGACTTAGTTATAACCCTTTAATTAACTTGCCGGTAGATGACATTGACTCCATCATGCATCCTGCCTGACTTAGTTATAACCCTTTTAATTAACTTGCCGGTAGATGGCATTGACTCCATCATGCATCATCTTAAAAATCCACTCCCTGGGGATCGCAGTGGGACCTGAACTCTTTCAGCCACGGGGTCCAGGCCTCCCTTTCCTTTGAAGGAGAAAGCACAGACTTTGGGATGTTTAGTGTTAGTTCTGCCGCCAGAGCAGCTGTGTGGCCTTGCATAAGGTGCTTGGTTTCTCTAAGCTTTAGCCTCTGACCTGGAAGAGTAGGCCAAACTCTTTTAGGAGTGCATTCTGAGGGCAACCAGTTTCTTATGTGAGGGGTCTTTGCTCCTTGGGGGTTTGCTTGCCTCTCCTCTGCAGCTTTCCCCATTTCCCTTTCCAACATTTCCAGTTTTCTTTCTTTTTTTTTTTTAAAGAATAATTAATTTAATTTTATTCGTTGTGCATTGGTATCAGAATCCGTGGAACTGGAGTTACAGACAGTTGTGAGCTATCATGCGGGTGCTGGGAATTGAACCCTGGTCCATTTGGAAGAGTAGACCGTGCTCTTAATCGCTGAGCCGTTTCTCCAGCACTCTGGTTTTCCTTCTTAAATCTGGGTTACATCTTGGCTTTCAACACCTAAGAGATCTTTGGATCTCAGATGACTCTTGTGTAAAATGTGAGTCAGAGCACTCACAGCGCTTAGTGGGTCCTCAGCCCACTCGCCCAGTCCTCCCGGAAGTTAAATATTTCTTGAGCGTGCCCTTCCCTCAGCCGTCCTTATCTCAGTGAGTGGCCGGTCCATCCTCCAAGTTGCTCAGGCACGAAGTGTGAGCATCTTCCAGCCGCTGTTGAAGGCACCAGCAATCTGGCAGAAGACTAACGAACTAAATAGCTAACATTTAGTAGTGGTAAGTTATGCAGTGGAAGAGAGGATGGAGAGCTACAGGGGATTTGTTAGAACGACTTACAGGCCGTGGTCCAGCTCAGCCAACAATGGCTGTCTGTGAACAGGAAGCCCAAGGACCCAGTGTTTCCGCACTCCATGAAGGCAGATGTTGCCGTATACTGAGACAGTGTACACTGGTCTTCAGTACAGGCTGGAATCCCAAACACGTAGGCTCCAGCGACAGTGAAGGAATGAACTTGCTAGCAAGGCGAGGGCAAGCAGGCAAAGAGCAAAGCTTCCCTCCTCCATGTCTTTATATAGGCTTTCAGTAGGTGTGTCCCAGGTTTGAGGTGGGCTTTCCCAGTTCAAATGACCTGGGTTAAAGGCATGTCTTCCTACCTCAAAGATCTGTGTAAAAGCAGATCTTCCTACTTCAAGCAAAACACTCTCACAAATGCTTTCTGTTATGGGGTTCTAGTTAATTCCAGACGTAGTCAAATCGACAGCCAAGAATAGTCCTCAAGGTCAGGTAGATGATGGTGAGATCCAAGAGAGAAGGGTCTAGTTGGGTAGGGTCTTTCAGGCTGTGGAAATGCTTACCTGTTTCTTCACTGCCCCCCTAGCTCCTCCTGTGCCCCTCTCAAATTTATGACACCTTCTTTTGTTATTATTGGTGTGTGTGTGTGTGTGTGAGTGTGCATTTATATACAGCCTACTGAGTCCATTTTGTGTCCCTTACATGAACATGTGTTTGGGGCTGATCACTTGGAATCAGATAACCCATCAGGTAGCTCTTCCCTGGAGAAGACTGATTTCCCACCTCTCAGCGGCCACTGATTGCCACCAGCTCTTGATTTAGAGTGGTGCCTCATGTAGTTTTCCTGTCAACGTTGGCATGTCATGATGGGTGTTGTCCTGTGTAGGTAACCACGTTGTTGATGTTTCATGGGTGCAGCTTCCCCCTTACAGCTGAGACAGTCTCACAGCGGGCATCCTAGTCCTCTGCTGCCCATGTCATAAGAGATGTTCCCTGAGCCTTACATGTAGGGGTTTCACTGTAGATGTACAAATTATGGCCGGGCACCCCATGCTTATTTATTTTCTGCATTTTAGCCAGTTGTGGGTCACTGCAATAGCCCCCATCAGTTCCAAATTTCATGATTTTTTAAGGTGAAGTTTTACTATGTAGTCCAGGTTGGCCTACAACTCACACTTCTCCTGCCTTGTTCTCCAGAGTGAGTGGCAGGCATGCACTGCCACTCATGGCCTTGAATTAGCTTTAGGAAGCCACTGGAGCATCATGAGCAGAAGAGTGACATGATCTCACACAATTGCGTAGGATCACCCTTCTTGCAGAAGCAAGAGAGCAGTCAGAGAGTGCCTGGGATCACTTCCCAGGGAAGTATGGTGGGTTTAGGCCAGGGTAGGGTGAGGGAGGTGGTAAGAAATGGTCACCTTCTGGACACATGTAGATAAGGCCTGCAGAGTTTTTGGAGGGGTTTCCTGAGGGCATGTGGTGAGCAAGACAGGTGTTATGGGCAGTGTTTACATTTCATACTTGAGAAACTTGGAGGATGTGTTGGCCAGTCCCTGAGGTGGAGAAGAGGGAAGAGCAGGGACTCAGACTGGACCTGTTGATTTGGAGGGGCCCATGAGTCATCTGAGAGAAGGTATTGAGTGATAGTTGGATATTTGACTTGGGGGCCTGAGGGGCGGGTTCAGGCTGAACATAAACATTTCAGAGTTCATCAGCTAGGGAGATGGCTCAGTTGGTAAAGTGCTTGCTATGTAAAGCACAAGGACCTAAGCTCTATGCCTAGACCTCATGGACAAAGCTGGACTGGTAATCCAAGTGCTGGGGAGGAGACAGGCAGACCTGTGAAGCTCAGTGCCCAGCCATCCTAGCCAAATCTGTGAGGCAAATCAGTGAGAGACCATGTCTTAAAAACACGGTGGATATCCCCTGAGGACCCAGGCCTGAGCTTGACCTCTTGCACTCACTCACGCATGTGTGAATCCACGTGCAGTCGCACACATATGAACAGGCACACACATAGATTTTCATGATAGGGGAAAATGGTGTTTGGTGTGTAGATGGCGTTTAAAATCTGGAGCTTGGCTAAAGTAGGCTTAAAGATGAACATTTACAGAAGAGAATCAAGCTCTGAGTGTTGATCAATCCCTCTTTTCCTCCATTTCTCATTATGAAAAAAAACAACTATTTTATTTAATCTAATTCAGTTAGCCTTTACTTGAAAAAAGGTGCTTACAAAACATCTCCAGGGTTTGCTCTTAAAAAGTGATGTGTGCTCTTTGCAACTTCAAAGGCTTTTCAAAAGACAGCTCCATACCCCAGGCTGGGGAGGAAGGCCTCTGTGGTGCAGGCAGTGACCCGGCAAAGCCAGCCACATCCCTCTCAGGATTAGTGAAATTAGGCTCCTGTTAGCATTCATCTCATGGAATGTCAGCCTGAAAACCTCAAAAATCTTCTGCTTCACATCTCTTTCACTTTTCCATCCAACAGGAAAACCATGTGAAGCCAGAAGGGAGAATCTGAGAAAGGTTGGACTGTTTCTTCGGGGTGAGATAAGCAATCTGTTGTGTCATGGGACCTGTTTAGCAGCCACAAAAAGCAGTGAGCAAGCTCTTCTGCAGAATTCAAGTAGGGGGTGAGCCACTGGTATCTGGGGGTGCTGTAGGGAGGCTTGAGGAGGACAATGAGGAGCCTCAGGGGAGTCTGTACACTCCAACAAAGTCTACTGTGACGTGTGGGGTTATCTGGCAGCACAGTGCATGGATTTCATCTGATATCCAGAGGTAGGGGCCCTAAAATGTGCTATGAGGGGACGCCTTGAGGCTGTAGGACCTCTCTTTGGTCTTCTTACACTAGGTCCTAAGGTTCCCGACTAACTCTGACAAAGCAAAGTATTCCAAGCAGGGTATTCCTGAAGAGAGAATGTGGACTTTGCATTCAGGCAAACTTCGGTTTCTGTTCTTATCAGCTGCCTTCTGCCTTGGAGATCCCGTGTTTCTGTGATGGCTCAGCTTCCTTCGTTTCTCCATTTGTGAAGTAGGAATGATGAAATGCGCCTCACTGTGACATTAGGTAATGCGGCTTCAGGTCCCCTGGTGAACATTCAGCAAGAGTTTGTTAAACTGAGGTCTTTCCCTCGCTTCTTCCAGTGACATCTTTTAAAGCCTCATGGCCTAGGAGAGCAGCCCATGGTGCTTCTGTCAAGGTTCTAGCTATTGTTATGTGACCCGCTAGGGTTAGCTGCTCCCAAGGCAGCTTGAAGTGTACGAGATCTGATTAGGTTACACACTGGCAGGTTGGATTTCTCTTGTCCGTTTGAAAGAAGATCGACAAGCCTGAAGGTGTGAGGCTATTATGGGCCATAGCCAATTACTGTGCAGCTAAAAAAGGGACAAAGAGAGTGGGGGATCCGGGAAGATACCATAGTCTGTAGGAGACAGCAGTGGCCTGGGTTCTAACAGATCTCTGCTCCCCTGAGGTCTGTGTGCACTTCTACTCCTGCTCTTAGGCCCGTGGAAACTGAGTTATCCTTGGTACAGTTCTGTTTCCACTTGACCAGAGCTGGTTTCTAATGCTTGCAACTCCAAGAGGTCTCCATGGTAATGTCTGTTCTGGATGTTAGACCCTGTATAGTGTTCTCACTCAGCTGGCCCACCTGCAGCACCCCCACCTTCCTCAGGGCCCCAGGCCCTGGAGTTTTCTCTCTTCTCTGGACCTTTGCAGCTTTTCTGGCCTTTCTGTATCAGTCTCTTTCACTACAGGCACTGTAAATCTTGTTCTCTTGGCTCTGCCGAGTTTATACATGCAGAGCTTCTTAAGTAGCATATCATGGAGGAAATACTTTGAGACTATGTAAATGCCTGTGATTCTTAAACTTTCAACCAGGAGTTTTAACGTGCATTCATGTCCCTCCCCATCACCAAATGATGCAACTGTCAAATCATGATGCTCTAGTTTTAGCATTCTATATTCTATATTTATCAAAGATTTCATTCCATTGCAAAGTAGAACTTCCTTTTCTCTTTGGTTTGTTTTTACCAGCATGAGCCCATACTTCTGATTTTATTTAATGGACTATAGCTCTTTACTAGCACTAGTTATTTGGGCGCTCATCATATTCTCTTTCTACTACTCTGATAAAACACCATGGCCAAAAGCAACTTGGAGAGGAAAGGGTTTATTTCAGCTTATATTCCACATAACAGTCTGTCACTGAAGAAAGTCAGGGCAGGAACGGGAGGCAGGAACTGAAGCAGAGGCTCTCTATGGAGGAGTGCTGCTTACCGCCTTGCTCATGGTTTGCTTGGCCTGATTTCTTATAACACTCAGGCTTGCCTGCCCAGGGGTGTCCACAGTGATCTAGACCCTTCCATCTCTATCAAGAAAATGATTCCTAATGATATTCTGCTATATTCATAGATCAGGGCCTAGCCCAAGTGTCATGAGAGGGGTATCATGCAGCAACTGAGAGGAGCAGATGCAGAGACCCACAGCCAAACACTAAGCAAATCCAGGGAAATCTGGAAGAAGATAAAGAGGGAGGAAGAAGGTAAAGAGGAAGAATTTTAGGTGCCAGAGGGATCGAAGATACCACAAGAACAGGAGACACAGAATTAACTAAGCAGGTCTCATAGGACCTCACAGAGACTGAAGAACAATCATGGACAATCATGGATCTGAGGTAGATCCTCTGTATATATATAAAATGGTTATCTTGCTTGGTATTCTCGTGGGAGCCCTGACAGTGAGAGTAGGGGTATCTCTGACTCTTTTGCCGATGCTTGGGACTTTTTTCCTCCTACTGGTTTCCTCATTCAGCCTTGATATGAGGATTTGTGCCTAGTCTTATTAATATGCCTGGGAGGCCTGCTTTTTTTTTTAAAGGGAAATGGAGGGGGAATAGATGTAGGGAAGAGGGGAGGTGTGGTAGAGACGGGGAGGAATGGAGACAGGAGAAAGTGCAGTTAGGATGTAATGTATGTAAAGAATAAAAGCAACAACAACAAAGCAAAACAAACGAATGAACAAAAAAGAAAATATGCCATAGGCGTGTCCACAGGCCAGGCTGGCGGACGCATTCTCTCCACTGAGCGCCCCTCTCCCCAGTGACTCCAGCATGTGTCAAGCTGATATAAAACTAGCTAGCACACTCATTCTGTCTCAGATTTAGTCAACAGCAGCCTATATCCTACATGGGGAGGCAGAAACAGGAGGATCCCTGGGGCTTGCTGGCAGCCAACGTAGCCAAATCACTGAAATCTATGTTCAGTAGAAGACTGTCTCAAAAAGTAAGGTGGACAGTGACTAAGAAAATGATATTTACAAACAAAAAAATTTGAGTGTAAAATATGCTCATTTCTCTACAGCATCCTCCCTGCAGGTCTCCTCAGTGGCCAAAGCTAGAAGATAGGTGAAGATTTATGCACACATATAGTATGTATATACATGAGGACACATATACACAGTGCCTGGACTATAATGGTTCAGCTCAGTGATTTTTCAATATTACAAGTTGTTCAGTAGAAATAAAATTTTGAATTAAAAAATTCCCAGGCTAGAAATATGCAATACTGTACTCTCTTGTATGCTGGGTGGTGGCAGTGAGTGTCAGAGCCTAGTCAGACGCACAAACCCACCAGAAACAACTTAGATTCCATATGGAACTGTCACACTCCTTTAAAAATTAGGCTACTTGTTAATGCATGTGTGTTCTGAGCATGTGTTCTGAGACTGTTTGGAACAGTCTCAGCTGAGTGATGAGGTAGGGTGCCTTGCATATATTAAATGCATTTGCAACTAACATTATCTTTGGCTTGCAGGGAATACATCGGGATGTGACAGTCATAAGTCAAGGGTACCTATATGCATGTATATCCACGCATCTGTTTCTATCTTTATCCTCCAGCTCTCCTATCTCTGTCTCTTGTTCACTCCAGTACAGTACACAGTTTGTTCTGTTCTCTCTCCGTAGTTGACAGTGGAAACCCCGGCTCTCATTAGCTATGCCGTGCTTGCTAATTTGCTTCATGATAAAAATGTATGGGCAATATTTTCATAATTATAAACTCATATGTCTATGAAAAAGAAATACATTCTCTCTGGCGTTAGCCTAAGATTACTCATCTAAGTCTTGTACCAAGGTTACCTGGATCTGTTCCTTTCTGCCACTTCCGTCCAGAACTTTCTGTCACCTCCTTTCCAGCCACCTCGTTCCTATCCTTGTCACACCGGAACCTCTCTCTGAGCAGTCTCAGAGCAGACCTGAGCGACTTTCCGGCTCTGGCAGCCTTTCTCTGTGTGTGCACCTCAGCTTCCATCCCCTGACAGGTGGGCATCCCTCCTCTAGTGTTATTCCAGAAAGGTCCATTCACGTCCCCTCCCTCCAATTCTCTTTGTGGCTGAGATAGATTATCTCTTCCTCTCTTTTATTTTTCTATTTACTTATTTTTTTGAGGCAGTATCTTTGTATATAGCTTAGGCTCCCTGGAACTCATTGTCCTCCTGTCTTAGCCTCCCAAGCCCTGGGATTAGGGTGTGTCCCACCATTCCCAGTTAAAATGTGCATTTCTGTTTGTTTATTTGTTTGTTTGTTTGTTTTAGTTTATTTACTTTCTATCCCAGGGGTGCCCCTCCCTCCTATCCTCCCAGTACCCTTTTCCCTTCCTTCCTCCCCCTCTCCTCTCCTTTTCCTCCCCCATATCAACCTTCCCCAACACATCAAGTCACATCATGACTGAGCATATCCTCATCCCCTGAGGCCAAGCAAGGCAACCCTGCTAGCAGGAAGTGATAAAAAAGAATAGAGTCCATATTAGAAACAGTGCCCTGCCCCCTCTGCCGGCCAGGTGCCCCATATGAAGACCAAGCTGCCTATCAGCCATATGTGTGCAGGGGGCCTAGGTGCAGACCATGCATGCTCCTTAGTTGATGTCTCAGTCTCTGATACATTTCTTTTTAAGGAGTCTCTGCTAGTGTTTTATGGGGATGATAGGAGGAAAGGGATACTCTTATTTCGGAGAAAGGAGACAGAGATTGGGATCTTGTGTTTGGGGTCTTGGGTTGGTCACTTGGGAACTCCACAGAGAGACCAGAGTTTGCAAACTGCAAGATGGTGCCAAGGTCCCTCAGCTCTCCACAGCAAATTTTTCATTTACAATGTGGGTGTGCAAAACTATATACACACCATGTGTATTGGGTAATGATGGCGGCATTAGACCATGTCTGCAAAGTGGCCGGCACAGCGCCTGTGAGCCCGAGCTCAGTGAATGACACTTGTTGGTTGCTATGCCTTCTGAGTTGGCCTCTTATTGTCCATTCACTCAGGGCCTGTTCAGTGCTGAGCCTTCTTGGAGTCCCTAAGTTAACAGGGCAGGGAAGTCAAGTTCTCAGAAAAGCTGTCCAGCAATCAACCCCAGGGCTGGCTGCATTCTTGGCAAGAAGCCATGTCTCCTCCCTTGGCGTCCCTCTGTCCCAGGATCAGCTTTTGTTTTCCTGGGCTTTAAAATTTCTTCTTTGGCCAAAGGTCAGATGGCTAGTCAAGAGCCTCCCTGAGCTGTGGGCCAGTATGCCTCTACTGGCCCATTGCTTTTGTGCCGAGGACACATGATGGTCACTGATGGGATGAGTGATGAACTGGAGATTTTGGTAGAGTGAGGCCAAATCCCTGTGTGGCTCCAGGAACACGGATAAATATAGCCTGAGTAATTGCTTATGTTCTTTTAAGGATTAAAAGTCAGCTTTCGGGCAAGCTGTGAAGCTCCGTGACCAGGACAGCAAGGGACACAGTTCCTTTTTTAGAGCTGCGGTCGGCACTCCTTGTGCATTGCTGGATCTGAGGCCTCAGTGGTGCTGAGGTCACGTGATTTTAGGGATCACTAAGAGGCCACGGATAGGCCACAGGTGCCCCTGCCACATTCCTTCAGCCATCACCGGGTCAGCTCACCAAAGGTACTCACAACTTTTGTTTTTGCTGTTTTTTGAGACAGGATTTCTCTATGTAACAGCCCTGGCTGTCTTGGAACTTGCACTGTAGACAAGGCTGGCCTGGAACTCACAGAGATCTACCTGCCTCAGCCTCCCAAGTGCCGGGATTAAAGGCGCGCCCCCCACTGCTGGACTTTAATTATTATTTTAGTTATGTGTCTATGTGTGTGTGTGTGCATGTGAGTGCAGAGGCCCTCGAAGGTCAGAGGGGCTGTTGGATCCCCTGGAACTGTAGCTACAGACACTGAGCACGCTGGGAACTGAAGCTGGTGTCCTCTGTCACAGCAGAGCATGCTCTTAACCATCTCAGGAGCCCCATCAGTAAACGTTTTAAGTGCATGAATGAAAAGGTTATATTTTAACGATAACCGTAGGGACAAGAGCATCTAGTTTAACAGTAACATCCCGATGCCAATTTTCCGGTTCTAAAATACGTATTTGTGGTGTAAGTGCTGCCATTGAGAGAAGCTGGTGAAAGAGTACTTGGGACTCTACTATTTTTGTAACTTCCTGTATGCCTGTAATTATTCCAAAATAAAAGTTAAGAGAAACCTTTAGCCGGAATCTTACCGGCACTCTTGACAGTTGGAGGAGGCGGTGCCTGAAGACAAATTAGTTAGATCTCTACTCCAAGCAATGCTTTCATTTTACTATTACTGTTATTATTGAATGTAAGCACATGATGTATTCTCATGCCCCAAGACTTTAAATGCAGAAGTAAGACACAGTGAATGCAGTGGTTAGTCTTTAAATCTTTTTGTTTTATTTTTATTTGGTGTGTGCATGTAATGTGGGCATGTGCATGCCAGAGTGGGCATGAAGAGGTCAGAGGACGGTTTGTTAGAGTCAGTTCTCTCCTTCCTCCATGTGCCTCCTGGGAATTGAGTTTTGGTGGCCAGGCTTGCAAGCAACCATCTTTATCCCATGAGCCAGCTTACTAGCTCCAGAGGTTCATTCTTATTCTGTAACTTAGATTCTTTTCCCATGGAAAATGTTTTACTTTTACTGATGTTTGTGCTGGCATTTGCATACACACTCACACTTGTGAGTGTGAGTCTGTATGAATTGACATTAAGTGTCTTTGTGCGTATGTAAATATACATTTACACACACTTTTCTCACCCATGTGGTACAAGACATTCTTTTAGATATCTCTCCATGTGCTAATATACATTTTAGAGTAATGGTTCTCAGCTTTCTTACTGCTATGACCCTTTAATACAGTTCCTCATGTTGTGGTGGCCACCCAGCCATAAAATTATTTTGGTGCCACTTCATAACTGCAATTCTGATACTGTTATGAATCATAATCTAAATACCTGATATACAGGATATTCGCTATATAACCCCCATGGTGGCTGTGACCCACAAGTTGAGAACCACTGTCTTAGGGGCTTTTCCCATCAGTGCCTCAAGAGCTCGCCTCTCCTTTGTTATGGCTGCGCCCTGTCTTCTTTTATGGCCCCTAAGTAGTGGATGTTTATGTCGCTCCTAATCCCTTTGCTTTTATAAACAATGCTGCAATGAGTGAGCATGCTCATCTGTCATTTCCCCAGCGTAGGAGTTGTTTATAAAATAAATTCCTGGAAGTCGAACTGGGTCAAAGGGCATGATCCCCATAACCTTGACAGTGTTGATGTCTCCTCTATAGAGTTTTTTCCACTTTGCACATTCACCAAGTGATGTTTTATGAAACGCCGGTGATTGAAGTGAGTTTTAAAAAGTCACTTGCTGACCGCTCTGTGAGCCTGGTGAAAGCTTTGGGCCTCTACCAAGAGAAACAGAAGTCGAGTGCTGACTCAAAGGCTCACACAGGCCGCCTGTGATCCCGGGGTGGCAGAGGGTGAAGGCACCACCCTCTGTAGAGGGCACCATCTCAGCTCAGGTCTGAGTCCTGGCACTCAAGGCTGCAAAGCATCTGAAAAATTGTTCTATTTCTTTGGGCCTCGGTTTCCTTTTCAAAGGAAAGATGCAATCATTCTGTTTGAGAAGACACATGTGAGAGAGACACTTATTTTCAGGAAAAGTATCTAGTGCACTGTTAGGAGTACAGCAGGCGTTTACTAAGCGGCTTGCACACATACAGTCTACACAGACAAGCACACAAGGCCGTAGATTCCATTTTTGCTTCTGGTTCCCAGGGGCTCCTGTAATACCCTTTAGATCAGTGGCTCAGCCTTCCTGATGCTGTGACCCTTTACTACAGTTCGGGTTGTAGTGACCCCCTCCCCCCCAACCACAAAATTGTTTCTTTGCTACTTTACAACTGTACTCGCCACTGTTATGAATCATAATGTAAATATCTGATATGAAGGCTATCTGATATGTGACCCCTGGGGTAGGGTTGTTTAACCCACAAAGGGGTTTGAGAACCACTGCTTTAGAGCAACACTCCCCAAAGTTCAAGCATGTTGGTTTGGATGAGATGCCTGTGTCATGTTTCAGACTCAGGTCCATGAAATTAGAATTTTTGCAAGAGGGGTTCAGAGCCTCTAAGTTCAGGCCTAAGGATCTGCATCGTTCTGAAATCGGTAGAGCACTGCTAGTCAGCATAGTTGATGTTTGCCAGCGGCATGTGTGTCCACAGACAGATGTGGGCACGAAGGAGAAACAGCGACCCAAAGCAGCCTTCCCTGACTCTATCTAGTTTTTGCAATGAGTTACTAGTGAGGCTGACAGGCAGATTTGCTACCCAGCAGGAATCTTACCCAGAGGGAGAGACAGGCCAGGATGGTGTGCTGGAAGCAAGCCTGGTACAGAGCCCTGGTGGGTCCAGATCGGTTTGACAACACCTGCTGCAGCTCTGGTGACTGGCCGGTGGCTAGGGCTGGACATGGGGCCAGTGTCCATCCTGACAGAAGAAGATGTAAGGCCAGGGGCCTTTGAGCGCCAATCCTACATGCTCTCACTCAGGACTAACAAGTGATGGCCAGGATGGCATTCTCAAGTTTAGGAAGTAAAAATGCCCAGTTGCACTTGAACTTCAAACAAACAATATACAATCTTGTGGTACAGGCATTTTTCATGCAGTATTTGGGGCATCCTTATATGGAAATAATTATATTTCATTTGAGATTTTAATTTGAGTATCCGTGGTTATCTGGCCACTACTAGCAAGGGCTTCTCTGTCGCTGTCTCTAACAGCAGAACAGGCTGTGGGGCCCCCATGTGGTTGTGTTAGGGTTGACATTCTGTGGCAGCCATCCTTGGGCATTGTGTCTGAGGAAGGGGAAGAATCAGCATGGGCAGGATGTGGACTTCCAGAAGAGACGCAGCCTTCCCCACGTGGGGAAGGAGAATGGGGGAATAGGGGTGTGGTGGGGGAGGAAACTCATCCATGCTGTTCTAGTACCTATAAGACCCTGGCCTACAGTGTCCCAATCTGTCACTATTGTCCCACTTCAGAGATGAATAGACTGAGGCTTGCCACGTTAAGGCTACAGGACTGGTAAGCAGAGGAGCTGGTAAGTGGAGTGGGGCTGCTGCCAGGCATGAAATTGGTTAATCCCCCTCACCATGTCCTTCTTCTCTCTGGCAATCCCAAGGGTTTAAGATGGGAGCAGCCTCCGCCCCCAAATCCCTGGGACAGGAAATATTCCCAGCTTCTCCTGGCACTGAGCCAGGATCTTATCTAGGTTCACTTGCTTGCTGGACACTCAGGGGCAGGAGGCTGGTATGCAGATGTCCCCTTCGTCCCCCTCTGGCAAGGACAGAGTCCGGTATCTTCGACTAAGCCCTGCCGTTGATGCCCCTTCAGGAGCCCAGGGTGAGGGGCTACCACTTGGCCCAGTCTTCCTTGAGCCCTGAGGCTGGCTGGGAGGTATCTCTTGCCTTTTAGCCCAGAGCCAGTTTCCAGGGTCCCTGGTGGAACTCTGAGTTCCTGATCCCAGACCCTCATCCAGCCCCTCTCTGAGGAGGAGGAGGCAGGCAGCCGGGACTCTGCAGCCAGAGCTTTTCAGCTTGGAGCTCTGGAGACAGATGTAACATTGACCTTAAATGGTAAAAGCTCCCCAGAGTGAAGAGAGGCTGGCCAGGGAGGAAAGGGGAATAACTCAGTTTTAGGTAAGTCATCGCTATTGCCTAGAATAACCTGCCTCTTCAAGCTCGAGGGAAGCGGAGTGGTGCCTTCTCCTCCTTAAAGGTACAGGGTGCTGGGATGGGGGCACTTAACTTTAAGTTGCAGGGGAGGTGGCTTGGTTGGGTGACAGTTTAGCCGAGTGTTTTTATTGTTGCTGTCTTAGGTTTTAAATAAGAAACGAAACTCCGGATCCTCACTAAATTCTGCTCCTCCTGCTTGATGCTGGAAAGCATGCACAGGTTGGGGTGAAGATGTGACCTCTCACTGAGACCCTTACCCCTGGCTCTCCTATTGGATCCTTTGTGGCAGTAGCGTAATGGTGGAGATGTGGAAGACAGGCAGGGTGGGCTTTCTTCCCCGGGGCTTCCTGTGTCTTGCCTTCGTTCTCCCTCACGTCTGGGTATCCTTGACTCTTCCTGATCTGTGCTGTTTCTGCCTCTCTTTTGTACCTGCCCCCCGGCCCACCATATCTTGTGCCCTTTCACAGCTCTCTCTGTGTGTGTGTATCCCAGCCTGCACCGCTCCAGAGGCCACTGGAAGCTATTCCTAGAGTGAGTGGCACTCAGACAGGCTTTCTCCAGGGGAAGGTAGCAAGCAGACCAAGGCTCAGGAGAAGCCCAGCAGCTGGGCTCCCTGCTGCGCAGTAAACAGTTGTAAATGCTGGAGAGCCTGCAAGCCTGCACCTTGTGGCCCAGGACCCCTGGCTGGCCAGGACCCCTGGCCTTCACAAGTGACAGCTGCTGCTCTCTAACACTTTTCAGGCAGCCCTGGGGTGGCAGAGAAGGCGAGGCAGCCCCGAACTTGGCTGAGCTTTATCCCGTGTGGAGGAGGAGAGAGCTACCAGGGCTGCCGGGCTGGAGCACAAGAGAGGCAGGCCCTGAGAGGAAGGGTCTCTCCCCCAGCAAGAGGTGGCATGTGCAGTTACTTGTTCCTCCCTTCAGTGACTTGCCAAAGTCACACAAGAAGCGCCAGAGCTAGGAGCTGAAAGCAGGTCTACCTGGGGTCCCCGCCTGACTATGGGAGTGCCTCCGATAGAGGCCTCTGATAAAGCGGTAAAAGAGCTGTCACTGTTAGGTTTGATTCATAATCCAGTGGCATGCGTGTGTGCGTGTTGGAGGTGGCTGCTTGTGTTCAAGCCTATGTCTCCTCCCACACTCGTGGTGGTGAGGCATTTCCATGTACCCTTTATGACCCTCTGGGAAGGAAAACTGTGCTAATTGCCACAACAGAAGCAGGCGTTGCCCATAAACGTATTTTCTGAGGCTCAGAGAAGCCAAACCGCTGATTGACCCCAGTTGGCCGTCTCTAGAGGTTCCGCTCTTGATACCCCAGCCCCTACCCCTTATGCCCATTCACCTCTGCTGGGTCCTATTTCTGAGAAGCGGGTGGGAGGAGCACAAGCCCTCCTGCTACACCTGTCACATGAAGCGTCACCTGATCCCACAGCTTTAGCTGTGCAGGTGGGCATTTGGGCTAGAAGGTGTTTAGTGCCACAGAGTTACCCAGAATCTTAGGTGGGCTGAGTATGGGCCAAGTGAGTCCCAGTTCCTCATAGGCCCAGAGGCTCTTAGTTTGGGGGTAAAGCATTTTGGGAGTCTGTGGGAGGAAACTGGATTGTTAACGTGACAAATGGGTTCCAGCCATAGGAAGACTGAAGGCTGTGAAACGGGGTCCACATTGTGTGTCTCACACCCTGAATGATGGTGGGAGTCGGTCAGTTTTGAATGAATGAACAGATGCAGCTCTTCTAACTGTCCTGGTTAAACAGGACTCAGGTTTACCGCTGGTCAGGTTATCTGCTCCTCCTTGCTTTTTCATCTGGGTAACCCCTCCCCCTCCACACACACAGGGCCACCGGGCAACTTCACAGCCATCTGCAGTGTGGTTGCACAGTCTGTTCAATGCCCAGGGTCTAGGTGGAGAGATGATAGCACTGTCCCTGGGCCTGGGGGAGCTACCTGAGTCATCTCTGCAGGGAGATGGAGAACTGAGTTCTGTAAGTGCAAAGGAAAACAGTAGAAGAAAAACATTAAAGCGTATTTTAAAATATTAACTGAGTCGCCTGCTACTGTGTGCTCAGACCCAATGTGTTCTTCAGGTTAGCGCTTGTGTTACAACTCGGGATGTTATAGCTTAGAGGCACACAGCTGCTGGTGGTGGTGAGGGGCTGGTTCTCTCTAGGACTGGGCAGCTTCTGCAGTCAATGTCAACCCTGCCTGTGGCTAGGAACTCAGGTCTCTGCGGTAGTCACTGAGGGCTGCTATCCTAGCAGGGACAATCAAGAAGAGAGGAAAGGGGCCACCACAGCAGCCCCGTCGATTTTGGGCTTCAGGTGCCAGCCCAGGTCCATCTCACATGATGGACCTTTGGAGCCGAAACCTGAGCAGAGGTGAATCCTGCCTGTGACCTTGGGCAAATCTTGCCTTCCCCACCAGGGGCTTCTCTAGGGGAGATAGAAAGCAAATGGCAGTCAGACAGAGAATCTTCCCCAGACAGTGACAGAGGCTAAGTCTGGGCTTAGGCACAAGATTGGACCCTTTAACATTCCACCATGGATTAGGGAGGGGTTCACCAGGCCCCACTCTTTTCTGAGGAGCTGTTGGCAGTTAATGGTAGCACACGGGGTCATTTTTTTTTTTAAATTGGTGTAGCCATTAAGTTGCCTATACTCTAGAAAGTAGCCCCCTACCCATGCTTTCGCAGACAACCTTAGTTAACTCAGTGTGCCCAAAAAAAAAAAAAAAGACGGGGTGGGGATAAAACAGAGTATTAAGGGTGAATATGATCACAATGCATTGTGTCTGTGTGTGAAACTGTCAAGACAATCTTAAACTCAACCAAATGTCTTTTCTGTGAGAACGCGATTAAATAATATAATTAAAGTTATTACTACAAAAGGAACTGGTTTTAATCATCACTGGTTACTTTTCATTGTTTTCCTTCATTTATAATTTTTATTCAGTTATTTTCTGATAGTTAAAGTAGTCTCTGCTCCTGCTAAACTTTCTTGAGAAACACAGAAGTGGGTATAAAAAAAAAAGAAATTAAGAAATAATTATATAGAGAAGAACCACTTCAGAACCTCATCATTCAGGGATAAATATTGCTAATATTAGGGTAGATTTCTTGTTTATACTTTTATCATCTAAATACTGACCAGGCCGGACTCCACGTAGCTTCTGAGATCATGTGAGATTGGGCATGTTTTGGGAGATACATCTATAAACTCCTGTCCTCCATTTTCCTTCTTTTGAGACAAGGGCTTAGGTAGCCCAGACTGGCCTCAAATTCAACAAGTGGCTGAAGACAGCCTTGAACTTCTGATCTTATGCCTCAGTACCCACCACTACTCTTGGTATATATGCTGCAGCTTATCACACTTAGGGCCTCATGTTTTCTGGCCTCATAGTCACTTTTTTCAACTTGACACAAACCTAAGAAGACCTGGGAGGAAGACATCTCAACTGAGAAATTGCCTCTATCAGATTGGCCTGTGGTCATGTCTATGGGGACATTTTCTTAATTGATGATTGACCCAGAGTGGGCAGTTCTATCCCTGGGTGAGTGTGCTTGGCTTGTAAGAAAGGCAGCTGAGTGAGCCACAGAAAGCAAGCTGGTAAGAGACTTTTTCCTCCCTGTGGTTTCTGTTTCAAGTTCTTGACTTGGCTTCTCTTTCCCCAAGTTGCTTTTGTTCATGGTTTTATCTCAGCAACAGAAAGCAAACTAGAACACTAGGCAAGCAGCCTACAAACTGAGCTATATCCCAGCCTGGTAGATTTTCTGAATGGCTTTGTAATTTGTTTTTTTAACTGCACTGATATGTTGTCTACATTGTTAACGATTCTTCAAGCACAATGGTTTTGCAATGGATTCATCATGCAGAGTTATGTTAGCTGTGGAAGTTTAATCAGCCTTCCTGTTAGTGGTGTCTGCACTGTGGGTTTCCCTTAGAGGACTATCTGAGGGACACACAGGGCACGATAGCATTTCCACATGTTTGTAGCATCTGGGGACTCAGTTCTCAGAGGTGGATATATGCTGGCTGGCCTGAAGTGTAGGCTTGTTCTGCAAGATGCCAGTAGGGCACTGGCCAGCCTTATACACTGACAATCACATGGTCAGAACATTATTTCAAGGTCCTCAGTCTTTTGTACCAAGGAGGGACTTTGTATTTGAAGTCCAGTGTGTGGGAATGAGAATTGCTAAAATCAGGACAAGACCTGGGAACCCTAGTGTGCTTTAACAAATTTCTAACACTTCCGTGTTTCTCTTCTTGGTAAAATGAGAGCAGGTCTTGGTGTGGAACCTTCGGTAGGCAACAGCTGGCATGTAATAACTGTTCTTGTGTTTATAGCCCTCTGTCTGTTAACTGATACTGACTTTTATCACTTTAGATAGGATGTAGGGTTTCCCTTTTAAATAAATGTAAGAGTGGTTGCTGGCACGCACTGAACGCCTCTTGTGTGCTGGGTGACGGTCAGCGCTTAACAACAGTGGCTCATGAAGCTCTCATGGCAACTCTTCCAGGCAGCTGCCATCAAGGTCTTCAGGATACAGAGGGGTGGGGGGGCAAGAAACTTGCCCAACAATGTAAAGTTAGTAAAGTGATAGAGTGCAGATTTTGACCTTGGTTCATTGCTCATAAACAAAAGAATATTAAGTAAATAGATGTGTAGGCCTGGCAAAAATGATCAAGGTCATGTGAAAGGTCCCAACCAGCCAGTAGCTTCAGATGAGTGGGTGACAGTGCAGGTGGTGTTGGGGAGCTGAACCCCTGAGGGACAAGCATGCACACCGGTCACAGCCTGCTGTAGGGATAGGGTGCAGCTCCCAAAATGCAGGCCACGGCCACTTCCGCTGACACACTAAAACAGTAGATGTTTTCAAAGGCTCCACAGAGGTAGTCAAAAAAAACAAGTGACCTGATATCAAACCCCTGCACCACAAGTTGCCTTGCGTGCTTGGACAGAAGGTCTAACCTTTCTCTGTCTCTCTCCCCATCCCAGCCTAGAGGTATATCAGTAGGGTTGCTCAAAGGTCACTATGAAGAGGAAACAGATATTTATCTAAACCACGGCACATGTAAAGCCTTCTTTAAGTTATCAGTTAGGGCCCCGAAGGGGCTCAGAGGTAAAGTGCTTGCTGTAAAAGTGTGAGTACCCCCCGACCCCCAAACTGAGGATATAGTCCATCAAGGTGGGAAACACAGCCTCAGGAGCAACTTAGGGCTGTGGCAACAGGAAGACAAGCTGCTCGCTCACATCTGGGCAGATCAGGAAGCAGAGAAGGGGGGCTTCTGGTGTTCAGCTGGCTTTTTCCTTTCTCCTTTATACTCAGTCCAGGACACAGACCATAGGGTGGTGCTGCTTACATCTGGAGTGGCTCTTCTCTCTGCAAATACCCTGGCAGACAGACCTAAAGGTGTGCCTCACTAATGCCCTAGGTGTTCCTTAACCCAATCAGGTTGACAACCAAGGGCAACTAGCACAGAGATAGACATTATGGTGACCTGTGACCATTGACAGTGACCTGTCAACATATGGATGCATGGTGTCAACACTGGGAAATATTTAGGAAATGCTAAGCAAATTTATTTGTTTCTATTTTTTTAAAATAAAAATAGAAAACAGTTTCCATTTTTTCCTATGTTCTGTTGGGATATCTTGTATTTCTTTATTTTTTTTTGTTGTTGCTGTTTATTTTTGGAGACAAGATCTTGCTATGTAGAACAGGCTGGCCTTGAACTCATGATCCTCTCTCCTAATCACCCAAATGGTGGGGTTACCTGGCATGTCTTGTATTCTGTGGGTGGGCCAACTGTACAATGAGGGCCACTGTTCTAGGGCACAGGCCCAGTCTGATCAGGTGCCAGTGATTCCTGGTTTCCAAGTTTTCAAAAAAAAGATCTTGAACATCTCACCATGAGATTAGCAGCCACAGTCAGTGGTCAGGGTTGTGGGACAGAGATGCGGTTATAGAGAGTCATCCCTTACTTATGTCAGTGGTTCTTTTGTTGTTGTTTGTTTGTTTATTTTTCGAGACAGGGTTTCTCTGTGTAGCCCTTGGCTGTCCTGCAACTCACTCTGTAGACCAGGCTGCCCTTGAACTCACAGAGGTCTGCCTACCTCTGCCTCCCAAATGCAGGGATTAAAGGCATCTGCCCCCACACCAGGCTATATCAGTGGTTCTTAACCTATGGATCTCAACCTCTTTGGGGGTTGAATGCCTCTTTCACAGGGGCCACATATCAGATATCCTGTATATCAGATATTTACATTTATAACGGTAGCAAATTTACCATTATGAAGTAGCAACAAAAATAATTTTATGTTTGGGGTCACCACATGAGGAACTGTATTAAAGGGTTTCAGCATTAGGAAACTTGAGAACTGCTATTTTATATGCAGGCTTTCCTCAAGAAGAGGAAACTGCTGAAATCAAAAGTGTCTTCAAAAGAGGTTTTGACTTGTTAATCTGGGATGGCTCTTCTGCCCCCGCCTGCTAGGCTTTCTGAGCCCCTAGTGCATACACAGAGAATGACGTCCATCCCACGTGGAAATTTCATCTTAATTCCGTTGGAGGTCAGCCTTATTTCCTTGCTCTTGTCCCTGTGTAGCCAACATATCCAACACAACATGGCATTCTAGGACTTCCTCTGACTCAGGAGCAGGACTGTGTCTTAGTTCTGCTGGGCAGGTGTTGGGCCTCAAGGATTTCATGTAGTAGACCCAGAAATGCTTGTTTCTATATCAGCATTCCTACAGTTAGGAAGGCACCAAAGCCATTTATGCACACAAAGCACTTTTTCAGAGTTCAGAGAGGAAGAATCCACTTCACTACAGCGATGTGTTTTATTTGACGACAACAGAATCACCATAGCTTGTTATTATTGCTATAACAGCTGGCAGTTATTGAATGTCAGCTAAGCACTGTGTCTGGTGCATTACCCATACTATTTCATATTCTTGTTGCTCTGTGAGGTAGTTAATAATACTATCTCCATTTTCCGAAAATCGAGACAGGCTCACACAGGTGGAAAGTATCAGTGCCATATTGCCTTGATTGCCAAGTGCATACAGCTCGTTGAGAGATAGACATTTTAACTCCAGCCGTTGGGAAGCAGAGGCAGGCAGATCTCTATGAGCTTGAGGCCAGCCTGAGCCACATAGTGATTTCTAAGCCAACCGGGGTTACAGAGTGAGACCCTGTCAGAGAGAGTACAATAAATAGTGAGTGCAGGAGGATGGGTGGGATTCACACTTGGGAGCTGACCAGGCCAGGAGGGAAGCATAGGTTGAGTTAGCAAGATGGCAAAAAGGTTAGCCCGTGGGTCTGGAGTGACGGCTCTGAGGTTAAGAATCCTCGCTGCTCTTGAGAAAGACCTGGGATCCACCACCCTGATGGCAGTTCACAACCGTTTGAAACTGTGCTTCCGGAGGATCCAATTCCCTCTTCTGCTGTTCGTGGGCACTGCGTACACATGGTGCACCTGCATAAATGCTGGTAAAACACCCGTTCCCAAAATAAGAGACAGTAAAAAAAAAAGTTAGCGCATCGTGGGCTTCTAGAGAGGTACTGAAAAAAAGTAGTGCCGTGGCAGGTCCCCCATGGGTCCATGGAGGCAGAGAATGTACGGAGGAGTGAGCCTACCCAGGTTTGAAGACAGTGAAAGGTATTCGGTACCCACCCCTCGTGCCATGTCCTGAGAAGAAATGAAGCTAACATAGAAGGGGTGATCCCTGCTTCTAAGCCTGGCCCGTGAGCCAACTGTTGCACCCTTCGCTTAAGGCCTGGTTCCTCACTTGTAAACTGTTTATTCAGCAAGGCTTAGGGATCTACCCAACAGTTGCATGATTTGGGGCCATCCCAGGGCAATAATTGTGACAGACACTGTGTGGGTGACAAGGAGGGGCCTTGCAGGTGTGTTTAAGAGCCAGCTGTTACGGTTCACTCTCTGAAAGGCCCTGCAGTGCCCCTGGTGACAGCTGGGCTGGCATCAAACTGTGCTTAAAGAAACATTTACGGTTGGAGGGATGCCTATTTCCCGTCGTTTTGTTAACAAGGCGTTTGATTAATGCTTCAGTTTAGACATTCACCGCTCGCATCGGAGCCGATGGTCCTGCTTCCATCCTTAGCAGAGCTGCGGTAGCCTGGTTTCCTCTCCTCACCCTCTAGGTTCAGTTGTTCCCGAATCTCTGGCTTTGGGAGCACAAGAGTGCTCATAGACCCCGGAATTAAGTTCCCGGGAAGGGATGGACATAGCAGACATCAGAAAGGAGGGAGGGGATTCCAGCAGACTTTGGGCATACCTTCAAAGTTCCCAAAGTGAAGAAGAATTGGTAAACTCAGGGAGACCTGGGAGACTAAGCTTGCAGCCAACATATCTCCACACACCTTGCTTTGATTGTTTTCCATATCCTCCTGGGGACCATAGGATCTGCACCTGACTCACTTTTCGTGAGTTCTCCAGAGTTCAGTTTTAGGCATGCATCAGGCAGCACAACCAGGCTCGATGCGGCCTGTCCTGTCCCCGGATTCTCATTATCGTCTTGTGGACCCCAGGCACTTTTGTCTTCATGGCTCACTTCCTCCTACAGAAAATAATTTACAGGCTAGGAATGCAGGTCAGCTGGTTGAATATCTTTTCAGCATGCATGAAGCCCTGTGTTCCATCCCATAAAAGTGGGAGTGATGGCCTACATCTGGAATCCTGGCACTCAAGAGGTGGAGGGAAGAGGCTTAGGAGTCTGAGGTCACCCTCGGCTACAGAGAGTAAAATATAAACCCAATCTTGAAGTGTTATTTTCTAGGCTGCTGGGAAGGTAAACATATCTACTGAAACACATTCTTTGACCTAAAAGTCCATTTTTCTTTCCTTCTGATTTTGGAATTGGAGCACTTTCTGGGGCCCCGGCCCTGGCCCCTCTGTATCTGATGAAGTTAGTCCTGCCCATGTTACCTGGTTATCTTGAATACATCTGGAGGCTCTGGTGCCACTGTCACCTGGAATTGGGGGACAGCTGCAGAATCCTGGGGGGCTGCCTCATGCTCTGAACCTTCACTAATAGTGTTCTGAGAACCACTTCTGGAAAAGCAACTGCTTCAAAATGACCTTGGACAGACAGATGGACAGGGGGCGCTGTGGTGGTTTGAAAGGACACTGAGACACTGAGTTAGACAGTCCTCGAATCTGTCCCCTGGCATGCCAAGAACTCCTGGATCCCAGGAAACTCACTGTTTCTCTCAATCCTTAGCGAGGGTTTTCATGACAGGAAGTCCAGTAGTCCTTCTCGGGAGAAGGCTTGGTCAGCAAAGTGCTTGCTGTGGAAGCCTGGGGATCTACGTTCGGTCCCCAGCACCTACACGAAGCTAGGTGTAGTGTTGAATGCTAGCAATGCCAGCTCTGGGAGCAGGAGAGGCAGGTAAACTCTTTGGTCTGTCTCAGTAGATAGGCAACCGAGGCCTACTTGGTGAGTTCCAACAAGAGACCCTGCCCCAAACAAACAAACACAAGGTGGATGAATGGCTCCTGACCTCTGGACTCTACATACACGTGCACACATGTGGATACACACAGTCCAATACGGAAGACATATCCAGAATTCAAAAAGCCAAGTATGTAAATGTCAACACTCCTGGATGACCCCAGCATCCTCCCCCTCTAAGCCATCCCCAGTGGACAAGTGAGACAGAGGGTTGTTGGTTCTCTCCTGAGCTGCTGCTCCTGATTGTCTTAGGAAGCACCAGTGTTCTCTGCAGGAAGCCAGCTCTCAGTCCAGGGGTGACATAGATCTAGTCACAACCCTAAGTGACCACTGCTACAGCCACCCTCCTCTCCTACCCCCAGATACCTTCTAATCCAAAAGGCCCTAGGGAGCCCCCGGCTTGTGTTTTACAGGGGACATTTGGCCTAGGAAAAAAAATGGCTTGACTAAATAAGGCTGGAAGACACTATGACCTGCCATACCATTCTGGAGATTTATGTTGGGCTTTTGTACCCTAAGTGCTCAGAGATGTCCTGCAGGGCCAAAGCCAAGATCCCCAGACGGAGTGGCATGTGAGTGCTTGCTTTTTAGAGTGCTTATCACCACTTACACGGCTCTGGGAACAGCTAGTCTGGTGTTTGTGCATGAATGGATGTGGGGTAGATCTCCAAGAACGTGCAGGATTCTCAGTTCTTGCAGGACCACCAAGGAAGGCCAGATCATCCCACAAAGCTCCTACTTGGAAGGCAGGTGGCGGGTGAGAATAGGGAAACGAAGGCTCTGAGTCCCCCATGGGCTCCCAGCATCCCCTCGACTTTGAAAGCATCATGGCACCTCACGGAACCTCAACTTCTTTATTTGAAATGCCATCTGCTCATGGGAAGCTTGAGTGTCTCAGGCTCCCAGCCTGTGGCAGGCCTCCTATGGACAGGGAAGGTTGGCACAGTGTCCTGTCATCTCTTGGCTGTCTTGTCTTTCTGTTGTCCCATGTGGATGTGGAATACCAGGGCTGGAAGCCTCTGGTGTCTCTGGCTCTATCACATTGGTTTGGAGGTGGCTAGGATTCCTTAGACCAAGAGCTAATTTCTCTCTGAGAAGGGAGAGGCATTCCTGGGACCAACAAAAGCCAAGGAGGAAATCCACAGGGCTTTGGCTGAGCTGGGGCTGTGTTAGAATCACCTTAGTAGAGGAATGAGAAGAGACCACCCAGCTAGGATTCTAGAAGGTAGGGGAACATCCAGGAAAGGTATACACTGTTCCCCAGGGAATGGGAAGAATCTGCCCCAGGAGAAAGAGCAGATTAGACATGAGTGGCGTAACCTTAGCTATTGAAGAGGCTGAGGCAGGAGGATTGTGAATCCAGGGCAACTTAGTGAGATCTTGACTTAAAATCAAAGTGTTGAAAATGTGCCAGGGGATACAGTTTAGTGGCAGAGAGCTTGCCTTGAATGTCCAGGGCTCCTGATTCCATCTTCAGTATGGCAAAATAAAATTTAAAGAATTATATGAGGTACCAGCTGGCAGAGGGCCACAGAAGCGTGGCCAGGCCATCACCCAGCAAGGGCCATATCTGAACAATAGCATTCTGAGAACCACTTCTGGAAAGGCAACTACTTCAAAATGACCTTGGACAGAGAGACAGATGGACAGGGGGCGCTGTGGTGGTGTGGAAAGGACACTGAGTTAGTGTCAGTCTTGCAGGACCTTCATGGACATGTGGCCTTGCCAAGTCCCTTCTGCATCTGTAGGACAGACCTAACAGTGTCTGCCTGGCAGTATTGCTGTTTGAATGTATTCAGCAGTAGACAGGAAATTGCTTGCACATTAAAAAGGTTCCAAACAGAAAGAGACTGGCATTAAACAAGGAGAGGGAAATCATGATGAAATCTCACTAGAGAATCTTGGCCTCCCTTCATCTCATGATGTCATCTAAACAGAGACTACTTATGTTGGTGACAATCAGAGGTAAGTGAAAGTAAGTCACATGGCTTGGAAGTTCCACAATTAGGCCTTTACATGAAACAACTGAAAATAAGTGTTCCAACAAAAGTGGGTATGGTAATATTTACAGCAGTGCCATTTCCAACAGCTAAAAGGCAGGAGTAACTCACATGCCTGTGAACTGATAAATGGATAAACAAAATGTGGTATGTCTATACAATGGAATATTAATCAGCTGTAAAAAGAAACAAGGTTCTGACAAATGCTCTAACACAGACAAGTCCCAAAACATTGGCCAGGTGAAAGAAGCCACGCGAAATCACCTGTTATGTGTTTCCGTCACAGATAAAGCTGCATATAGAGAAAGCAAATGAGAGCCATCCCTCCTATCCCCGAATACATCTCCCAGAGAAGTTCAGCCCCAGTGGGACCATGGCTTTTATTCTCTAACCTTCCTTCTTAGGAATTAAGCCACAGCTCTATGCCACAGCACTACCGTTCATATTTTAAAATTGTTTCATTTGTTGTCATCATTATTATTGTTATTATCATCATCATCATTATTATTTTATTAAAAGAGAGTCTCACGGAGCCCAGGCTCGCCTCAGACTCCCTGTGTAGCCATGGCTGGCCTTGACCTCCTGATCCTCTTGTCTGTACCTCTGCTACGAGCTTCCTAGTGGGCTGTTTCTGCTCTCCTAAGCCACGTGCCAGGTTAAAGGTCTCCAACTCAGCAACAGCAAGCGGAAGGCACAACTTCAGAATTTTCTGCTTGGGAGGCAGCTTGAGAAATGCAGGGCAGAGAGAAACCAGGCAGGAGTGGAAAGAACCAGGAGAGCCCAGGGTGGCCCACATGGCAGTTAGGGTGACAAAGGCATGCTGGGAAAACAGGGGTGTTTTAGAAATAGCAACATCGTTCTGGAGGGACTGGTCTGGCCTGGGAAGGAAGGCGATTTTAGATGCTCTGAGGACTATTTTTGGAAAGAGTCACAATCACTTACTGCTGCTTTAAATAGTGGACCTTTAGGGAGCCCTGCAGGGGCTCAAGGGCTACTCCCCACAGTGCATTTGGTGCAGCATGCTTGGAATCTGCAGGCCCTTGCCAAAGCCCTCCGTCCCAGGTTTGCTTCCTGTTTCTCTATGGTACCCAGAGCTGGAAGCA
The DNA here is from genome assembly GCA_028658305.1 of Pachyuromys duprasi. Lineage (NCBI taxonomy): Eukaryota > Metazoa > Chordata > Mammalia > Rodentia > Muridae > Pachyuromys > Pachyuromys duprasi. The sequence continues at coordinate 26,522,686 of CM053758.1, forward strand.
CTCAATACCAACTCCTCCAGTCTTCCATCTTGGGAGAAGATAGGGCCGTTTCAGGCACACTGAGCAGCCTGGGCTTTGGCTAAGTCTAGAGTTTGGAAAAAAAGAGATCAGAACAAAACATCCAGAAACCACCGGCCTTCTCTCTTTGCTGAGTTGTCAGGAAGCCAACACTGTGTGCAGATCACAGCTACTTTTCCTGCTGAGCTAAAAAATTTTTTGAAGGCATCCATCAGCAGCTCCCTTAAGGAGCGCCTTAAGGGAGGGGGATCAGGCTAACGGTGATATGCTCATTGTGATGGTCACACTGGAAGGGGTGAACAGAGAGGCCGCCAGAGCATCTCTGGGACATTCTCAGTGGAAATCCCAGAAGAACGACCTTGTGAGCTTGGAAGAGCTCACAGTCCTGTTTCTCTAGTCTCTCCTTACTGATGAGACGGAACAGGTCTGGGAATGTCTGACTGTGGAGTAGATCCTGTCTCTGTTCATAGCGACTTCAGGATGAGAACTCTGGCATACAGTCCCCATTTGCGCTGTGCTCATAAAGCTCATCTTTGTGAATGCCTTTGCTGGCAGAGTCATACCCTGCTCTCCCCAGAAGTTCTACTTTGAAAAGTGTGTGTGTGTGTGTGTGTGAGAGAGAGAGAGAGAGAGAGGGAGAGAGAGAAAGAGAGAATGCACCTGTGACCTTCTTGTCTACACCGTGGCATCCCAACTTGCACTAGCCCTGCGTGTACTTGCCTGTCTGCAGTAGCTTTGCTACTTCCTGGCCTCTTGTCCCTTCTCTTCTTTCAGGCTTCCTTGTCTCCCCCTTCACATCTTCCAACGTGACCTCGTCAGAGACGCGAACTCCATCTCTCCCATCATCCGTTTTTCCTGCATTACATGCATTTAAGAACTTAGATTCCATCTCACTGTCTTCTATCTTTTCTGTTTCTGTTTTGTTTTGTTTTTGTTTTTGTTTTTGTTTTTCAGTTCTGAAATGCTGGCCAGTGAACTCAGGACCTTGCACATGGCAGGCAGGCACTCTCACTGAAATTTAGCCCTGGCCCGTACCTTTTGTTTCAGGAAACTTTCCACAGACGTAAACATATAGGGTCAGCTAGCACGCTCTCTCTCAAGTTTTAAGCCAGCTTTATTAAAATGCAATCCGTGCATCACCTACCTCACTGATTCAAATGACTGCACTGGCTTTTAATACATTCAGGGTTATGTAGCCATCATTACAGTCTAATTGATCAACTTCAAGAAACTCTCTTCATGTTAGCAGCCACTCTTCATCCTTCTAACCCCCTCTGCCCTAAGCACGCGCAATCTACTTTGTATTCTGAAATTTCATATGAATGAAGTCATACAATGTGTCTTTGTGACAAGTTTCTTTCATTTGGCATACTGTTTTGAGGGTTCATTTTTTTGTTTGTTTTTTAAAAAATTTAAATTAATTTTCTATTTACTTTACATCCTGACTGAAGTTTGCCTTCCTCCTCTCCTCCTAGTCCTTCCCCCTACCTCCCTTCCCGCCATCCACTCCTCCTCTCCTATTCAGAAAAGGGAGGCCTCCCATGGATATCAACCAGCCTTGGCATATCAAGTTTCAGGAAGACTAGGTGCATCTTCTCCTATTGAGGCTAGACTAGGCAGCCCAAGTTAGGGAGAAGGGTCCAAAAAGGAGGCAACACAGCCAGAGATAGCCCCTGATCCTGCTGTTAGGAGTCTCACATAAAGACCAAGCTACTATTTTTATTATTTTTAATCGTGCGTGTGTGCATGCGTGCTTGTGCGCAAGGGGTATGTGCACATGGGTGCAGTCCCTATGGAGGCCAGAAGAGGGTGTTGGATCTACCTGGAGCTGCAGTTCTAGGTGGTTGTGAGCTGTCTGATGTGGGTGCTGGGAACTGAACTCAGGTCCTCTGTGAGAGCAGTATATACTCTTAACTACTGAGCCATTTCTCTACCCTCCTGCTCTGCCCCATTTCATTCCCAGATGCATAGTCTAGCGTGTACTTGTTTTAGACTGAGTAGGATTTGGTGTATGGTTATACCCTATTCTGTTCAGCCCTTGATTACATAATGAGCATGTAGCGTATGTCCACCTTTTCACTATTGCAGGAAAGGCTGCTTGGACATTGTGCATGTTTGTATAGACATTTGTTCTTTTTTTTTTCTCCTGGGTAAATTCAAGTAGAACCGATGGATCAATGTGGCTCTGTTTAAGTGCTTTCATCATTTACCATTTCTTTATCGTTTTCTTTCTTTCTTTCTTTCTTTTTTTCTTTCTTTCTTTCTTTCTTTCTTTCTTTCTTTCTTTCTTTCTTTCTTTCTTTCTTTCTTTCTTTCTTTTTGAGACAGGCTTTCTCTGTGTAGCCTTGACTGTCCTGGACTCGCTTTGTAGACCAGGCTGGCCTTGAACTCACAGAGATCCAATTGCCTCTGCCTCCCTGAGTGCTGGGGTTACAGGTATGTACCACCATGCCCAGCACAACATTTACTATTTCCATCAACAACATATATGCTCTAATTTTTTTTACATGCTCATCATATTTGTTATCTGGCTTCATGATTTTGCTGTCATAGTGGGTTTGAACTGATACTGCATTCTTTAAATTGCTTTTTTTTTTAAGTTGAGATTGTACTTATGTTATTTCCTCCTTCCCAACTGTCCCATATGTCCTTTCCTTGCTCTCTTTCAAATCCATGGCTTCTTTTTCCATTAATTGTTATCATATACATATACGATACACACATATTCCTAAATACGTAAATACAATGTTTACTGTATGTAATGTTACTTGTATGTGTATGATATGTATGTTTTCAGGGATGACCACTTGGTATTGGATAACTGATAGTTATGCTCTTTCCTGGAGAAGACCCATTCCCCACCCCCCACCCCCCACCCCAGCATTCCTTAGTTGCCTGTAGAGCTGAGGCCTTGTGATCTTTCCCCTGTCTACTTTGTCATGCCTGTTGGGGTCATCCTCCTTTGGCTCAAGTTTAAGCAGCCATTTGGGTGAGCCTTTGGGGGGGGGTAGCTTCTGACATTTCTAGGAGACACAGTCCCACAGCAAACTTCCTGTGGCTGTTACAGTTGTCTGGCTCTTACCCTCTGCCTACCCCTTCTTCCACAATGTCCCCTGAGCCTTAGGGGTAAGCATTGTTTTGTGGTGTGGGACCGGGCTCTGTCACTCTGCGTTTTGATTGGTTGTGGTTTTCTGCAGCAGCCCCTGCCTGTTGCAAAGAGATGTTTCCTTGATGTGGGGGTGAGGACGACACTTACCTGGACACTTACCCTGGGTACAAGGACAAATATTTAGAATGTAGAAGCTGGTTTAGTAAAGTGGTGGTTGTAGTTTCTCTCCTCCAAGATCCATGACGCCACTAGCAGTTGGCTAGCTTTCCAGTGCTAGTCATGATTTTCCTCTTGTTGATTGGGTCGGCATTCCGTTGTTATTTTGAGTTCTGTTTCCTTGGTAGCTGAGCATCTTTGATGTTGAATGTTTTTGCAGATGGTCAAAATGTGTACCCTTTAAACATGTGTGTGCCAGGGATCCAAACTCAGATATTCATGTTCACACCACAAGCACTTTTTACCCACTGATCCACCTCCCAAGCTCTAAGTCTTAGTTGCTCATTTGTGCATATTCTCTAGAGAGATGATTATTCAAAATATTCACCCACGAAAAATTATGTTCTTTTTATTATTGAGCAATGGCAGTTCTTTACCCTAAATATTACTTTCTCACTAAGTTTCCCTTTCAAAAATATTTTTCCTATCATGTGGGGTCTCTCCCTTGTCCCTTGGTCCCCTCCCCTCCTCCTCTCCCTCACCCCAATACCGAATGAAGACACAATAGAAATGAAGCTACCTAGAAACCAGAGGAGACATCATTAGGACCAAACCAGACAGAGTTTGATCTTGGACTTCCAGCCCTATGATTGTAAGAAGATAAGTGCCTGGTATTCACAATGATGCACACACACACACACACACACACAAATAAAGTGAATATATATATATATGTACATATATATGTACATATATATATATGAATTTTGGGACTTGAGAGATAGTTCAGTGGCTAAGAATATTTGCTACTCTTACAAACAGAATTTGGGTGTTCCCAGCAACCACATTGGGTTGCTCATAAATGCCTGTAACCACAGCTCCTGGGAATTCGACACTCTTTTCTGGCCTCTGGGGATACACCACACACACACACACACACACACGCATACACACAGACACAAAGTGAATCTTTAAAAACAATTGAATCGGTCCTGTTCATGCATGTTGTGTAGTATGTCTATGGCATGGGCATATGTGTGTATGTGTGTAGGGGTACATGTCTAGACACCTAAGTAGAGGCCCAAAGAGGATGCTGAGTGTCTTCCTCCATCATTCTCAATCTTACTCCCTTGAGACAGGGTCTCTCACTGAACCTAAGCTTATTGATTTTTCAGCTCGGCTGGTGGCCAGCAAGCCTCAGAGATACTCTTGACTCCACCCTTCAGGGCTTTGGTTACAGGTGTGGTCATGCCTTTAAAAAAAAAAAAACAAAAGTGTGCTGGTGTTCCAAACTCAGAGAAACGCTCACAGCAACAAACACACAGCAAACACTTTCTACCAATTGAGCCTCCTCCCAAGCCCTAAGAACTAACTTGAAAAAGCAGACGGACAAGATGGCTAAGTGGGTAAACACAGGAAAGAATGGATTCTGCAAAGCTGTCATTTGAGCTTCACTCACAAGCCCCTCCCCACTGTAATAGGAACAATGATCAACTTTAAAAATTAAAAATAGAGCAGAGCCAAGCCTGCTGTGTAAACAGCATGGTAGTAACATACATGCACATAAAGCCCTTCTGTGCATGAAGTTGAAAAGTCCAGAGCTGCAAAAATCTCCCTGAAGCTTTGTTCCCATTAGAGCAGGGTGCGTTTGCGGTTATCCAACTGTTCACTGCTCTTTGCTCTGTGATGCTTCCAATGAGCCAGAGCAAGGCTCTGCTGGTCTTCCTCCATCAGAGCCTCGATACCCCTGGGGCTCCTGGCGCTTGGGAGCCATCCTGCTGCAGCTCGGTTACGCCCCTTTTCCCTTTGTTGCTACTGCTTTTAATTCTCTTAGCCTCTGAGTATTTTTTGTTTTGTTTTGATATCTGGCCGCAAGCCCATTTAGGAAGTAGGCAATTATGAATCACTCATGAGGCAATCCATAAAAGTGAATGCAAACTCCAGGACTGATTTCCCCCAGATAATCAAGAAGCTGCAGGCTCAGGATTAGGGTCCATGGGGAAAACTACAGGAGAGAGGAGGAAGGGGGACGACATTGCTCCTGAGCAAGTGGTAGGCTGTCTGATCCTGGGTGGTGAAGAATGGGTACTATTTTCTGTCCATGTGTAGCTTCCTATCAGGCCTCTGGAGAGAGCTGTGTGATCAGAGCTCTCCATATCAATGTTTTGTTTTTTAAATCTTTTTAAAAAATTTATTCATTTTTTTTTTACTAATTACAGTTTATTCACTCTGTACCCCAGCTGTAGCCCCTCCCTCATCCCCTCCCAATCCCATCCTCCCTCTTCTGCTCCTATGCCCCTCCCCCAGTCCACTGATAGGGGAGGTCCTCCTCCTCTTCCATCTGACCCAAAATCTTTTAAAGATCTGTTTCAGGGTTACAGTATGTTCCTTAAGTCCAAAGAAAGAGCCACAGGAGAGAGTCGCCATACATGATGGGAAGGACTGTGATATGTTGACCACAGGGCAGGAGTGTGGGAGGGTCAGTGTCTAGGCCATGCTATCTGTTGCTAGGCCTTTGGTCACCAGGAGATAGGGGAAGCCGGGCTTCTGGTAGCGCTCCAGGAGCCGAAAGTCTAAAAACCATTGTATTGAATCTGAAAAGCCAGACTCAGGGAGAGAGGCTGGGGTGGGAGGCTGCTGGCCATCACCGGCTTGCAAATGAATGCTTGGTCACACTGCCTTGAAAAAGTCTAGTTCTCTTCCCTCAAGGTTGCTTGGGAAATGTGAGCACATGGGTGGCTGAAGCTAAACAAAATATCAATCTGCAGAGAAGACCGCAAATGCCAACCAGTTCATTCAATGAAAACGGGTAAGCCAAAAACTGGCCACTGCAAGGACCAGAGGAGTCACTGTGACATGCCTGCCATCCATGTGTGCTCTCTTGGGTGGTAGACAGTCATTAACTTTTGCAAGGCAATCTCCTAAAAGAGGGATTCCACTCCTGTACATCAGGGAAAACAGTCCCCAGCCGAGGCCCAGGGTGCTGAACTGGGTAATGGGCAACAGCGAGGACTTAGTCAGCATGACCTCCACGCTAGAGGGGAGAGGCTGCTCAGAATACCTCAAGCTCACAAGTGTCCCTTAGATTTCCATTTGCCACTGATTCTCTTGGCTTCGGTCCTCAGGAAAACTTGACCCATCTTCCTGTAGCAGCTCTTTGGAGGTGTGTGCTCAAAGTGCATTGCTCAAAGTCCTTTCAGTACAACCTTGACTGAGTCCTAATTACACCCTTAGGGTCAGAGACAGATGAGAAACAGTGAGTTTGGAAGGATACACAAGAGTCTTCAGGACAACCCTGGAGTGATGAAATTATTGCCAAATGGGGGACATCACCCTGAAAACAAATCATTGTAACTATGTCGGGACAGGGTCGGTTAACTTTTCTGCAAAAAGATAGTAAATACATTTATTTTTGTTTTGTTTTTGAGTTAGATAATGTGAGTCTGAGCTATGCAACTGCCCTTTTAGGAGAGGAAACCACCAAACTACATAAACAAATGTGGCTGTATTCTAATTCACCTTACTTATTAGGACAATCATGTCAATTTCTTCAACTCTGCTAGAGGAATGTTTGTAATAATATGGAAACAACAATAATAAAGAGCTACCATCCCAGTAGTTGCTTTGTGCTAGATTCAGTGGTAGGTTCTCTGTTCACGACTAAATAACTCAAAATGCCATAAGCAAATAGGGCAGAAGGCTAGAGAAGGAGTCTACCACAAGTCACTGAGGTGTGGGAGCTTCCAAGTCTGTAAACATGAGCAGACCTGATAAACCCTACCAATACCAATGACTTCCCAGGTCTGGGATCCTTGGGGCACAGCCTGAATAGGGGGCCTGCTGGCCTGCCCTTCCTTCCCAGGAAGGACTCCTGTAGGACCATGGAAGCATTATACCATGTACAGCTGCTGCTTCCCCATCAGAACTTTCATAACACAGACTTTTATAGAGGCAGAGAATGTGCCATGAAAATGGCTCAGCTGAATCCTGGGATGGAACTCCATGCGGTTTACCTTGCAGCTAGCTTAGGTTGAGCTCTTGCGAGGATATGAAAAATGGCGGTTTGGCCGATGGAACTGGTTGTGAAGACACAGCCTTCTCCGTGATGAGCTGGTGAGGCCTTAGCAAGATGAGCTGCCTCTGGTCCCATGTTGACAGCTTGTGTGGTGGTTATTGTTGAGGTTCAGGCTGCAGATGCTCTGTTCTGTACAGTTCCAGAAGCCTCATTAGGGGACACTGAACAGAATCCTGGGCTTGGGAGCCAGACGAACGCTCAGCTCAGGCCTGTTTATTGCACATACCTAGCGGTGATGATACTTGAATCATGCTGGCTCATCCTGCTGTGTGCTTCAGCCAATGCAGGCTGTTGTGAGAGCTAGGTTAGACAAAGGCTGTAAAGTCAGGTGGAGCCCATGTTCTGATGGCAACAGTCTCCCAAGGATACCCAGAGGAAAGTGCCCTGTGGGCCTTCCTGTGTGGTGAAACAAAAAATTTCGATGCGTGTCATACTGATTTAGGCAGCGGCGTGGAAGGCGATTCAGCCCAGTCTTTCCTCTGCAATAAACAGGATTGTGGGATATTCTTACTTACAGACTAGCTCGGAACAGGCATGTTGGCCATAGACATGCTTTTCCAGCTGGGACTCTCAGGCAAATGGCAGAGCAGAGAGGTGAGGTGAAGTCTAGTGTGTAGACCCAGTTTTACAAAGTCATACGGTCATACAATCAGCAGGTGCAGCTCGGATTATCAGTGCTCCAAAGCCAACACAAGCCAGCGTCAGAGGGAAAAACCAGGTATTGTTTCTTAAAGCCGAAGAAGCCATAGATAGCTCCACAGCTCATGGGGATGTTGGAGGCTGGCCCTCGAGGCTTGTTTCTTTTTGACTCTCGGCTGTGCTCCGTTCCACACTGACTTCAACAAGTTCACCCTCACAATAAGGACTCTGGTTTCCTCTCTTAAATTCTCAGACTACAGCTAAGAGTAAAACCTCCCAGCAAAGTCTGACAGTCTCGTTGGCTGTGGTTCAGTCATATCCCTTCTTTTAGCCTATCTTCGTGAGCAGCGGATATAAAGCAAGGACTTCCACAGGCCACACCCTGGGGTTGCCTCCTGTCCTAACGTTATCTACGCTCCCCGTTTCTCAGCTCAGGACTGCTTTTCCTAGGCAATGGGGAACCTGGGCTCCGGAGGCAGACAGTGGGGTGCAGCTAGAAACCTATCAATGCTGTCCTGTAAAGATGGGGAGACTGAGGCCCAACTAGTGACGAGGTCATTCCGCATAGCAGTTAGTAAGGCACTTCACTCCCAAGAAGGCTTGTCCCAAGCTGCCTTTGGCCTCCTGAAGTCCTAGCAGGCCTGACTCCATCTGCAGCCCAGCCCTGAGCTATGGCAGGCAGCATTTCTATGATCACTGAAAGCTGAGATTCCCAGCGTGGGGATGAACACAGTGAAGGCACCTTAGCCAGAGACAGTCCATTGGCTTGCTCTGGAAAGGCTCTCCCTCTTTGTCTCTGAGGATCCCAGCTGCTGCTTCTCCACCCTGGGGACACTCCGAGAATCTTTAGCTCCCAGAGAAGAGCTGCATGCTGCAGGGCATGTCCTGGTTGGCGGTGCTGGCTTTCAGGTAGGACTGAGAACTTTCAGGTAGTCTGAGAAGTCAAGACTGTCAGGAACCCCTCCCCACATTGTTCCTGCTGCGGAGAACAGTCTGGGTAAGGCCACTTGGAGGGGTGTTTTGTTGTTGTTTGCTTGTTTTTATTGTTTTTCTGTGTGTGCCTTCGTGAGCACACATGTGAGCGTGCACATGGCATACATACACACACACGAGCATGTGGAAGCCAGAGATCAATCAGGTGTTGTGCCACAGGACTCACCCATCTTGTTTTCCCTTGTCCTGGAGCTCACCAGTGAGTCCCTGGGAGCCCCTGCCTCTGCCTCCCTGGTTCTGGGACTAGAAGCGTGGTCACCATGACCAGCTTTTTAAAAATCTTGGTTCTGGGTATTTAAGGCAGGTCATCATGCTTATGATATCTATCTACTGCACTAATCCCCTCAGCTTATTTCGTTTTGAGAATCTTGCTGTGAAACCTGGGCTAGCCTGGAACTCCTGACTCTCCTGCTTCAGTCTCCCGAGTGCGAGGACAGAGGCACAAGCTGCTGCTAGGCCAGGACTCAGCTTTCATCCTGTATCTTCTGACTGTGTCACTAGCATTCGTGTTGCATCTTTGAGGTTTGAGTTTTGTTTTCATTTGAAAAAATGGAGATACTATCTCTTGCCACAGAGCCTCTATCTGTTCTGGGATCCATATGCCATATGAGAATGAGGTTTGGTCATAAGAATCCATGCCTCAAAAAGAGAGACTAATCGGTGCTGAGCAACTGCTAGACCTGTGCCACATTCCTTACAGAAGCTTCCAGAAAGTGAGCTGTCTGCCCTGGGGTTGGGTTGATGACATACATGTTCAGGAAACAGAAAGTACTGGATGGCAGGCAAGCAGGAGCTGCATGCGCTTTCTCAGGTCAAGAAGACCAGGAGAGGTCAGGGAAGGCTTCTGGGAGGGTGCGTCCTTCAAAGACTCACTGTGAAGCCCCAGTGCCTAGGTCAAGGCTTGGTTCCTGGGAGTGTGGCACCTGACAGGCCTTGCTGAGGGAATGGCTGACTCAGACAGCTGTTGTAGAGAGCATCTTTTCTCTTCTGGCATCTCCAAGCCAGGTCCTGCATAGAGGCCCCAATGGGCACTTCCCAGAATGAAACTTGGAAGAGAAGTAAAGAAGAATGGGTGAGGGAGGGCGCAAAAGAGAAGCATGCTGGGAACTGGGCAGTCTGGGAGGATGATGGGGAGGCTACTGAGTCGAAATTTTGTTTTTGTCTGTTACAAAGTTTTGGAGAAAAGGCTCCTGGTTCGCTGGATTGGCCTTTTTAAGATCTCATGTGGGCAAAATGCCGTTTCTCCCCGTTCTGATCCCTGTCCTAAGGAATGTTTGTCTTTAGGTGCAGTTGTCCAAGCGCCATAGGATGCAGTTGGCTCTGATCCACATGGCTCTGGATTCTGAGGTCTCTGTGTGCAGTGCGGCCAGAGCTGGGCTGGCAAACTGGTCCTCTGTCAGTAATGAGGGACAAGTGTTCTCAAAGGACTGCTTCACAAGAACGAGTGATTCCAGGCACCAAGCGATCAGGGTTTGCAAGTTTCAGTCTGTCCCCATACTGGAGGAGGAATTGGGGCTTGGGTTTCAAGGCCATTTCTGCCTTGAACACCCTATGGCTGCCCTCTGTTGAGAAGGGCAGTGGCCCTGGGCTCCTGCCTCCTCTGAGAACACACCCTCAGCCTCATGGGTGCCATGGCTAACTCCCAGGGCTGCTGGAGAGACCAGTGGGGATGTTTAGAGGCCTGCTGCAGGCTGGGGTTGAAACTTCACGCTCCATCGCTCAGTTTGTCCTAAAGGCCCGTTTGCAAAGGACTCCTGGGTGGAGATGAAGAGGAGGAGGCCCTGAGCTTTGAGCAGGTTCCATGGACAGGAATGCTCTGGGGGAAATTTGCACACATACGTGGCAGAAAAACCAGGTAACGTGGTTGAATAGTTACTTTTCTTAATGCTCTAGCCAAGAAGCACCTTGAGGAGGAAGGCTTTCACTTGGCTTTCAGGTTGAGGATTGCAGCTTCTCATGCAGGGAAGACATGGCGGCGGGAATGTGAGGCAGTTGGTTACATTGTGTCACATTCAGAAAGTGGAGAGTGAACAGAGAGTTAGGCTGGACTATATAACCTCAAAGTGGGGTCCCTGACACCCACTTCCTCCAGTGAGGTCCTTCTTCCTAAAGGTTCCCCAACACCCTTAATGACATCACCAGCTGGGACACAAGTGTTTAAACACATGAGCCCATAGGGGACGTTTCACATTCAGACTTTAGGAGCTCACCTGGGGAAGCCTTCTGGGAATGGGGCGGACACAGCCACACCCCGAATGGACAGCAGCCAGGCCCGTATATGCTCACATCTCTCCAGGAAGCTGTAACATAGGGCTGGGGTCTCCCCACTTCCTGTGTGGGAACTCCAAAAGCCGTGATGGGGTCACCAGAGAAATTAGTTCTGGAGAGATCACAGCTCCCAAGGTACCTCCAGGCCCGGGGCTCGCACTCTTAACATCTGTTGTGTGGAGTGTGTGACATTTTCTTTCTTTCCTTCACTCACTCACTCATTCATTCATTCATTCATCATCTTCTCAAAACACCCTCAGAAGTGAGTTGCCAGGTCCCACTGTCTATACATGTGTCTGAAATGAAATGTGGCTAAGGAAGAGGAGGAGAGGATGTGGGTAGAATGCCAGGCAAAGGTGTGTTAGTTGCTGTTTTTGTCACCGTAATCAAATGCCTGACAGAGAGCAACCTGAGGAAGAAATGGTTTATTCTGCAGGTACATCCACCATGGAGGAGTGTGTGTGTTGGGGAAGGTAGCTAAGAGGGTGGGAAAGCATGGTGGTGTTGGTGTTTGGGCCATGGTGGTGGGAGTGTGAGGCAAGGGACAGGAAGCAGAGACAAGAGAGGAAGCCAGCTGGGGCCATAAACCTCAAGGCTCACCCTCTGGAGATCCATCTGCTTCCCTCAGCGAGGCAGCACTTCTCTCCCGAGCCACATCTTCCTAAAACAGCACAGCCATTTTAGGGACCGTGTGCTCAAACGCAGAAGCCTGCGGTGGACAGTTTTACATTCAGACTGTCACAAAGGAAGACTTAGGTTGTCAGTGTCATCCTTGGTTGAGTTAAAGAACGCATTGCACGCGTCTGTATGTATATTACTTAAATAATACTTCCGTTGTTTAGACCTATGGCACTTGTTAGAAATAGCTAAGCTCTCTTTACCAGCCACAAACCGGAGCCCGAGAAGTTTGTGACTTTGTCAGACTCTCAGAGCTTTGAGGCAGAACTAGGAGGGGGAGCTAGTCTGTGGTCTATCTCCCACTAAGATCCCTGCCACCCTCTTTGTGACATGCTGGCTGTGGGATTTCCATCACAGCTGGGCTGTGTTTGAAGTGATGATGTTTCTAGGTGTATGGTCATTGGCTTGAGCAGATCTGGCCTTCATGAGGAATGAGACCAATACAGGGCAACCATATCCAGCAGGAAGTTACCCCAAGGACCACCCCGGGAACAGACTTTTATGGGCCTGATGAGGCACCTCCATCCCTTCAGAAGGGCCAGGTTCTGCTTTGCACACTGGCGTTCCCGGGAGTGCTCGCGGCTGGCACTGCTGATGAGACTGAATCAGATTAATTGGTGTGTAGGGCCAGAGGAGCATACTTCAGGGCATAAATCAGAGGTGGCAACTGGTAGCTGCAGTCTGATTCCCCAGAGACACGTGTTTGGTCCTTGTGGAATTTCTCAACTCTATTTTTTTTTTTTTTTTGGTATTAGCGTTAACATTTCTAAATCAGGTGATTTTATTTTTAGCACTAGAGTTTTGGCTCTTCTTGGAAACTGGAAGTGCTGGCCAAGAAAGATGGTATTTTTTCCCCCTGAGCCCAAAACTGAGTAGTAGCCGCCCTAGTTAAGTGACAGCTGCACGCTCTGCCACCACAGGCCCCGTCAGTCCACGGAGAAGGCTCTGCCATTCATCTTACTTGCCTGACCCCAGAAGGAGGTGTGTGGGCTATCTCTTCGTGAATCCTATTTACACCAAAGCTGCTTCTCAGTTAGAGCAAAGCCTCTTTACTTACGTAGTCCAGACTGGCTGTTGTTGATTCACTCAACAAACACTTGGAGAGCAACTCCTCTGTGTTTGTCCCTGTACTGGACATCACTGAGATATGAACATTTATGTCTTCAGAATGAATATTCATATTTTTATAATGAGTATTTATGAGGACATTCACTCATCATGAAATGAATGAGTATGAATGAGACACGTTCTCGCCGTTGAGGCGTTTAGGTTCTAACTGAGCTTAGGCCTATGGACTGGGAGAAGTCACAGTGGAATGCAAGAGGGTCTCTGCAGGTGGACCCAAGCAGGGACTCACAAATGAAGAGAGAGATCACCCGGGTCACCTGCAGGGACAGACACAGCATCAGAGGCACAAAGTCAGAGGAGGAAGTGTGCACCTGGAGGCCTAGCTCAGGCTGGGAATAGGGAGAAGAGGACCCTGCAGTGGGCTGGGGCAAGGGCGGAAGGCAGCTCTGCTAATGCTCGGATTTTGTTTCTTATTATGAAGTTTTCGTGTTTCTACTTTGTGTGCAGTTTTGCCCGCACGCATATCTGTGAGCTACTTGCATTCCTCGCGTCCCCAGAGGCCAGAAGAGGGTGTCAGATCTCCTACAACTGGGGTTACAGATGGCCAGATGGTTGTGGGTGCTGGGAGTTGAATCCAGGTTCTTTGGAAAAGTAGCCAGTGCTCTTAACTGATGAGCCAATTTTCCAGCCCCTGCCCAGCACTAAGATTTCACCCCACTAAAAGGGAACTTGACTTTAAACACCAGAATTGTAAGATAATAAATTTATGTTGTATGTCTCCAAGTTAGTGGAGATTGGTTGCAACAGCAGTAGGAAAAAAAGCACCGGAAAGGAACCACTTTTAGGAAGGAGGGGGTGTTTGAAATGGGTTTTGAAGGATGAGTAGGAGTTTGTCAGGCTTGGAAAGCAGCTCAGGCACACGGGAGAACAGGTGTGCAAAGGTTATCAAAAATGCGGCGAGTGTCCCTGGGGGTGGCTATCTGTTGGACACTGTGGTCAACACATGCAGTTTCTGTGATACTCCTGGGATGGCTTGTTCAAAGGCAACAACTGGCAGGCTCATAGCCAGGGCGACAGCGTTCTGCATGTCCCTGGCAAGAATGAAAAGCCAGTTTCGCCCAGCTTCATAGTGTGCGGTGAACATTAACAGCTAGCGATGGAGAAGCGGTGGGCCTCACAGCTGGTGCTCGCTCAGGTCTGTTACAGATGCTCCCACTGCTGCTAAGTGGATGTCGCTAATGACAGCCGAGACGAGCTGGAGAGTTCCCCCTAAGGCGCCCCCACTGAGACCCAGCGAGATTCCAAGAGAGTGGCTGAGTACGAACGGGTCCTTCACTCTTAGCTAACGTACTGAGTCATAAGTCTGTATAACCTGATTCTGTGCATGCACCTGTGCTGGTGTGTATGCGTGTGTTCCTGCAGGCACCCGTGCACTCGTGCTTGCAAGTGTAGGCTCAAGGTCAACCTCTGGTGGTGTTCCTAGAGAGACATTTTGATACAGGGTCTCTCACTGGAACCGGGGGCTCATCTATTAGGTTAGACTGGAAAACTTTGAGTTGGCCCTTGTGAGCTGGGCACCTCACCACTGCAGCTTGTCTAAAACACAAGGTGGAAAAGGCCTAGTGTTCCAGGCTCAGCCTGGTTGAATGGCCCTCAGATTCACCCACTCTGCAAGGCCGAGCCAGTCCCGGAGCCCGGGAGAGGTCCCGGCCCTCCAGGTGTTCTGAGCACCCCTGGGAGGAGGCTACCCTTTATGGGGTCTCTTGGAGCTTGGCATACCGTGTGGCCCTTGACTGCAGCGATTACTCACTCACGTCACCCTGGCCTAAATGACTGGGGAAGTGTCTTGGACAGCCAGGCACAAAGGGAACTGGGTAAGATTTATTTCTGCTTGGAGCTAAGTAGGAGGCTCGGATACTTTCCTGCCATCCTGGGTGCCTTTGAACTGCCTCGGATTGAGCAATCACACATATTTCCAAGAAGAAGAAGAAGAAAAAAAGTTTTTAAGCAGACTTACTTTTTAAAAAAAGAACTGCTGAAGTGAACAAGCTGGAAAGGAAACCTGGGGAGATGATTTGGCTTATTTCCTGTCACGGTGGGGGAGGGGAAGCGAGGAGGGAGCAGGGGCTCTGGCCCTGGCCTGAGCGGTCTTCAAAGGGATCGCCAGCATGGATAACTGGGGTTGGCTTAAGCCTCCTGGTGCTTCAGGGGCATTTGCACCCAGGACTTTCTAAGTCCCGTGGCAGGAGTGAATGTGCACTGGTCCTGATGGACACGTACATGGTGGTGTGCCCTTGGTTTGTAGGTGATTGCCAGCTGTAATGAAAATGTGGGTGGACAACTGAGGGGACACAGACGAGTCCTTCTCAAGGCAGCCCCATGTCTGGGGCACTGAGTTGACTGGGCTGTCCCAGTCATGGCATGTCACAGTCCCCAGGCAATGTCGGTGGCCGTGGTCTGTTTTGGCATACCAAGAAGCTATCTCTTTGGGGGTCTCCTCCTCAGAGTTCTGTCTGGGAAACAGCTCAAGACTTCAGGCCAGGGGCTGCTCCCCTTCCAAGAGAAGCAGGGAGCAGGTCCCGCTGGGACTCCCCAGCATCAACGCTGTCCCTGCCTTCCCCTCACACCACCATCCTGGGGAAAGAGGGTTTTCTTTACTTGAAAGTGGTACCTTGCCGCCCTCCCCCATACTTGTATCATCACATTTAATCACAAAAAACCACAATGAGAGCAGTCACTGTGTGAGATCGCCATGCGAGGTCTCCGTGTGAGAAAGACACAGAACGAAGCCTCTGAGAACCTAGGAAGTCTGCTCAGCCACACCAGATAATTCTGTTTGTCTTAGCTCCATCTCCACTTTGTACCTCATACCGGCACATTCCACTTGTTGTCACTTATCTGTGATTTTATGGAGCCTTTATATAATCATCATTCTTCCCTGCTGGGTCTAGCTACAGCAGCAAATGCTTAAAGTTCCTCAACTTAACTCTTAGTTTTCTTTTTGTGTAACCAAGGATCAAAGCCAAGCCCTCTGCCACCAAACCATATCCCTATACATTTCTGTATGTTCCAGTTCAAGAGAGTGTCTCACCAAGTTGCCTAGGTTGTCCTTAAATTCACTGTTACCCAGTGTCTTGGGACACTGTAGCTTCAAGTGAGCGTTTTGATCTTTTCTGGGCAGGTCACAGGCTCTGAGAGAGGCCAGCAGGCTTGGCCCCACAGGGAGCTGCAGAGTCAGGCAGATATACTGTTCATGCCCACCACTGCAATTCCTGGGTGGTGACTTTAGGTCTACCGGCAGGAGTGTGGGCATTGCCAGTGGTTGTAGCCCTCATAGCTGCCATCATGTCCAATGCTCAAAATGGCACATACAGGGGAGAAGCCCTAACCAGGCTGAGGCCCCTGTGTGATTTGAGCCACTGAGAAAATCCTGGGGCTTTGGTCGGGTTTTGGTGACTGTGGTTGGGAGGACTCAGATGTTTACTCAGAACAGGCATGGAAAGCTCTTCTTTCCAGAGAGCATGCCGTGTGTCTGCATGTCACAGGAATTTACTACTCTAACCCGTACATCAACTCTGAAAGATAGGAACTGTCACTTTCTTTTTATAAATGAGGAAACTGAGGCCAAGGGAGACTAATCCAGCTAGGCAGAGCTAGAAGAGTTGCAACTGGATCCGCTGAGCTCTTGGATTCTCTTGCAGCATGCAGGAGGTAGACCAGATGCTCTCAGAGTGCAGGGCACAGGTCTGCCGTTGGCCAGGCCTAGAGACTCTGCCCAGTACTTCAGGCTCATCTTAGTAGTCTGAGGACATTCTCCAAGGCTACTCAGGGTGAGGGCAAGGAAGAGGGCCCTTTCTCCTATGAGCAAGACCATGAGTAGAAGGAGAACTAGAGGCTCTGCTCTCACTGGCTTGCATTCTGCCCTCAGGCAGCCTCATACTCACACCACAGGAGCAGGGCTCACGGACATTTCCGGAAGCTGTCCTTCCCTAAATGTGGCCTTGCCCAAACCCCTGCTCTCTGCTTTGACTCAGACCCCATCTGCAAAAGTGGGAACAGGGGAGGCAGCCCCCTGCCCCTCTGGATTTGTTGAAGGTCCGAGAGAGATGCATATAGTTACTCGGAGCAGTCTCCTGCCTCAGTCCTTTCTCCAGAGAGAGGCTAGGCTGGATATTAATAGCAACCTAATCACACTCACATTCTTTGGGTGCCAAATGAAAGCAAAAATCCCAAGCTGGAAGAACAAAACCCTCCCTTCTGAAAAGCCTGAGTCACCCCAGTGAGATACAGGAGGTTGGCTTAACCCTTTGCTGCCCACAAAGGCCTCTTGGATTTTCTACATTAACAGAGCTAGTGAGAGCCACACAGCATGCACGCCGTGCTCTTGGGACACTGTGGCTTCAAGTGAGCATTTTGATCTTTTCTGGGCAGGTCACAAGGCTCTGAGAGAGGCCAGCAGGCTTGGCCCCACAAGGAGCTGCAGAGTCAGGCAGATATACTGTTCATGCCCACCACTGCAATTCCTGGGTGGTGACTTTAGGTTTCTGACATCTGCCAAATGGGACTAAGCATGCTATAGTGTTAGTGCTTCCATTGCCAGCTCCCCGGGAGGCTGAGCGTACTGGGGACACGTCTGTAAAAACTGTTCATGTCTTTCCCCTGACGCCCGAAGACAGCCTGGTGCTTGCTGAGGCATGGCAAGCCAGATGGGCTGAGTTTCCCATATCTAATCTAGCTACTTCAGGTTCCTCAGGACCTGGAACACAGGAAGCCCCTGATGGCTGCTGGGAATAGAATTAAAGGTACATGGCCTCTACTGCCAGAGCCCCTCTGCCTTCCTGCTCTCCTGACAACCCACAGGGTTCTAAGGCAGCTCTTTGTGAGACAGAGCCTATGCCTTTGACCTAAGTGTGAGGCTTCCTGGCATGAGTGGTTCAGTGTACAAGTCTCAGGACAGTTGTGTGACTAGCAGAGTAAAAAGTAAGGCCAAAGAATGGGCTGCTGCCTCCCCGAGTGAATGAACACACTGCCATACCATGTATGAGGGGCACGAAACCTCAAGCTGTGGCTCTTCTCTGGGCAGGCACTCACGTGTCACAGCTCGTGTTCGGAGGTTAAAGAACAATTGCAGATGTCCACCTTGTTTGTGCTAATACCAGGTGAGGTGGCCTACCACCTTCTTGAACTTTCCTGTCTTCTCCTCCTATCCTTCCTTGAGAGCAATGGGATTACAGATGCCTGCTGTCATGTTCAGTTTTACGTGGATTCTGGAGACTTGAACTCAGGTCCTCATGCTTGTATGGCCGGCACTTTACCCATTGAGCCATATCCCTAAGCTGGGACCCTCCTTTACCCTCAGAAGACACTTGGGCTGGCAACCAAAGGTTCAGTGTTCCATCCTCTCCCTGCCTCTGGGACCTCATACCCTGGTTCTCCCTGCTGCAGAGGGGTCTTACACAGGCTCTTAGGCTGTATCCGAGGTAAGAGAGAAGATGAAGCCTTTAGACTCAGACTTACAAGATATGTGCCCTTGCTGATCCTGAGCCTCAGTGCTCTATTATAGTAAATGAAAGTAATAAAAGTTACAGGAAAGGGCTGGGGTGTAGCAAGTGGCAGAGCACTTGCTTAGCATGCTGAAGGCCATGTGTTCAATTCCCAGCATTGCACAAAAACAAAACTAAATAAACACACACCCTCTCTTGTAGGGGTTAAGCATGAAGATACACAATAGTGTTGAATACCACTAGGGAAACTAATGTGTGGATGACAAAGGCATATATTTTTGCTTTTTTTCCCCCATAAAGTAAGCAAAATATCTAAGGATGGTTTGGGGACTTGTAACCTCTTCACTTACACAAATGATTGCCTAAGTGCCCAGTAGAGGCTTTTGGTTAGTTTGCGTTAGGTTCAAAAGTAACTGAACCCTGTCTTGTTTGTTTCTCTTCTCTATGCCTCAGTTTTCTTCCCCATAAAATGGGCCAGGTTCTGTTTCACTGTTGGGAAAAGGCCAAATGAGTAGAGTCCAAAGAGTTAATTGGTTCTTGGCACGACTCCTTTAACCTGACCTGGCTGGAGAAGCATCAGGAAATATTTGGAAGTGGATTGAAAGGGAGACAGGGAGACAAACATGACTCAGTGTTCTCTCCTTTTATGGGCTGGCACTCCAGACCTTCGCTTCCTGGAGGTTGTATTCCAAACTGCGCTATGATGAATGTGAGGTCCACATGCCCATGAGCCCCCGCAGATGTCCCCCCCGTCCAGATGTCACCCTGGGGGCTGGACTGGGTTTTTACCTTGCTATTTTCAGCAGTGAGTTTATAATAATGGGTGGGAAAGCGCGTGGAGCCTGAGCAGCATGGGAATGGCCCACAGCAGAGCTGCCGGGGCCCCCCTGGAGTCTAGTGGGCTCCATCTTGCTCACCAGTGGGACTGCAGCCAGCCTCCATCAGCCAGCATCTCCAGGTTGGTCTGACCTTGTTCATGAAGTTTGTTTCTGGCCGGGGACTGGCAGAGGTCTGTCTTCAAGAGAGGGAGGTAGAAGGTTAGGGAAAGGGATTTTCTGGCATGGCCTTATAATCCTAGGATTTCTGAATGAACCCTGGTCTGGGAGCATCCTTGTGGTTGGTTGTAACTATTTCGAGTCCAGGACTTCAGACTTAAACCGTGGTGGTGGTTGGAATTCTTGTGACCCCTTGAGCCGGCCAGTATTGAAATTCTCCAGAAACAGGAAACTCTTGACTTTGAAGAGCATCCTGTTTTGTCTTTAGCTGGCTCCAGACACTAGAAGGTTCCTTTGCCTTCTCACTTGGCTGTTGAGTCGTTGGCTATACACCTGCTCTTTGGAGATCTCAGGGCCTCGTGACTGAGGGTCACATGCCATATTTGACAGGGCCATAAGATTACTTTTTAGATATCCAAGAAGAGACTGATTTTCCCCTTGCAGCTTCTCTGGCCCAGGCTAAAGTCTTAAGCTCTTAAACACAAATTCCTCCTAGGATCTTCTTTCTGTTGTTTTTTTTTTCTGATCTTATTGGTCTGAATCATTGTTTTATAGTACATAATATGCTTTGTGTAGATTAAGGCATAAATGGAAAGTGGAATGGCTGCCTCCCGTGCTTTGGAAATGGTTCCTATTAAGATATGTTGACCTTGCAGGGAAAAGGCAATGACATTACCTGATAAGGGGAGCCAATTTGCTACCCTCAATGCCATTGCGGCTGATGCTAAGTAAAGACGATGAAATTATTCAGAGAGTTCTCTTTTGGGGAACCTGATGCTCAGTTTCTTCATCCAGTAGTCTCTGGGAATGGGAGACACAAGGGTCCAGGCCCCACAGCTTTTATCCAGAGTCAGGATGAATCTGTGTGGAGCCCAGCCCAGCATGGCTCATCATCTGCTAGCTCACTTCCCATGCCCTGAGGCCATTCTGCAAATAGATAGTGCCACTCGTATTTCTGTGTCGTGGCTCAGCTCAAACACCTCTTATAACGGAGAGCCATCACTAAAACCACATCCCATGCTCCCAGCCTGCAGAGTTAGGGACTTTTTCTTGAGGTCTCATAGCGCCTCATTTTGAAGAGTTTATGCCAATCAGTTTTCCAGTCGCATTCCAGCACTGGACTCAAGACCCCATGAGAGCCAACACTACACTCCTATTCTCTTTGTGTCACACTACAGGGCACAGGCCTAATAAAAAGTTTGTTTGTGGAGAAAAAAAATAAATGATTCTGCCAGGCATGGTGGTACATGCCTGGAATCCTAGCATTTAAAAGGTCGAGAAAGGAGAGTCGTTATCCTTAGCCACATAATGAGTTTGAAGTCAACTGGTATATATCAAACCGGGCATTAAACCATTAAAAAAAGAAAAAATGGCTTAGCTGAGATGAAATTTCCAAGATGACCAGCAGGGGTCACCCCATATGCTTCAACGCTGAGTAGGCTACCTACTGGGGTGATGCAAAAGCCAAGACGGCACCCCCTTTGACAGCTCCTGGACTAAATGTCTCCAATTCTTTAAACATAAACCAGCCACCATTTTTTATGGATATTTTGAATATTCATAACAAATCAAACACCTTCCCTGCCTCAGAGAGCCGGGCCGAGGGGGTGTTATGTCTGTGGCTAAAGTATCAACCTGGGTTGCAGCATTCTGGTTTGCAGAACTTTTCAGGCCCCTCTCTGTGAAACAAGAAGGATATCTTATGTCATGGGAGGCAGCAGAGCTTTCTGGCTTTTCCGATAGGCTCTAGCAGTCAGCAGATACTAACCTAGGACCTCTGACCAGCAACCAGTGGTTACTCAGTCAATGGCACTGTCCTTTGTTCTTCCCATAGGGAGGAGGCAGGCCACAGGAAGGGCTGTGTGGTGTAGTGGAAAGAGCCCTGGCCTCCAAGCAAAAAGACCTGGCTACAAACACTTAGTTTTCTGTGTGACTCAGGACCAGAGGCTTCTACCTGAGAGGCTCTTTCCTCACCTGTAGAATGGGACTATTGAGCCTACCTTCATCAAAGGTCATCTCGAGGAGTCCATTTGATACTGACGGTCCCGCAGCCAGTAGGGGCTCAACAGATGGTATATAAATGCCACTAATCTCCATGAACTGTCCTTCTTTAGCCATAGCTTTGAGGAGCTGAAGTGTTTCTCTTCTTAAATAGCTGCGTTTACTGTAAGGACCAAATTAGATGCAAAAGGTCACCTCTGCCTGTGTAAACAAAGCCAGAGAGCAGGAGGCAATGAATGCAATTCCCAATGCCCGCTCCCAGCCTAGCCTCGACTGACCTCCCACGTTGATGCAAAACCAAGCAGTTGATCTGTGGCTCTTGGATCCTGGAAATGGAACCCAGCTTGGGACAGGGATGGGAAGGAATTTGACTTGTCCTTTTGGCATCTCCCCAGCCTGCGGAGCCCAAGCCTCTTGGAGCATCTTTGGGGTTGACACAGCAGAGGTTCCAGGCACGCACAGCCACTCCAACCAGGCGGCTGCCATGCCCCACATTCCTGAGGATGAGGAGCCCCCTGGAGAGCCACAGGCAGCCCACACCCAAGTAAGTGCCCCTTCCTGCCCATGGCTAGCCTGGGTGGGGGCCAAGCTAAGCATTCTGGGCTGAGGCCACAGCTTTCAAGCTGGCCACAAAGTGCTCCGACTACAATACCGACTGCAGTGGGTGCTGGGGGAGCTGTGTGGCTTGAACGCTGAAGAATATGCTACCTTGAGTTCACGTAAGGGGCCAGGGTCCCACGAATCCTGAGTGTGAAACCACGTAGGCAGCGTATGAATAAGGTTTTATGATAGGTCTAACCTCCTTGGCCCAGAATGCTCCTTCCTACCTTTGAGAAAGATGTAGAAGAAACAGAGGAGCTGACACAGCCAAAGGTTGCTTTGAAAGAATCTGCTTAAAATGAACATCAAAAGCTCATAGTGAAGGATAGGAAAAGGTTTCAGTAAAAGTTGATAATAAAATAGAAAGTGATTTTTAAAAATGTTCCTTAAGAGTAGCCTCGTTGAGGTAGGCATGGCGCCTTATGCCTGTAGTCCCAGCCTTCAGAAAACTGAAGGAGCAGGTTGCTATGAGTTCCAGACTAGCCCAGGCTAGCCTAGACTAGCCTATCTCAAAAACAAAGCAAAATGAAACAAAAACCCCAGACAAATAACAAAAGGAAGGACAACAGCAAACAACGTATCATTGAGGTTTTATTTTGCAAATGAAACTACGAAAAGTTATATTTAGCTCTCTATATGTGTATATATCTATCATAAAGTATAGGTTTTATGCTACTTTTCAAATTGAACAAAGAATGAAGAGTTTTTGGTGGGTGTTTTGGTTTGTTTTGTTTTTGTATATGTAGTTTATGCATGGGCATTCATGCACATAGAAGCCAGAGCTTGTTGTTGGGTGTCTTCTACTGCATTCCATTTATTTTTTGAGGAAGGGTCTCTCGCTGAACCTGGAGCTCACCAATAAGACTGGCTGCCCAGAAATCCCTAGGGGTCTTTCTCTCTGTTTCTCACACTACCTCTGCCCTTTTTCATGTGGGTGCTAAAGGATCCAAACTCAAGCTCTCATGATTTCGTGGTAGGGACTTTCTGTTTGGACTTTCTTCCCAGTTGCTGCTTATGTTTTTTTTTTTTTCTCTTTTCTATCAACCAAACAAAGTGTTCACAAGATACCACACTCCTCATATTTTATTTTATAGCAACACCATCAAGAGAATGTTTAAAATGTAAGGCTATGCCCATTTCCCCAAGATACTGAAGTCATTCCCATCTGAAGAACCTATCTTTCCATCATCCTCATTTTTCTTTGTCTGGTCACTGGCCCAGCTCCATATGATCCTCTCAGATTAAAGGCCTTGCTTATAAAGGCTGCCAACATTGTTTTCTTTCACTTGAACTTTACAGTTGGTTTGTACTGAATGTGTGTGTTTGACCACGGTCCCACACTGATCAGAGCCAGATGAAACAGGCTTGTGAGTTTGTGAGGGAGCATCATTTTTCCAGATGGGTAGATTCCTAACGAATGTTTCCATGTTGTGATGACATTTGTTTTCTTACATATTATAACTGTGGGAATTAAGGCAGCAAATATTTAAAAATGAATAGTTCTTTGTATCTTTGTATCTCAAGTTCATAAGTTTGAGATGTGAACTTGGCAGCTTAGGGGTGGGGGAATGCCTTTTCCTTGAATGTCTGAAAAAACAGTGAGCTAAACTCCCATCTCTTTGTCTGCAGACCATGGCTCAGGGTTCAAGGAATGCTCCACAACCATCATGGGGCATCTGGAGCCATGGTGGGTGCCGCTCACGATCAACCGTCAAGGCAGCTGAGGTCTGGTGGACTGGGGGGATAAAAAGGTGGGGTGGCCTTACTAGGCCACAGAGGAAGAGGATCCAGGCAGGGTCCTGATGAGACCTGATAGGCTAGGGTCAGATGGTAGGGGAAGAGGGCTTCCCTTATCAGTGGACTAGAGAATGGGGGACAAGGAGGAAAAGGGGAAGGAGGGTGGGATCGGGAGAAGATGAGTGAGGGGGCTACACTGAGATACAAAGTGAATGAAGTGTAAATCATCATCATCATCATCATCATCAATAAGACATAGTAAAAAAGGAAGTGACAACAGAAGGCAAACACTGGTGAGGAGACTCTAGTGTGGCCGCTCCCAAGTCCCCTGACGTCCCACTTCAAGCCTGCCGCTCCTGTACTCCCCTCAAAATGGTCATCCCTCACCCCTCCATCTCACTAACAATGGGAGCACATTGAACTCACATTCTGAGGCAGAACCTGGATCCCAAATCTTGGGCAATTTCCCAAGATTTTAGTTAACCCAAGACTAAATGTGGGTTTTTGTGACCACCACAGCCAGCAGGATAACACCAATCTGCAGACAAGAAGGCAGCTCCTAAGTAGCCATGTTGGTTCAAACTTCGGGAGTCTGACTCTGAGCAGTTCGTTTTAGGCATATTTAAGCATAGCCCCATTTGGCAGAAACTTTCCTGGTGATAATTATGCCAGTCTTTGTGTATTATAAAGCACCAATGAAGCTAAGTAAAGATAGGGTGCGGGTACATCAAAACTTTCTGTAAAGTACATGTGACACCATCCGTAAAGATGGGTTTTATAGACTGAGGGAAACGAGTGTATGATAAGGGACACGGGAGGTCCCAGCGCGGCCTTGGCCACACACACAGCACAAAGGTCACCAGGCTATTAGTGGCACCCGCTCCTGCCTTGTGTTCGGATAACAGGTTATGCACCTCTTCCTGGGAAGGAACAGCCTTGTGTGTTTAACATTCCAGGTTCCCCTAGCACTGGTCTGTGAACTCGAGACCTCTCTGCCTCCCGCAAACAAAAGCCCACCCAAGCCAAGTACAATGAAAGATTAGTAAAAATACAACTTAACGCCTTGTAACGCCATTCTTCCTACATCTGTAGCTCTCAGCATGTAAGAGAGGGTACTGCTCTTGTTGTGGGCCTGAGTTCAGGTCCCAGCATTATCCATGCACAACTGCCTGCAACCCCTGCTCCAGAGGTCTGACACCCTCTGTGGCCTCTACACACGTGCACACACACACATACACACACACACACACACACACACTTAAAAGTAAAACTTGTGTTTTGAAAGTGCTTTCAAACCACATCAAGCCACTGCCTTCTAACCCTTGTGGTGGACAGCTGCTTGTAGTTTCAGCTGCATGAGGGCCGGGGGCTGGGTGAAGCTTGTTAGTGGTACAGCACCGGGAGGAATCCATGAGCCGGCTGCAGAGTCAAGCGTAAGACCCTTGAGTGGCCAGTAGGAGCCCCAGATGCCAAGTCCCCACAAGCTACGCCTGCCTGTAGCCTGGAGCCAGAACCAATATTTACAGAATGATGAGGTGGGTTCTGAAGGTCACTGAAGGCTTTTCAAGTGCTGTGATTCTGTCTCTGGGCTTGTAGGAACCAGAGGCTCTCCTGGATATGTTTGCAAGTTTTAGCGGTGAGGCAGTGTGGGAACCTGGGGGAGGATGCTTGATGAACTTGAGCCAGCTGGGATTCAGAGGTCCAGGTCTCTTAGAGAAGACAGAACAGGTTGAAGACTATGACCTCTGTGGTCAGACCGTATTGGCCTTGAACCCCAGCTCCTCTGCATCCTCATCTAGAGACCTGGAGGCTAATGTTACTTTGAACAAGTTTAGGTATTGCCACTTCTGTTCTGCCTGGTTAGCTCAGCCCTGAGGCAGTTAGACCCTTAAACAGAGGTTCAAGGTCCACATGAGATTTTCATTCTTTTCCTTTGTGGTCTTACTAACCGGCTCTGGGCCTCTCTGAGTTCCCCAGAAGCTGAGTAGGCATGGTTCATAAAGGACTTCTGCCCTCACTGGGCTCCTGAGGCAGCACAGCCACAGGGGAAGTTCAGATCTCCCAAGCTAGCTGGAGCCCCCAGGGGCAGAAGCCTGACTCCCTGGGAGCCCAGGAGCCAAGCAGGCAGGAAAGCGAGGCTGGCCAGGGTTCAGCCGGAAGTCCCCATTCTGTGTGAATTCCCACTCTGCAAAGCAGGCAAGGAACAGAGCATCCTTCCAAGTTTACAGCTCCCTGGGGTCCAGCCCTAATTTTAATACTCTGGTCCCAGCCCTCCTTTTCCCACCACTAGGCGAGTGCTAGCTGAGTCCTCACAACAAGAGGCGGGCAGTTGGAGAGCTAGCGTGTTCTCTTTGCTGCAGCTGTGAGTTGGGAGCTGTAATCCATCACTGCAAGGAAGCAAAGGCTCCCAGCAGTGACTGCAGTGTGTTCTCAGCAGCGTGCATTCTCTGGGAACAGGGAAGGACAGAGTTTATATTCATGAGGCTCTGACTGAATTGAGGCTGTTGGGACACATGCCTAGGACCTTTAGGGACCACAAAATGACAGACTGTCAGCTGGACATCATGTCTCAGTTTGCTTTCTGTCACTGTGATAAACACATGACCCCCAGTAGCTGAAGGAGGAAAGCACCTTTTTTATCTTACACCTCCAAGTATTGGTCCATTACTGAAGGAAGCCGGCAGAGGCCTGGAGCAGAAAGCATGGAGGAATGCATGCTGGCCTGTCCCTTCTTAACTATGCAGCTGCAGACCCTACATGCAGTGGGATCAAGTCCCCAGCCACTCAGGAAGCTGACTCACTGGGACAGCATGCATCCTCAGAGGTGCCTAGCACACTTGAGGTGTAGGGTCTCATGTCAGTAAAAGCCTGGGTTCCACTTGTCCAAGTTTAATTTTTCTCCTTTGGGGGTTTCTAGAAGCCTTTAGGTACAGGTAGCTCATGGGCAGCTTCCTATTGTCAGCTCAGGCATTCCCCACTCCTCCTCTGTCTTCTATTTCCCTGCACACAATGCCACTTGATAATAATAGCCAACCAGGCACCAGTGACTATTTAAGTATATTAATATATTTCGCTTTAGATTAAAAAATTGCTCTTTGGAAAAATTCATACATTCATACAATGTATTTTGATCCTATGCACCCACCACTACCTCCTTCCGTTCTCCATAGGGCTCACCTAGCTTCATCCCAATTTCCTGTCCTTTGTTCTTATCAATAACCCCCAAGTTCACCTAGTATTGCTCATTGCATACGCACAAAGAGGCATGGCCAACCTACTAACAGCTTTCTTCCTGATGGAGAATGACCCTTCCTCTTCAGTAGCCACCAGCTGCTAATAGTTCCTCTGCTAAGGGTAGAGCTGTAGGAGTTCCTCTCTCGCCATGTTGGAATTTTGACTGGCTTGATCTTATGAAGGTCTTGTGCAGGTAAGCACACTTGCTGTGAGCTGGTGTATGCCATAGCCATGTCATGTCTAGAAGTTAGCATTTTAGAACTCTCCTTTCCTGCTACTAATTCTTACTTTTTTTTTTCCGCCTCTTCTTCTGAGATGTTCCCTGAGCCTTAGATAGTAGAAAATTGATAAGGTTACCCATCTATACCTGAGCACTCATAGCTACTTATACTCAGCCCTTTGATCAGTTTTGATTCTCTGCATTAATACTACCAAATGCAAAAAGAAGCTTCTCTGCAAAATTGAGAGTAGCACAAATCTATGGACATATACATACATATTTAGAAGGCAGTTAGACAGTATGACGCAAAACAGCAGCAGGTTCTACCCTGGGGTCTATGATCTCCCTAAGTCACGGGGTTTTGATCAAGTTTATAGCACCAGGCATAAAATCCTTCCTGGAGAACAGGGCCCAGATCCAATCAGAAAGTGATTGGTTGTCCTCATAGGTGTCATACCAGTATTCCATCAGTGGGCACATTTTCCCCAGGAAGGTCAGTATTGTAGAAGGATTCGTTACTGGGTAAGATGGTTGGTGTCTTTTCTCCCCCAGCTCTCCTGAATAGCACCATCTGACACTATCCTGATGACAGGGAGGGGGTTTCCTGGGCATTCTGGGTTGATTGCTTTATGCTTTGCATCCAACGTAACAAATTTAACTTTTAGTGCACCACAGCTTGTGGCAGAGGGTCTTATCAAACTCCCTCTATAAACTGTCTTGTCAGGAGCACAAGCCCAGGTTACAAACCCTTCCAAGATATTTGTTGACTTCATTTTCTTTCAGCAAGATGGTAAAATAGCACAACGTGGCTCTCCAGCTTCCAGAACCGCACTCTGCCAAACTAAACCTAGCTTCGGCCACAGCTCTGAGGCCCTCCAGTTCTCCCGGAGCAGCCGGGCTGTCCAGTCACACAGCAGCTCTTGTGGCTGGTATTCCACTATTTAGTAGCATCACCTCCCTTTCCTGTCCCTGGTTTTTAAATAATTGAGATAGGGTCGAGATGGGCTCTGGAGAAGCAGCCCTCTGCGTGGCCCTGTGATGGTCATCTTTAGCCATCAACTTGTTGAAACTTAGAGCCGCCTTGGAAACACTGTTCTGGGTATGTCTGTGAGGGTGTTTCCGGAGAGAAAGTTTGACTGATGTGGGAAGATCCACTTTGAACATCAGTGGCACCATGTCACGGGCTGGGCTCCCAGAATGAACAGAAGGAGAAGGAGAAGGAGAGCTGAGCAACAGCAGTCTCTCTGCTTTCCACTACATCTGTAAGAGGGCCAGCCACCTCCTGCTCCTGCCACCATGCCATCTCATCTCTGCCACTATGGACTGAACCCTCATGTCATGAATCCTTAAGCTACAGCAGTGGCACATGTAACTGATGAAGGCTCTAAGGAGGTGGTCCCTTTGTGGAGACGGGAACCTTCTGGTCTTAAAGCCACCAGGCTCCTCTTCTCAGGGTCAGAGCTGGAGACCCTCGTAAGCGCCGCTTCAGCACCATCAGATGTTCTCTCCCCCTGTTGGTGTCAGTGTAGGCAAGACCCATCCTGTCTTTACCCTCAGGAGGTTGGGACTCATTGTCCATCACACTCATCGTCCTCTTGTAAGATGAAATGACAAAGTACCGCTCCCTAAGCAGCCAGAAAATTCTATAAGGGAAGACAACGCTTCCGGGTCCCAGGCATGTAGTGTAAGCATCATGGCAGAGCACTTGGTGATTACAAATGATTCTCAATATGTCGAGTTGACAACTAACACTGACTATTCCAGGATCTAAACAACCAATCCTCTATCAGAATGAGATGGACACAAAACTGGTGATACATATATAATCCTTGTAACTTTGTAAGGACCCCCTACAGCAAGGATGTCCTTCCATAGTTGCTCAGTGTGAACCTTCATCCCATCTTTCTCCAAGCCAACAATGTTGTATGCAAGGTAGCTTCACAATGTCAGCAGAGGGCATTGTTAGTTTATAGCTGTGAACACCCAGGTGAGTCAGGAACACGATTACCTCCCAAACCAGAATGAAGCACTCCATGCCCTCCTTCTGGGACTTTGGCTTCATCTTTCTTGAGAGTGTTCTTCATTGTTGTAATTGGTCTTCCATAGCTGTGATTGAGACACCAGGGATGAATTTAGGAATCACTCATCTTCATCTCATGGCTCTAGAGGTTTCAGTCTGTGACCCCTTGTCCCTGTTATTACTGGGGTCACAGTGAGGCAGAGCATCAGAGCAGGGAACATGTGATGGAGCAAGACCATTCATCTCATGATGAATAGGAAACGTGAAACTTGACAGGAAAAGGGTGGGGACAAGGTATCTTCTTTAGGACACTGGTGAGCTAACCTAACTTCCTCCAGTTAGGCTCCATTCCCCCAAAGTTTGCAGCACCCATGAACACAGCACCACCCACTGGGGATGTAGAATTCAACCTATGTGCCTATGGGGGACATTTCATATTTAAACAGTAACATCCACTTAGGTCATCACATCCTTTTAAGATGGTCTCAGTTAAGATCTAAAGTGGAATATCTTCCCAGAAGTTATCAATAAGGCATTATCAGTAAGGATCTAGTGTAGGAGGTAATGGTAACAATTGTTGGGCACCTCCTATTCATTGATCCAAGCTAGATGTTATCATCTCTGCCTTATTATAGATGAAGATGCTGAATCTAAGATGATATGTATTTGTAAAAGGTCACATAGTCATGTCACAATTAAGTGTGGCTTCAAACTGAAGACCCCCTGCATATATGATCCTGTCTTCTTTGCCCCCTCTTGCCAGTAAAGATACTGTACTGAGCACCAGTGGCCTCAGGTGTGGGGGGTGGGTACTGACGATTCTTCTTGGTTAGATAGAGAGGAAGCTTGGGAAGGAAGAGTCAAGAGGACTATAGCACAGAGCTATGAGACAAGCTGTAGGAGTGCTTAAGTCAAAGTAGAATGCATTTCAGAAATGGTGATTACAGCCAGGAATGCATATCATGATGGTTCATCTTGGTTCCCATTGTGAGCAATAGAGTGGCTTGTACTGTTTCTCTCTCTCCCTGTTAAACTGTGTGAACAACCTGGGGCTAGGGGTCACATCTTTTGCACATGTGTCTCTACCCTTAGCATAGACCTAGAGTATCACAGGAACTTAGAAAAAGAAGGTTGGAAGGAAGAAAAAGGAAGGAAGAAAAGAAGGTTATTCTGGCTGGATGGCTGGATGGAGGGATGTATGGGTGGATGTGTGGATGGATGGGTGGTTGGGTGGATGGATGGGTGTATAGTTGGATGGGTGGATGGATGGGTAAATGGATGGATGGATGGGTGGATAGATGGATGGGTGGATGGATGGATGAGAGGATGGATGAGTAAATGATGGATGGATGATCATGTGATAGATTGGGTAATTGAGTAGTTATATTGAGGGGAGGAAGACATGAAAGAGGGAATAGCATTGGGAAGGGAGGACAGAAGGTGATGGTGGATAAAAGGCTGTCTGTCTGTCTGTCTGAGTGACATTTTACAAAGCACAACATCCATTGAATACCACTCCACACTTCTGAAATGTGTTGGCCTGAGAGTAAGATCAAGGCTAAAGAAAACAGGAAAATCTAATGACTATGGATCTCTGACTTCTGAGAACTGAGTGGACAGAAACTGACGGAAACCGACAGAGCCAGAGTGTGCCTTGGGTACATGGGAGCATACACTAGGCAGCAAGCCTTCAGGATTATGGAGCAAAGAATGTTCCTCCTGCTTTATACAGAGAAACCACATACCCCACAGAAGCTCTTTCCCTCTCTCCCATGGCCTTATGACTTGACACTGGAATCATCATTTTCTTGCAAGTCCCCTGAGAACCTTTTTATTTTGTCTTAGGAGCACAAATTCCCCTCCCTAGGGAGTCCCTGCCTGCCTTCCCGGCTATAACAGATAGACCACAGATTTGGTCAAACAATGTGGACCCACCTCCCACCCCTCCCCTGTCATCATTCTTATTGCTTTCTTGGCGTTTATTTTTTTTAAAGCAATCTAGGGGATCTTTAGCTCCATTGATGTTTATAAACATGAAGATCAGAGAAATAAAATGTCTTCCTGGAGGTCATCAGGCTGAGATTTCATTGTAGGTCCATCTAGCGTCTCTCCTGCGCACACTGATCCAGTAGAGTCACCCAAGGCCGTTACAGCAACCACACTCCCCACAGTTGCCTGGGCTAGACCTGGAGCTGTTCCTAAAGAGTCCTAGCCCAGACCCAGTCATGTGATAATGAGGATTTGAAGCTCATATTCCTATCTAGGACATCGGTCTATATTTATCCCTGTGCTCAGGAGCATAGGAAGCTATCGTACACTCTTGGGAATTTATGAGGGAAATAAACATTTAAACGTTTCTATAAGATTTATTAGAGGGAAATGAAACGTGAACTGCTGCTTCTGATTGGAGTGAGCTTGCTGGAGATGGGACAGCCCCACAGAGTTTGGCTGACCCCTGGAG
Source organism: Pachyuromys duprasi (assembly GCA_028658305.1). NCBI lineage: Eukaryota > Metazoa > Chordata > Mammalia > Rodentia > Muridae > Pachyuromys > Pachyuromys duprasi. The sequence goes on from CM053758.1 coordinate 26,554,462, forward strand.
AAGAAAGATGGACCCCTGGGGAGGCTGGGCCCACAGACAAGGAAGAAGGATAAGAACCCAAAGGTACTGCTGGCCCAGCCTTCTTCCCTTTTGCTGTGTATTCTGTCTCATCTGGATCCAGGGCTTCTTGGAGGAAGATGAGGAAGTGTGAAGCATGGAGGACTAAGAGAAGATTGTCTGAAGGACACCAGAAACAGGGAGGTGTCAACAAAGCCAAGGTGGCAGGTGGAGGAGCAGTAAGCAGTCTGGCACAATGGGAAGGGCCTGTGTCTGGGGTAGCCCTGGGGCAAAGTAAAATTTCCCGTGGCCACCGGCACCCTCACGGGCTGGTCTTCCACCTTTTTGTTTTCCTTTCATGATTATGGGAGGGTAGTGGGAATTATTGCCTGCAGGGGGTTGGTGGGTATCTTGCAGAATTAATGGAACAATCCCAAGGTGAAGAGGTCTGTTGAGCTGGGCTTTTTCTTTATGTCTGTGACCCACAGGGGGCATCTATTGTTTGAGAAGAAGTTGATGAGAGAGGAGTGGAGCCAGGTGAAGGGGACTGTGGGCACCTGTCTTGGGTGGTGGTGGTATGGTGTGCTAGCTGGCTCTGTTATCAGAGGGCCAATCTGACGCCTTTCAATTCATGAACTCCTAATTTAGCTCTAAGCCGTCAGCTAGACCCAATACCAAGAACATCAGTTTCCTAGAACTCAAACTCCAAAGTGATAAACTCCGCTGTAAAACGTGCCAGGGACGGTTCCACGGCTTTTCCATCTGAGGCTGAGAGATTTGGTGAATGGAAGTAGTTAAGTACTTGCAACATTGGGACACATATCCCAAAATCTGTCTGCTATTCATTTGAAATTCAAATATAACTGGAAATCTTGTGTTTTATTTGGAAATTCTATTTCTAAATAGATTTGCTTCATTTTTAAGGATTTATTTGCATGTGCTTGCACACTGCCTTTGGGGCCAGAATGGAGAGAAAACACCAGCCAGGAAGCAGCTCCCTCCAGTGCCTCAAAAATCCACTGACCTCATAGGTGGCAGCTTGGGTCATTACCAATTGTAAGGAATGGGTTTTTCACCTCTTAGCTTACAATTCAGCTGCTAGCAGAAAGCATCTCAGGCCTGCCTACCTCATCTTTGTCTCCCCAGCCAAGGCATAGCCTCACAGTGGCCATTCCAGAAATGTTTGCTAGATAAACAGATAGAGTAGTGGGTAGGGGTGTGTAAATGTTCACAGACTTCATGGACACAAAGAGAAGCTTGCCATTCCTGGCATAGCAGCCCCCTCTTCTCAGAACAGACCTTTCCTCCACAACTCTTGTTTGTAAACTGGTGTGAGTCAGACATAAAAACATGCATTAAGCCAGTCTACAGATGATGCGTAAGTGGAGCTGTAGGGCAGAGGAGAGAGAAATAAATGGTTATGTTGGTGATAGACTGGGGAGGGGTGTATGGGCTAATGGATGGAGAGAGGAGAAAGAGGCGAAGAAGGAAATGTGTACATGGACGATAGATGTATAGGTGAAGAGGGGAAATAGAAAAATAGATGAATGCATAGACTGGGAGAGAGACTGATGGATAAATGGATGGATTACTTGGTGGATGGGAGGCAGAAAGAGATGAATAACCGCATGCATGAATGGGTATATGGATGAATGCTAGACAGAGAGAGTGATGAAGAGATAAAGAGATGGCTAAAGAGGATTCAGGCAGGAAGGGTGAACAAGTAGGTTTGGGGTGTGTGTGATGTGAGGAACGTAAAGGAGAGAAAAAAGGGAGAAGTGAGGACAGAAGTGAATTCATCTCTCTCTCTTAGGTTTAATTTAATGCATATGGGTGTTTGCCTGTTCCCAGCCCCAAGATTCACTCTCTCTTTATATCCTGGGAGAGATGAAACTATAGAATGCAGCTTTTGGAACAGCCCTTCAAGCCTGTACTTCTCAGAACCTGGTCTGGAGGGACCACTGCTCCACAGGGCACCAGGACAAGCAATTTACCTTAGTGCCAACTGTAGGCCACTAGAAGGAAGCGCTTTTTTTAACCTCTTATGGGCATTCATATCCACCAAATTGCTCTGCATTTTTATGCTCTCAGGTTTCTCTAGCTGACGTTTTCTTGTTGATTATTTCTGGTTGCTTTGGAAAGTGTATAGAATATCAATGAATTAAGATAAAAGCTCTTTTTTTTCCAGTACCTCTGAATGCTGTGAATTTGTGAAAGCTCCCCTGTGGGGATGGCAGAAGGAAAACATGTGATACCTGGGTAGAAAATGAAATTTTCGCCAACATGTTGTTTTGTTCACCAGAGGATTCTTACGAGAAGGGCTCTAAGTAAGGTCAACACAAAAGGGCAATTTCCAGAGCTTAGATCCTCAGTTGAGACAAAATCTTGTGCACATTATAGGAGTGCTGATTGGCCTGCTTGTAGCAAAGGTCACCTGTGAACAAGAACATGAGAGTCAGGAAAATTCCAAACCTAAACATCCTGTGCTCCAGAAAGGCAGGCCAGCCTGAGCCACCAGAGAGGCCATAAGAGAAGTGTTTGGGTCCATAGGCCTGAATGATGGAAACAGATCAAACTAGAAGTTTTGGACCACAGTTCCTATGCAGAAATATGGACCTGAGATTGCTTATTACTCAGTTTCAAGAAAAGCAGGAACCCAGGGGCACTGGATTTGGTTCCCAGCACCCACATGGCAGCACACCCCCTATAAGACAGGGAGAGAGAGAGAAAGGAGAGGAAAGGGAGGCAGGGATGGAGAAGGGAGGGAGGGAGAGAGAGAGAACTGAGACAGTCAATATGTTCATTAGCTCATCTGTAGCCGTATCACAATGTACGCCGCTTCAAGATATCACATCTTGAATATATGCAATTTCTAATTCCCAATTCTATCTTAACGAAGCTGAAACAGACAAATCAGCATACCAAGTCAGTGACCGGTGGTGATGGCCTTGGGAGTCATGCAGTTCCAGGCCCTGCATACCCCACCCTCAAGCCCAGACCTAACGCCATCTGTGTTTTGCTCTAAACCACCAGGACTCTCCCTCTGCAGGACCATTCCACAGCCCTCCCACAATCATCCTGACGGGGGATGCCAGCTCACCTGAAGGAGAAACTGACAAAAACTTTGTGGACAGGTACGCAGCCCAGGCTGTCGAGCTTTGTGGGGATCAGATAGCTGTGTTTCTAGAAGTACTTTCTTCCTTCTTCGTCTTCGAATCACTTTACTGATGAAGATACTACCAAAGAGGGCTGAGCTATGGCTCAGCTGATAGAGGTCTTCTTGCCAAGGTTGCCTGAGGCCTTGGGTTTGATTCCCAGTGTCACATATGCTGGGTGGGGCACACCTATAACCCCAGCACTCAGGCCGAAGCAGGAGGATCAGAGGTGCAAGGTCACCCTTGATTACATGAAGAGTTCAAATCCACCCTGGGATACAAGCGAACTTATCTCAAAAATAAAAAAGTAATTATTATCAAGTAGTTTTTCAGAATAGTAAAGAGAACCTAGGATATTTTCCCCCAATTATCTTCTTTCCCAAAATATTGTTCTCACTCTTGGATTTGGCCCTGTGTAGGTTTTTAGATTTTAAGAAAAACACAAGATAGCACTGCAGGGAAAATTCCCACAATATCAGCCCAGGCGTTCCCATAAAAGCCTGGAAGATGTGGGTCTATGACTACAGAATGCTGCCTTTGCCAAAGTCGGTCCTTCATGGGAGATAACCCTTCGGGAGAGACACTCAGTCTCCATTACAGGGATATCACTGCTTCTGTTTCCCTTACCACAGGTCCCTACATTGATCTGGCTGGAATAGTGCTGTCTGGGCATCACTTCTAATAAAATTTAAAGATAATTCTTAGGGCTGGGGACAGGTGCTTGCCTGAGTTTGACAGGCAGCAAGCACCACATGTAAGAGGGCAATTCTTATAAAGCAGAGTAAGTATGCATGCCAAAGGCTTCTTCTCCCATTAATTAAGGGTAGAAGCACAAGAGCAGAGTGGATACCTTGAAGGATGTAAGACATGAATATATGGGAATAATCAATGTGGGAGGGGGTTGGAGAAAACCAGATAAAATTGTTAAGGCAGCTTCACGGGCTGGAGAGTCGGCTTAGCAGTCACGAGCACACACGGTTCTTGCACAGGACCTGAGTTGGTTCTCACTATGCAAATCGCGTAGCTCACAGCCACCTGCAATTCCAGTTCTAGGAGAATCTGATGCCTGTGGCCTCCACATGTGTCTGCACACACATGCACACACTTACACACAGGCACACACATATATAAGGGAAAAAAATAAATCTTTAAAAAGAGCTTTATAATTTGCAGGGCAGTGAAACTGTGTTCTTGTCTTCTCTCTCAAAAATTATCCACATCTCTTGAGGGCCCCATCTAGGTTTTATAAGGTTCCCACACAATAGCTCTAGCGTAAAGCCTGGGTCGTCATAGAGAGGAAATGCTGTGGTAAGGCTTCTCATCCCCTGAGAGTAAGCTTTGGAGAGCTTGAGTGAGCAGCAGGGTGGCACAGAGGCTTGCTGAGTCAAGGGTGCTCCCGGGGGCTTTGATGTGGGAGACTGGGGTACAGCCTGGGAATTCATCCATCTAACATGCTCCCAAGGTGACAGCCAGAGGACCCCAGCGTGTACCCATAGGTGATGCTCCAGGGTGGCACCGAGAGGCTGTATAGCATCTCATTTGTCCACCTCTGAGAAGATTTCATAACAGATGACCATGTTCTGTCTTTCAGAGCTCCCAGCCCCCACCGGAGGCTTTCTCCCCGACACCTGAAAGTCTCCACTGCTTCGCTGACTTCTGTGGGTAAGGGTTGCCTCAGTATCAGGATGTGCTTGAGTAGCAAGCATTGCTGCTTAGGGCTGAGCTTAGTTGGACTCAGGCCCTTTCCCTTCATGCAAGTCCAAAGGGTAAAGGAGAGTATCCCTTCCATGCTTGGGTCCAGAAAAAATGATGTCTAGTTCCAGTGTCAGAGTGAAGAGGAAGATGAGGAAGTCAGAGGAGACAGAGGAGTGATGCTGAGTAACCAGCTGGGTGATGCTCAGCCCTGAGCAAAGCCCTGCAGCTGTCCTGGGCAGGTGCACGTCCAGGTGAGAGTGTGCTCATGTGAAAGGCTGGCAGCTATGATCCCCTGCTGGCTCCTACTGGTGGTTTTTCACAGCTCTATGGGGCCACTGAAGGACAGGGGTCACACAGACGTGGTCTTTCTATCCAGTGTTGATTACACTTCATAAGGAGGCTGGGAAGTGAGCAGATAGAGTTGATAAAGGCCCTTTGTGAGAGAAGGAAGGAGGGCTCCCCTTCTCTCCAGGGAGGAGGAAAGACATTCCAGGGGAAGTGGTATTTGAGTTCCCCTCAACTAGATGGACACACAGGAGGGAGGGATGGCATTCTAGTGGAAGAAGAGACGTAGTGGGAAGCAGGACCCACCAGAGCACTGTAGCAACCGAATGTTGTGCCTTGTGTATGTGTCACAACCGCTGGAAACCATGGAGCCCCAACTCATATTAACTTACTCCAAAATAATAAAATCCTCCTCCCCACCGCTTCCTCAACCCCTTCTCCTTGTCGTCTTCCACCATCACTGTCTTCCTCTTTTTGGGTGTCAGGCCTAATAAATTAAGTGCCTGAACTTACTAGTTATTGTACCATTCCATTTCTCATCTCCTTTCATGTGTGAGCTTTCTTCTTGTTTCATTCATGGAAACAAATGGTTGGCTGCACCTCCATGCTTCTGTCTCATCTGTGAACCCTTCTTCCTTCTTGGGTCCCAAGACTTCGTCTCACTGGTCTTACATGGTCATTGGTGTCTGGTCCCTGTGGCTGCTTAGATGGCATTGCTGGATGAGCCAAAGCTGGTTGGGAGATGCACTTCCACTAAGCCTCGGTTCTTCAAGCAGAGTTGTGAGTGGGGATGGATAGCTTCTCCCCAGTGATTCAAAGGGCTTCCCCAGTGCAAATGAAGAGCTACTTCAGGAAGAGGCTTGGATGGAGGCGAGGGTGCAGAGAGGGAGCCCACCACAGAAGGGCTCGAGTTAAGACAGGGTCTTGGAAGGAGGATGTATGGCTAGCAAAATCGGTGACCAGTTTACATGTAACCCTAAGAACTCTGAGCAGTTTTCACCGGATGTGGCAGAAGAGTGGCATGGTCAGATGTGGCTGCTGGAAAGTTCGCTCTGTAGGCAATAGACGATGGGACAGAGTGGCTTGAAGGTAGGGACTTTTCATGGGGCTTACGTAATTGTTCAAGTAAGAGTTTATGAGCAGGAATAGAAATGGAGACAGGTCCCAGAGACACTTAGAGGTAAATGCTATGCCTGGGTCAGCTCTTAGACATGGAACCTGAGGAAGAAGGAGGTGTCTGGAGTGACTTTTATTTTCTGAGCATCTGGCAAGGACATAGTGTCATCCAATCAGCTCACCCAGGGCACTCCTGGAGATGGGGCAGTTTGGGGGAAGAATGAGCAGGAGAAAGAAACGGAGAGGTGACCATGGGATTGCAGGTGGGGTTTGAGACCTCTCTTAGCTGCATCCTTAGCTACACACTGGCTAACTAACTTGTAAAGAAACAGACCGGAAGAATGAAAACCCCAGGAGAAACAGCATGAGTCAGGGCTCCTGGATAGCCTTCCTTTAAAGCAGAGATAGGGCAGTTCTTGGAACCAAAGAGGGCTTCATGAAGCTTTCTGATAGAGGCTATAAGCCAGAGAGCCTACTGAGGAAACCACTGTTTGTCCCCATGTCCCCCATCCTGACATTGGCATATGGTTGAGTTCTGAGGTGGCTCTCACTGCTGAGTTCATTCTCTCTCTGCAGACCCCACGGGGCATGTCATTGACCTAGTAAATGACCAGCTGCCAGACATCAGCATCTCAGAAGAGGATAAGAAGAAAAACCTGGCACTTCTGGAAGAAGCCAAGTCGGTGAGTGAGCGATTCCTGACCCGCCGCGGGAGGAAATCAAGGAGCAGCCCTGGAGACTCCCCATCAGGTAGGGCAGGACCAGCAGTAGGGCAGGCAGCTGCCCTGAGCCTCTCTGAGGCTGGGCTGAGGGGAGGGAGGGGAGGACCAGGCTCCAGCTGAAGGGGAACCTTGTTTCTGAGAGTGGCCCATCTCCTTGGCCATCAGGTTCTAGAAAGTCTAAGCCTACAGAGATGACCCCTTCAGAAGCCACTGTTCTCAGCTTCCAGAGTTCTAAAACACCTAACTCTACCCCAGAGCACTCTCCTGTGTTTGGCTTTTGGGACCTATGTGTGACTAGCTGGAACTTCCCCATGTGTGGACAAATGCCATTCCACATGATGCCCATGTTCTTACCTTGGTCTCTGCATCTGTCCTCCATCAACTCCTAGGCCCTTAGCTCTAACTCAGAGAAACCCTGTCCAACTCCCATATGCATAGACCCTTCATGGCCCTGCGTGACAGTCACTTAACATCCCTACCCGCCCTATGAAGATCTGGCTCTGTGTTGGGCATCTCCTCAGCAAAGGTCTGAGGAGGCCATGCTGGGCTCCCTTACCCTGATCTCCAAGGAACCAACTAGTCTGGAGTAGAGACAGGGCTCCTCTGTCTCCGTGTGCTGTGGACCCACTTCCTGAGTGCAAAGATGAAGATTTTGGAGAACAAGGAGAGTGTTTGAAATCAGAGTGGTCCTATGGCATGCTTTTTCTTTCTGTCGAGCAATGCCAGGTCCTCAGTTTCTGGAAAGTTCTCTGAGGTCAGGCCCAGCAGGCTAAGGAATGTGACCCCATACTGGAAATTACCTGAGGGCCCTTCTGCTGGGCTGGCTGTAGAAAAAGTTGGGTTGTGATAGGAACTTTTTATGGCTCTCCAGAAGCAACCCCTGATCTTGACAAGGCAGTCTGGGTTCCCAGGGTTGAAATCTCCCTGAGAGGATGCTCTGTTTGGTGGCAGAAGTCCTAGTGCTTCATGAATGCCAGCCAGTTGATGTTTGCTTCCACAGCTGTTTCCCCAAACCACAGCCTCGGGACATCTCCTGCACCCTCTCAAAGCTGCTTGCTCACCATCTCCACACCACCAGGTGAGGTTGACCCCCCCCCCACACACAGGGGGGCAGATTTACAGGCTCTGAGGATAGGGACTAGTACAACAGGCAGCAAGAGAGACGCTGAGTGAGGTCACGGGAAGGGAGCCATGTGGCTACTCTTGGCTGAAAGAGAGGTCATCACAGCTTATTTCGAATCCTCTTGTTTGCACCACTATGAGGTTTTTTGTGGTTTTTTTTTTTTTTTTTTTGGTTTGTTTTTGTTTTTTGTTCTTCTGGTGCTAGGGGTTGAGCCTTGGTCCTCACACATGCTAGGTAAGCACTCTCCCTCTGAGCTCCATCTCCAAGCCCAATCTGTATTTTGGTCTCTTCCTTTCTGGGCTGTGTCTAGAACCACACCCTTAGGCAACGGTGCACCAGGGTGGGCGGCCTGCCTTTGTCAGTGCTGGCGGGCAAGCCTAGGATCCAACAGTCAGATGCTTCCCGACTATCAGGAAGTCTACCTCAAATTCCCCCTCACCCCCCCACCCCCACCCAGACTCAGTTTCCTTATGGTGGTTTCTATGGTGATTCAGTGCTGGCATGTGAGCAACAACTGTGGTTTTGGCTACCAGACCTTACAGCTGATGGCTCAAAGAGTCTGTGTGTGTGTGTGTGTGTGTGTGTGTGTTGATGTTGTTGTTGCTAAAGTGACAAGTACAGGACTAGGTGATGGGTATCACTTACCTGCGCTGGCCCATTGCAGGGTTGGACACATGCAGTGGCCCACAGTCCCCTTTGCCGGGAGCGCTACCACAGGTAACAACACACCTGCGTGACATTTCTATGCCAGTAGGTCTCTTGTCGCTGACACGCCTGGACCCTCTGTAACCCCTGGATGAGGGAGGTAGAGGGGAGCGTTTACACCCTGCTAAGCTTCAGGAGGGAGTGGACCTCTTTTCGCTGCTCCTGACCTGTGGATTTTTTCCTCAGGAAAAGGGGAATGAGGCGGACACCTCCTTACCTTGCCATGGAGAGCCTGTGAGTTTGTGCTTTGCTCACTTTGATTTGGATGTAGGGAATGTGTGCTGGTCCCTCGGCAGCCTACAGATGTATGAACCTAGATGTGAGTGAAGGGTGAGTGCTGGGGCAAGCAGAAGACCCCTCTGTCTTATGAAGTGGAAGTCTGAGAGGAAAAGAGGTGAAGGCAGACCCCAAACAGGGTGATCCTGCACCCCCAAATCCAGCCACAGCCCTACACCACAGCTGCTCCTCTCAGCTCCAGAAAAGTTTCAAGAAAGCTGGGACTCTACTCCATTTGCATTTACGTGACTGGATCGTACATACTTGCGTATACATAAATGGTTCATACTTCATTTGTATATACATAAATGGGCCCCTTGTCAAGGTCTGAGTCTCCTCAGCCAACCTACAGGGTTACAACTCTGCCTTGTCTCTTTCAGAATGTCTCCAAAGGGCTAGCTGACCGGAAGCAGAATGACCAGAGGAAAGTGTCTCAAGGCAGACTGGTTCCTCGCTCTCCCACAGTGGAGAAATCCAAAGAACTTAGAGTAGAACAAAAGGAAAACTTTGATCCCCTTCAGCACCCGGAGGCCACGCCCATGGCTCAGCCTTCTGGAGCAAGCCTTAGTGGGAAAATGGCGCTCAACAGCCCCCAGCCTGGCCCTGCTGAGCCGGAGCTGGCGAGGCAGCTCCTGAAAACGTCCAGGGAAGGCAACCCTTTGCCCAGAATGGCAGCCCAGGGCTCAGGAGGACCGGTCTCCCCACATTCCCAGGGGCAGGGCTCTGCTGGAGAGCCTGTGGGACCCAAGGCTGGCTCCAAAGCTGAGCTGCGGTCCCCTGTGTCCCGGTCTCCCCTGATTCGGGGGGTCTCCTGGGACAGTAGTCCTGAAGAGCCTGGTCCCCTGCTGCAGAAGGTGCTTGCCAAGCTGCCTCTGGCAGAAGAAGAGAAGCGGTTTCCAGGCAAAGCCAAGCCAGCCAAACCACCTGGGCTTAAAGACTTGCAGATACAAGTACAGCCGGTGCGCATGCAGAAGCTGACGAAGCTCCGGGAGGTGGGTTCCCGCCCCGCTGCACCCCGCTGCACCCCGCTGCACCCCGCTGCACCCCGCTGCACCCCGCTGCACCCCGCTGCACCCCGCTGTACAGGGTGCACATGCCAGGGTCCCCCTGAAACACAGACTTTTGCACTCAGGCTGGGCTGTGGGACAGGGCAGCTATGGCTTCATGGAGTCGCAAACTTCTTGCTCCTGAGAAGCTAGTCTCATCAGTATCACCTCTATAGCACCAGCTTCAGGTGCCTTTAGTTTCTGTTCATAAACACAAGTCAGCCTGAGATGCACTGGTTATACTTAGCCACACTTCAGGAGAAGTTGGCCACATGGACTCCTTATCCTGAGCTGTCTTGCTCCTCTGGCTAGAACTGGTGAGAGGAATCTCTGATGAAGTATCCGGTCATGCCTAGAACTGGGCAAGACTAGGATAAGAGGGCTTTTCTTTTGTAATAGCCATCCTGCCTTTCAGTACCTGTTAACCAAGGGTCTTAGACCCAAGTACCACTATGACAATGGCCATAAGGGGCATGCTGGATTTCTTCCAGTGTCCGGGATGTCCCCAAGTTCGTTGTCCATCCAACTAGGAATGGTGGTCAGTCAGGGGGCTACCCTGCTAGACAATGAGTGATTGAGCATGTTGAGATACGGAGATATGGGGGGGGGGCAAAGAGGAGACAAGAGGGTAAAAGAGAGGGCTTAAGTGGACAAAAAGGTCCTGATCCAGCCCCTTCTCTCTCGGGTGGCCAACTTCAATCCAGGTCAAGGAGGTTGGGAGCCTATAGATTAGGGCCTGGAGTAGGACAAAGTCCCCTGGCTCTTCTACTGAGGGGGGTCAGGGTGAGGAAGAAGGGGACCAAAAGCCTCCAGCTCGAATGAGAGTTTCTATGCTAGCAAGGACACATTGTGACAGAGAGCTTCAGTGAGGGAGAGGCTCAGTGGATAGAGTCACATAAAACTATGTGTATTGGTAGCTCAGGCCCATAATCCCAGTGCCTAAGAGGGAGAGGCAGGAGCATGTCATGTTCAGCTACATATTAAGTTTGAAGCCATTCAGAGATAGAGATAGATGATACACAGATAGATGATAGATAAATGATAGATAGATAGATAGATAGATAGATAGATAGATAGGTAGGTAGATAGGTAGGTAGATAGAAAATCTGGATCTTCTATGATGTTATGTGGTGGAGTCTTAGGAAGATGAACGATTCACATGGAACTCCCACCCTCCAATCCAGAGCCCAGGGTGTCTGGTAGCTTAAAACAAGGCCAGGCAGAGCCTTCTACAGTGGGCCACATGCCACAGCTGTGAAGGCAAGTGGAAACGAAGTGGGCAGACAGCTGGGAAATTCACCTTCAAGGACTTCAAAGTCTGGGGAGTGAGCTACTCGCTTAGCACCCCATGCCCCTGCGGGTCACTCTCACCCAGCAAAGGAAGTTGTAGAGAGCCTGCAACTCATGCCACCAGCTGCCCTGGCACTTGAGACCCGCTCTGCACCTGGTCTGGAGTGCTGGCAGCTGAGGGGCTGTGGACTTCTGGCTTGCTAAGCAGATGGCAAGGGCGTGGCCTGGGTTCTGTCTGGATCCTGAGCACTCTCTGTTGGCCTCTTTCTTTCCTTTTGCCCAGAGGCTAGTCACTCAAGTGGCTTCTGTCAACTGGGAGTCTGAAAACCCTTGGATGGCACCAGTGGCCAGGAAAGAACCCAGATACTCCACTAGAGGGCCCTAGTATGACACAGACTGGCTTGGAACAAGGGTAGCCTCCTGAGTCCACCAACACCCTCAATCTAGCTCTGCCTGCCCCAAGAAGCGACTCTCAGGTTTCATTTGTCTAGAGATGACACAAAGGTCATTGGGGGAAGGGTTGTTACACCGAAGGGCAGGTCAGGAAGCTGCTGCCAGCAGTGAGACCATCAGGAATTTCTTCTGGAAGCAGCTGCATGCATACCCAGGAGACCTTACTGTCCCCAGTCCTTAGTCCCTAAAGACTGTGCAGTCCCTAGACAATTTCCCCACAGTAAGGCCAGGCAGTTCATTTCCCCTGAGACCCAGCACTTCTTTAACAAGCAGGTCATGTCAGAGGTAGCTCTTCACCCCACGAGTATGGCACAAATGGTGGGATTTCAGGCCCTTGTATAGGCTGGGAGAGGACCCCATCCCCCTCTGGCCTCAGCATACCATCCCATGCCAAGTCATCCACCCTGGCCACTGTCCTGGGGAACCTATCTAAGGCCGAGTAGTAGCAGAGCCACTAGGGAACAAAGAGAAGAGTCTAGCCCGGCGTTGTCAGCTGAACTGTACCCCTTCTTCCTCTCACCAAGGAACACATCCTGATGAGAAACCAGAACCTGGTGGGGTTCAAGCTTCCTGAACTGAGTGAGGCTGCAGAGCAGGACAAAGGTAGGCTGCTGGGGTCTGTGTGTGAACACTACATTTCCCATCAGCGTTTGTGCATGAGAGAGGGAAGCAGAGGCAGAGTGTGCCCAAGTCCGGCTCCTTTCTGCCGCCCCGCCCTATCTCTGTTAGTGACAGTGTGTCTGGAGGTGCCCCCGGCCTGAACTCTTGACATTGCCTTTCCCCTCACACCCAGGAAGCCACCCAAATAGATCGGTTCCTCTTTTCAAGACACCGGAGCTCTCTCTTTCTAATCTGCTGTCACCACAAAGTCCATAACCCAGCCCTGCCCTCCTGGGTGACTGCACATCCCTTCCACCACCCTACACACTCTACCGTACTTCTCTGAAAGTAAGGACAGAGGCTGCAGCCTCTCTGTTCTGGCCTCAGTCTGTTCTGCCTTGAGTTCACTGATATCCCAGTGCGAGCCACAGCTGTTCCTCCTGGCTCTGCTAGGCATGCATAGGCTCCATGGCCTCACCGGGCCTGGTCCTCACCCCCTACCATGCAACACAGGGCTGTCATAGTTGCCCTGAATATGATCGAGAAGTGTACAAGAACTAAACCGTATTCACAATGTGCCCAGAATGGCATCTGGTACACAGTGAGTGTTGTCTGGGTATCAGCCATCAAGATCCCTAGTGTAGAGGCCCCGTGAGCCAGTGTCTCTGCCTGGGGGTAATGTCTATGTGTGCACACCTAAGCCTGCACATCCGCTGTAAGCTACATGCTTACACTTACAATGGTGCCTGGTGCTAATGGGCCCCGAATGAGTACTAACAAAGGAACGAATGGATGGCGTTGTAAAAGAGTTTGCAGGGGAGTTACTGAGAAATTGCATAAAAGCAACCTATGAGTAGAATGCTTCATGATGGTCAAAGAGGAATGAATGTGTTCAGAGGGGTGCTTCTAGAAGGGCAACCCTCTGTCCTTCCCTCCTCCTCGTGGACACTCACTCTGTGTCTCTACGCTTTGTATATGCTCTCTTGAATCATTGCACTGGTCTCTTAAAGCTGGGTAAGGTAAGAAAACCTGCTCTAAAATGTCCCCTTTCCTTACGTTTTGTTTGTGTGTGTGTGTGTGTTTATGTCTACCTCTTGTCTTTTGTTGGCATTTATTAATTTGTTACGTGGTGACATATACAAGGCTATAACATTATACATGAGGCGTTCACTTTACCATTTTAATAATTTCCAGCATGTGGTTCAGTGGCCTTAAGTCCAGTCTTGCTGTATTTCGCAGCCATCACCACCATCTATCCGAGGAACCTTTTCATCTTCCTCAGTTGCAGCTCTATACCCACAAGACTCCTGCTGCCCATGCCCTTCCCTCAGCCCCTTGCAGCTGCCATTCCACTTCTGTTTCTGTGACTTGTGACTTCTCTAAGCCCCTCACGTAAACAAAGCCATACAACATTTTACCCTGTTCCTTTTAACGTCATCTCAAGAAATTCTCCCTAACATTTTGCAGGCTCTAAGTCATTTGCAACCCAGATTCATTCTTCTCCCAGGAAGCTAAAAGGCAGGGATTTTTTTTTTTTTTTGCTCTCATCTTACTGTTAGGGAAACTGAGGCCCAAAGAGCTGCTGACTCCATCACATGGTTTTTGCCATCCTACGAGCAGTTCCGAAACATGTTTTCACTTCGTGAAGGCCAGCTTATGGGGCGCAGGACAGGGAGCGCAAGGCCAGTTTCTGGAAGCTCCTGTCTTCCTCCCTCGGCCCCGTGCATTCCAGCCTTTGTAGGTCACTTCTGGAAGGGCACACTTTGCTCTCTACACCATCCATGAATAGTGTCAGTCATTTTATGAGTTGTCACATGAGATTATTCTGGGTGTCACCAGGGAGTGGAAAGTTCTGGCTGAAATACGATAGCAAGGCTCCCATAGGTAAAATCTCCAGGAACACTTTTTTAAAGGATGGAATTATTTTTTTAAAAAAATCAGCCATCTTGAGCCAGGTATGGTGGCGCACACCTTTAATCCCAGCTCTCTGAGTTTGAGGCCAGCCTACACAGAGAGTTCCAGGACAGCTAGGGCTGTGTAGCAATACCCTGTCTCAAAAAGCCTAAACAAACAATAAACAACCTTGGAGCTAAAGAGATGGCTCAGGGGTAAGAATGCTTGCTCTCAAGCATGAGGATCTGAGTTCAAATCCCCAGGACCCACATAAAAAGCCAGTAGTGGTCATAATGCATTGCTTGTAACATCAGAGACGTGAGGGATAGAGACTGGAGGACTGATGTGTTCTGCCAGCTGCCAGCCTACCTCCAGGCACCTGAAGGCAAAGAGCGGCAGAGCAAGAGCACCCAACATCTCTCTCTGCCATCTGTACACACACACACACACACGCACGCACACACACACATACACAGGGGAGTAAATCATATACACTTACAAATATACACAAAGCATTAACCATATTTAGAAGTATCCTTTTAAATGTATAATTCTCCACTTTTAATTTTTTATTAAAATGCTAGAAAAACCTCTTACAATTTTATATACATGAGGCTGGAGAGATGGCTCAGCAGTTAAGAGCACTTGCTGCCTTCGCAGAGGACATGAGTTTGCTTCCTACCACCCAGATGGCAGCTCTTAACTGTTCCCGGGAGTTAACGCCCTCTTCTAGCCTCCTCCAGGACCAGGCACCCTTATGGTGCACATGCATGGAAGCCACTCATACACTTAAAAGTAACAAATCTGTAAGAAAGCCTTTAAACATAGCTCCATCACAGTTTTATTCTTTCCAATATTTATAATTCTCTCTAAGTTAGTTTGATAGTATAGATATAACTTCCTTTTAAAGTTATGAAGTTATCAAAACTAATTACATGTATTTAGATTTTATATTTTTGGCTGCGTGGGTTCATATTTCCTCCTGTGTGACTGTCCTACTATAAAACATTTCAGATGTTTATCATTTTCCATCTGTTATAAACAGTGTTGTCTTTGTGTTGGTGTCTTTTTTTTTCCTTTCTTCTTTATTTTAAATAACTCCTAGGGATACATTCTTAGACATGAGAGTCTCTGCCCTGAGTGTATAAATACCTGCCTCTCATCAAGGGTTCCAAACATCTGTGTATGTTTTTCTTCTTAGCATGATAATTTTTGCATGTTGCTTTGATTTAGCCTCTCTTAGCCAGAATATAGTAGTGTAAGAAAGAGGTGGTCAATGGTAATGACGGTGATAGCCAGGTGTGGTGGCTGATCTTGGTTGTCAACTTGATTGGATCTGGAATCAACTAAAAGGCAAGCCAGTAGGCAGCATTCCTTTGACTCTGCTCCAGTTCCTGCTTTGGGCCTCTGCCCTGGCTTGCCTTGGTGATGGACTGGAAGCTGGAAGCCAAATAAGCCCTTTCCTCCCTCTCGTTAGTCTTAGTTAGTGTTCCATCACAGCAACAGAGAAGCAAATTAGAAGAGCAGACATGCGGGTACATGTCTGTAATCCTAGCAGTCAGGAGGCTGAGGCAGGAGGACTCCAAGTTGAGGCCAGCCTGGGCTGCATGGTGAGACTATATTTCAAAACAAGCAAGCAGAAAGGATGACAGTTATAACATCATAATTATTATTGGTGTAGAATGACACCTTGTTTTTATTTCAGTTGATTTTCTAGCACGCTCAAACTTAAAATTTTCTTTTTCGTAGTAACTTCTTTCTTTATATTCATTCATTTGGGGACTAGATTATTATTATTTTTTGACTGCTGTTAGTATTATATGCGAAGTGTGCATAACAGATATGTGCACACTGCCTGAATGTTTTCTCTCAACATTTAAAACTATTTTATCTTATTTTATGTGGATGGATGTTTTGCCTCCATATATACACTGTGTACGTTCAGAGCCCACAGAAACCAGAAGAGGGCATCGGGTCTCCTGAAACTGGAGTCACAAAGAGTTGGAGGCAGCATGTGGGTTCTGGGAATCGAACCCAGATCCTCTCCAAGAGCAACCAGTGCTCTTAACTGATGAGCCATCGCTCCATCCCCAATTAAAAAAAAAAAAAAAACAAACCTTTTAGTTTACTATTTGTGTAGTTTACTATCAATGTGTGGGCACATGATGTGTGGGTGGATGCAGACACCATGCTCCATATATTTATAGTTTGACTTATCTGTGTTTATTTTACGGATGCCTCT
Source organism: Pachyuromys duprasi (assembly GCA_028658305.1). Classification (NCBI taxonomy): domain Eukaryota; kingdom Metazoa; phylum Chordata; class Mammalia; order Rodentia; family Muridae; genus Pachyuromys; species Pachyuromys duprasi. The sequence continues at coordinate 26,571,060 of CM053758.1, forward strand.
TCATCTTGTTAATAAGAATGTCACTTTTTTGTTCTTGTTGGATTTTAGTTTTGGGCATGGGGCTCTTACTATGTAGCATGGAACTCACAATTTAGACCAAGCTGGTCTTGAATGCATAGCCTTCCACTTGCCTCTGTCTCCCAAGCGTTGAGATTAATGGTGTGTTTCGCCACACCTGGCTCTCTGAACTTCATCTTAAGACATAGGTATATTAAGACTTAAGAGCTCATTACCACAATAGCATTATAATAGTGTTTGTATTTCTTTGTGATAAATAGTCATATATTATATTCATATATATTTATGGAGAGCAGGTCCTGTTTGCTGTTGTTGTCAGTTCTGTTTTATTTTCTTTTGTTTTATATTATTTTAATGAAGTCTCATTCTGTAGCATAGACTGGTCTGGAACTAGCCATCCTCATGCCTCAGCCTACTGAATGCTGGGATTACAGCTATGTACCACCATATCCAGCTTGGTTCTGTTTCATTCTGGTCAAGATAGCACATTTTAAATTGTGCTTTAATGAGAATATGCTCTTTTGTGCAGTGGGATTAGTCCTCCCTCACTTTTCTTCTGCAATGTATTTGTTAATTGAATTCTAGATAGATTCAAATCACAATTGCAGAATGAACACTGAGCGAGAAGCCAGGAGACAGAAACCTATTCACCCAGGTGAATGGAGTTTTACATTCCCTGAAATCTGTATGCTTCCTTCAGATTTGACATTTACACATCTTGTGCACTTGCATGCTGGACTCAGAACTGTCCAAGTTTTATTTGCTTTGCAATTTATAAACCTTTAGCTTCCTAACTTTGTAGACATTTGGCTCTAAATTGGATACATTTAGGCATTTTTTTTCTCTTCTAAAGCATTTAATGTCCTTTGCATATGGCTCTTGTCACATTCTGTGAGAGCTTGGTTTCACTTGTATAGTGGTAACCAAGGCTCTTAGTTCATTAGATTTTCTGACTGATTGCTAGTAGAGGAGATGAATGAGGCCCATGTTATATCATTCCCGCATCCTAAATATTGCTGTTAAACGGCAGAGCGCCGACTCCAGGGCCTGGTATGATGACTGGAACTAGAGTGACTACCACCTGCCAGATGCTTTGCTGAGTATCTGACCCTGTTAGGCCCAGTGCTCACAATAACCACGAGCAGCAGCCTTACTGTTGTCCCATGATATGCAAAGCCAGCGAGGCTGACGAAGGCCACGGTGCTGTGCCTTGTAGCTGCAGAAGCAGGAGCAGAACCCCACGTGTCTAACTCCTGAGGCTTTGTCCACTTTGTAGAACATCTTTCTTTTCAAATTCACCACTCAGCCTCCTGTTAACTTTTATTTTATCTGGCTCACCATCATCATGGTTGTCCTGCCTGCAAGAGGCCATGTGCATCTCTGTTTGCTTTATTACTTTGGTAACGTTCTCTAGCTTGAAAACAGTGATAAGGAGAACATTTGCCTTGTTTTTCTTTTTGAATGAATTTTAGTGTGTGGTTTTCTTCTAAGAATTGTGCATCTTATTAAATAAATGTACTACTTAAAATTATATTTATATGATTTGGTATAAAATATCTGCAATAATTACACGATATTGCCTAGCTAGGTCTCTGTTGCTATGATAAAACACTGACCAAGCCAACTTGGAGGCAGAAATGGTTTATTTGGCTTACATGGTCCTGATTACAGGCCATCGGTGAGAGAAACCTGAGTAGGAACTTAAGAAAGAGCAGAGGCAGGAACCATGGAGGAAAGCTGCTTGCTGGCTTGCTCAGCTTGCTTTCTTATGCCACCCAGGACCACAGTGGCCTAGGCCCTCACACACTTCTCATCAACCAAGAGAATGTCCTCCAGAGATGTCCACAGGAAAGTCTGATAGACACAGTTCCTTGGCTGAGATTCCTCTTCCTAGAAAAGTCTTGTTTGTGTTGAATTGACAAAACTAACCAGCATAGGCATTATCTAACCGTTTATTATTATATATGTGCATATATATGATATATAATTTAATATATATTTATAATTATCATGTAACTTAAAACATTTTACTTGTGTTTCTTTCCCAAGCCTCAAAACTGAGATAATTCAAATATATTTGAAATCTATCAAATATATTTGTTGAAAAGATTATATATTATTCGCTTTATTTAGTAATTTTCCATTGCTTTCCTTTCTTCCTTCCTTCCTTCCTTCCTTCCTTCCTTCCTTCCTTCCTTCCTTCTTTTCTTTCTTTCTTTCTTTCTTTCTTTCTTTCTTTCTTTCTTTCTTTCTTTCTTTCTTTCTTTCCTTCTTTCTTTTTTAATGGGTACTTGGTGTATTTTCTTTTATAGTTAACACCCAAGTCTGCATCTATGTTTGTTTTGGAGTATCTGCAACTTTTTTGGGGGATTAGGTAAAATAAAATCTAAATCTTTGGGACTCGGGGGATCTAGACACACTGTATTATCGCTTTCTCTTCAGTTCCATTTCCAGAGTAAATCCCAATAGCCATTAGGGTTTCACCTAATGGGACCTTTGGCCTCCATTTTGACTCCTTGACATCTCATCAGCGTCCAGTTGTCCCTGCAGTGTGCTCGCATCTCAGAGGCCTCATTGTGCCTTCAGGATGGGCACTGGAACCCTGAAGGGCCCTGCAAGGCTGGCCCTGCCCACCTCTCTGAGCATCATCCAGAACCACTCTCTCCCCAGATGTCAACATTTGCCTTTCCTTCTGCAGTGCCTTCACCCTCCATTTCTCACTTTCCCCTCTTCGTGGAGAGATTTTCTTCTCTTCTTTGCCAGTGAACTCCCATTTTAGATTTTCCTCTGATTAAATTAATCTCTGTCCTCTTAAACAATAAGCTCCAAGAGAGACATGTGTGTGACAGTTTTGCTTAGAATAGCATCTGTCCTTAGCTCCAAGCCCCCTTGCCTGGGACATGGTAGGCACACAATAATTACAGAAATAATTCGTGAATGAACAGGCTCATGTTCACTATCTGTGAGAGGAAACCCAAGGGTAGACAGAGTCACTATAATACATTATGACACAATTTCAAGGAACAAGGAGGAAGAAGCAGCTATCTTGGTAGAGGTGAGTCTGTGAAGGCTGGAGAGGCAGCTTTGGCCTGGGGAAGAGAAAGACATGCCAGGCAGGGCTAACAGAGAGAGCAAAGGCATGCCTCTGGTGCTTGGCATGCTAACAGAAACATAACCTCACCTGGATCCACTGTGTAACATGTGTCCCAGAAAGATAGCCGTGATCCTGCGGCTGAAGCAGTGGACTTGGGTCAGAGGGTGAAGGCCCCAAGGGCCAATTAATGAGTTAAGACCCATGGAGACCCAGAGAAGCCTACAGGATAGGGAGCCCACATCCTAGACTAATTCTTCTGAACAGATTACAGCAGCTGGTCTGAGATGGGGACAGTCAGGAATCGTTATAAGGGCCTTGCCATGGAAAGAATGCCTTGTTCCAATCACCGTCGTTGGAGACATCTCTTTGTAAAAGACATCATGTAAAACAATATGAACATAATCTGGTGAGGAATGAGGGGTGACAGGGATGTGGGAGGATGGTTTGAAAACAATTTGGAGGTGAGGATAGCAGGACTTGGTACATAAGATACCAGAAAACTGCCAGGACTCTGCATGCATGGCTGTGTGGGTAATGACTTTGGCACCAGATCTCAGGCCACAGCAGGAAGAACTTCCTGGAGAAGACCAAGTATCTGGGTTTGAACATATTGAGTGCCAGAGGACACGGCTGAGATGCAGCAGTTTGACCGACTCACTTTTTCATTCTGATTTTACTATGGATGTGCTGTGCTCTGAGGGAATCTTGATTTCTAACTGCTCTCCAGTTTCCCCAAACAATGAGCCTATCAGTATCGACTTGGAGGAGCAACTGTCAGCAGTAAACAAGAAAGAGCAACTAATGTGTGGCTGACATTCCATGAATGGTGGTGTTGGAATGGTGTTTATTTTCCGTATCTAGTTGGTAATGTCTAGAGGGTGGTTGGATATCTAGATAAGGATTCTGAGATAGAATGGTTCTTCTAAACAGCCCAAAGCCAGGCCATAGTCTCATATCTCATATGGGGAAGATGCCTTCCTAAAAGACAGATGTGAAGAAATATATTCTAACTGGTGGCTTTGGCCTTGGAATATAGAAGAAAGCAAAAACTACCTTGTTGCCCTTAAAATGCCCCCCTTTCCACAAAAACAACTGGGTAGGGAGGAAGGAAAAAGATTATACCAGATGTACCTTTCAAGATAAAATATTACAATTTAATTGAGTTTGAGTTGCAGTGAAGTGAAACTGTAGGACTTGCTGAATCTCCGTAATTACTTCCTCCAAAGAGGAGAAATTAGTTTTGGCAATGTATTAGGGAATGCATTAGCAGTTTAGAATTGTGGTGGATTTTTCTGGCATTAATAACTTTGATTTAGAGTAATCTTCTAAATTCTTTACCCAACATAGTTTGGGTCACATATGGCAAGACACACAGACCCAGAAATAATTGTCATGAGAGAAATTTATACTCACAGATTTCCTAATACAAGCACACTATGCCATCCGGGCCAACTGGAAAAGGACCAGTGTCGGCTAGGAGGTAGATGGTGGATGGGGAGCATGTTTACTGAGTGTTTCATGGTAAGGAGTGGACTGAGCGGAGAAGGTACCTTGAGGAAGCTTAGGATCAGATAGTTTGAGTAATTTTGGCGAGCTCCGGAAAGGAGAGAGGTGTCAAATTGTTGGATATGTGGTGATGTGGGGCAAGGATGAATACTGACTTGGTGTGTTTGAGGTGGATAGTTGGGAATGCAGATTCTAGGTTGATTGGGTTGGTTTAGATGTTAAAGGTACACTCAGAGGAGAATGCTAATTCTTCTGGAAGGAGCTAGCCTGGGAGAGGCAGTCTTTCCAAGTTTAAAGATCCCAATGCTGGAGCATCAAGAAAACAAACAAGTGAAAAAGTAGAACATCTCGTTAAGAGTTTTCTTTGCTTTTGATTTCTCCCAGCTTTCTCGTCTCTGCCTGTTTAAACGCTGAATTCTTCTTTGTGTGAGTTAAGGTCCTAACATTTACATTCCACTCTGCAACCAGTTTTCACAGTTTTCCAGCTGTGGACTTGGAAAAAAAAAAGGGTTTCATGCTTACTGCTGGTTTCTTCCTTGTGGCTAACCATCCCCAAGCATTTTATTTTGATTTATGTTTTGTTTAGCTGGACTTAATTATCTAGTAGTTTCCCTGGGAGGTGTTCTGTGTCCTGAGTTCTAGCATATTTGGAAATGTTGTCTTATTTTGCAATAACCTGCATAATTGTAAAATTCTTGGCTAGCTCTTCCTATGAGATGCTGTTATCTCATTGTGTTTAGTGTTGTAGAGAAGTTCAAGGCCAGCTGGTTTTCTGTGTCCCTTAGCCCTAATGTTCCCTGTGTGTGTCTTGTTTTTTTTTTTCTGTTAGGAATAAAAGCACTAGCATTTTTTAATAGATATGCCTTAAAAAACAAAAGCATAATATGTACAGTCAACCTCCAAGTTTATCTCTCCCCTCCACCGAGGACGATTTTTTTTTCTATTATTCTTTAAATAAATTATTTATTCAATGAAGTGATCAATAGGGCTCAACTGAGGACCCAGCTTCTTCAATCTTTCTTTCTGTCTTTATATTTTTTTATGAGCATCCAATCTATCCTGCCCTCCTTACTAATTCAAGTAAAACTATACATGATAGATATCCTCATTTTTCGATATACTGACTAATTTTGTTTTTTTTATTTCTTATTCATTTTGCTCCTGGTCTTTAATTCTTCTTAAATATAAATCTCTGTCCATCTATATTTGATCTTATCATGTCCTGATTTCTTATTCTCATTTTTTTCAGATTCTAATTTCTTTTTGAGTTAAGCATTTACAGTATGCATTTTGCACAGAATTGCAGTTTTGCTTTTTTTTCTGTCTTCCTTGCATCTCTGTGTCCATCCTGACATCTGCCTCCTGTGTGTTTCCATTCTTCCTTCCTTTATACCTTCCGTCTTTCCTTCCTCTTTTAACTCTAGTATTTTTGTCTAGTTGCCATGTCATTTGTTTTCATTTCATGTCTTTATGATCTGGACATGTCTACCTTCTTGCTTGTATGTGTGGGACAGGGTAATTTTCATTCAGTCTGTCCTGCTTCATCCGGGATCTCTTTGTCTTCTTCCCTCAGGACTGTAGTTGCAGACTGGGTGCTCATGGATACTTCTTTGCTGCTTGGGTGGGAGGAAAGAGGAAGTTTACACAAAGCTGTGAGTGGCAGCGTTTGTAGGCTGGGCTTTCTACTTCTTTTCTATAACTTTGTTCAGAGTCCAAAACTGAAGTTTATTGCGCCAAACTGGGATATTTCTGTTCCCCTGGTTGGGGATTACTGGAGCTGAGAAAACCAGTTTAGGGTAGAATTGTAACAAGAATCTGTCCAGATGTTTACTGTGTAGACTTGACCTTCCAGAGGCGGGTCACTCTTCTGCAAGGCAGAGGAGAGAAAGGATAGACAAAATCCAAGGCTTCAGTTGGAGCTTTCCATGTGTCTCCTTTCACTCACTTCATCAGATGAGCTTGCTTTATTCATTTATTCATTTTAAATCTTCCCTTCCGGTAAACCCCTACATATTGTTCAAGGTAAGAAATTCTGATATAATACCAGGTACCCGTTCCTCCTTTCCTCTCCTTCACTTCTTGGCAGGAAAAGCTAAATACCAACACGGATAACAGTTTCCCTTTTTCCTCTTTGCAGTGTTGGTATGGTAGAGTGTATAACTTCCTAGAAAAACGTTCTGACTTTCATCCACACGCTGCCTGCTTACTCACTCTGTCCACTTCCTTTCTTGTTCTGTGCTCTTACTGTTTTCCCTTATTTAGAACCCATTCTTGAGCCAGGTGTTGAGATTCACCCTTGGAGTCCCAGCATACAGGAGGCAGGGGCAAGGGGATCACAAATTCAAGGCTAGCCCCGACTATGTAGTGACACCCTGGCTCCCAACAAAGAAACCCAACAAAACCCCTGCTCTTCGAAAGGGAAAAATGGGGAAACCGAAGGTTGGGACCCCACATTTATTTCTAGGAAATTCTGTCTTTAGCCATTATTATTTTTGTAAACTGACCCTTTCTGTATTTGAACATTGTTAGCACATATAGAGTTGATTCTACATTTTTTGGTTGTTAATTTGGTTGCATTCAGGAGGAGGGTGTTTGCTTCTGCTAACCAGTTATGGGACTGCTATTCTGTAAGAGCTGGGGTCCCTAATGAGTTTCTTTTCTCCTTTCTAATTTTATTCCCCCCTCCATTTCCCCTCAACTTGGAAGAATTTTTTTTAGGCCGAAGCCCCTGGCATGTCCTTCACTTGACATTAGATTTGATATATTTCAGCTGCACAGACAGAGTTCTCAGGAGCCCCCTGCTTAATTAGCTCTCTACTAAGCATGGTAAAGGTGCATAAATACAGAGCAAGGCCACAGGCGACACAGCTTTGCTAATTGACACATGGAACTGTCAGTCATCTACAAATGGCAGCGGAAAACCCAAGAGTTGACATGTAGCTACAGCAATATCTAGTCTAATGTTGTACCCAGGGGATGCTGTGCTGACTGTCCTGTCCCCAACAGATGGCCCTGTAGCCTTCATTTGAATAATGGGAATATCAGGGAATCTGTAACACTGTTCTGTTATTGAAATAGAAAAAGATCTGTTATCTCGAACTGTTTAAAGCATATTTACTGGGAACCCAACTGTGCCACTCCCTTCCTTGTTCGGTCTCCCTTGACGATAAGAATCCCAGCCTTAACTCCTGTAGATTATTGCTACAACTTTGCATTCTGCCAGGATTTCTAGCCTGGCCTGCAATTCTGGAATACAGGCAAGCCCATTAGAATACTGCTAGGTCAAAGGCCATGGCAGGCAGTAAAACAAATAGAGGTAGTAAAAAAATACACTATGCAGGATAGGGATCCTGAACTGGCTCAAAAGAAAGATGTCTGAGGCTTTTACTTCACCCTAAGTATGCTGTGAGTATACAGTAAGGTGCAGCAAGTCTATCCTGAGTGGAGGCAAAGGTCAGTACCATGGATGCATTGGCCAATGTCCTGTGTTAAACTTGCTAGAGTATGAGTCTTTCAAATAGCAACAAGACAGAGTGTGTGTAGGCACAGAATGAGGTGTAGAGACCATGGATCATGGGATTCCCCAAAGAGCAACTGGGAAACAAGGGACAGATTCAGGAAAGGGCTCGTTTACAGAGGTCCAAGAGCTGTTCAAGCAAAAGAGAGATTTATGGTTTGCTCTTTCTGTTTCCTGGACACGATCCTGTATCATTTCAGTAGGGGTGAGCACTGTTTGTTGGCTCTGTTGACTCACAGGCATCCGCATTTCTGAGATCTGTGGCAAGGCTGATGACCTTAGCTTTATCCTGGAAAATACCTGCTTCTGTGACTATCTGGTGGCAGACCAGACACTGATTTCTAGGTAGGAGCTGGAAGATGGTGTCTTTGAATTTATTTGGGAAAGAATTATCAGTCAAGAGATCCGTTTAAGAGCCTGCCAAGTGGACAGGGTTTTCCCAATTCCACAACCAAAGAGCCAACCAGCTTCCAGTTGTCAGAAACTAACATCTAAATGCTAACACACAATCCTACTTGATACAGTGGAGAATTATGGGAAGAAACAACCAGGAACAGATAGATGTTGGTTTGCAGCCAGGCTGTGTCATTTGCTATGTCTGAAATTCTTACCAACTTTACTGAGCCTTGTGTTATCCACCTATAAAAAGGGATGATTGAGATGCAACTCTTCTGGTCACTGTGAGGATAATGTAAAGCAGATGACAATTAATAAGGTCTCTGGCATGTAACAACATGCTTACAAGTGTTGACAGTCTTCCTGGGACCCACAGCCAGCTGCCAAGAGTTCTAGTGTGATTTCAAACAGGCATTCTATAAGGAAGCACTGTCATTTTCCAGGTGTTTCTTCTGAACTCTGCCCAACAACTGAGGAAGAAGAGTCAAAGAGTGGTCTGGATGTGATGCCCAACATTTCTGACATATTGCTGCGCAAGCTGAGGGTTCACAAGTCACTCACTGGAAGGTAAAATCAGGCCATCAGTTTCCAAAGACCTTTCAGGGGGCACCCACGTTAGAGAATGGGTGAAACACAATGGAGTACCAGTCGGTTCTCACCCCAGAAGGGATGCAGTTCAGTGGTCCAGTAGGGCTGATGCATCCAAAACACAAAGCACAAGGATGGGCCACGTTGGTATTTCCAACTCCAAGAGTACATGGGATTCACAGGCGAGAACCTGTGAGGACAGGAAGGTCTCCCGAGGTATGGGTGTACAACATCCAAAATATCACGAAGAACTGAGCAGAAAGCCACTTCCCTGGCCCCAGACTGGGAGAAAGTGCCTTTACTTTCTGTGTCTTAGTTTTACTGCCTATGAGAGTCGTAAGTGCTCTGTACTGGCAGTGTGCACTAAATGAGACCCTCTGTGGACAGGGACTTGGAACAGTGTCAGCACAGAGCACATCCTGGATTGAAAAGTAGAGACTAGGGATTTGAGATAGTGAAGTTGCGAGGAGGACCATGAGATAGGACAATACAGAGAAAGGTACAGTGAGACGCTGGGAGAGTGCCAAAGACCTGTGTGAAAGGCAGCGAAGAATCCAGGGCACACGGCCAAGAAGAAGCCACACGAGTAAAGACCTTGGTAAATAGCTTTCCAAACAAAAAGAAACAGTTTTAATAAATGTCAGTGAGACAGCTGGCGAATCACATGCAAAAGAGTAAAGCTACCATAATAAATGGGTCAAAATGGACTGCAGACCTAAATGTAAAGGCTAATACTGTAGAATGCTTAGAAGAAAATGCAAGAGGCAATCCTTACGAGCTATGAGCTTGGGTTAGTCCACGGCTTTAGCTAAGACAGGAAAAGCACAAGCAGAAGATTTAAAAAGAATAGGTGAAAAATAAGCCATTATCACACTAATCCTAATAAAAACCTGTGCAGTCAATGCTGTCTGGAAAGTCAAAAGCGACACACAGAATGGGAGAAAATATTCACAGATCATTGACCTGGTAAGGTACATGTTTCTAGACTCTATATTCTTGTGATTCAACAAAATTTAGACAAAGAATTTCTTAAAATGGGCAAAGGATTCAAACCAACATTTCAAAAACAGAGTACAAAGTTTACCTGAAAAGATACTTCATTACTCTCCATTGTCTTGGAGACCATCATGGCTCTGCCCCGTTGGTGCTCTGCCTTAAGAACCAGCAGCGCATGTGACTATGTGGCCTACATCACACCACCCTGTTCCTTGCTGTCTCTCTCTCTCTCTCTGTTGTAACTCAAAGTAGAATGTGAGTCACCAAAAGGGGGAAAAAAAAAAAGAAAACAAACCAAACCAAACCAAAACAAAAAAAGCTTGCTTAATTATTTATGGAAAGATGTAAATTTCATGTAAGAGCCAAATGAACCTAGGAGTGGGAAGCACTTTCTAAGCACTTTGATAAACCACCCAGACAGTATGTGCCTGTTGAGCGCAACAGGGAGCGAATATGTTGACCCCTAGAGGACAGGGCCTGTGGGTGGGGCTGTGACAAGAATTGTAAGCATGAGACATCTTTGTCGTTGTTTGTCCCCGTGCTCTGTTTTTTGACGGCTTCACAGCCACAGGGTCTTGCTGTTGCATCCTGACAGGAAGGCTCTTGCTGTCCCTTGTCAGGGGTGAGAACCAGCCCTTTGTAGAGATGGCTGACCCCTGCCTTTGCTCTCAGGGTCTCCCCGTACCCGTCTGAGGGAGGAAAATTGTGTTTCCTGAGAAGTTTATTGATGGTGTGCTTGCTCGCCAAGTCCTATGACGAGAGTTGGACCCCTTCTGGCCTCCCCACCCAGCACAGGAAAGCGCCTGTGTGGTATTTACGTTATCTGGGCTTCCAATGGGGCCAGCCTTAGTTACTAAGAGCTGCACAGGCAGCCACATGGAGTGGCTGTGCAGATAAGGAGTCTGTTGACTGGGTCAGGCTGTGGGAACTGCTCAGGCACCTCCCAGAAGGTCACCTCTGTGTCAGCTGGTACTCACTTGCCACCCTGATCCCAGTCTCCAGAGGATCATGCTGCAATGAGCTCTACCAAACTTTTTCTTATCTTGCAGTTTCTGGACCAATAGATGTCTGTCACAGCCCTCAGAGTCTAGGAAGGATCAGTCTTTGCAGAGCTAGGAAGCCCCTCAAAAGCTACAGTTCATCTCAGACATGCAGTCTGAAAATGACAAATGTGTGTGTATCTTCTGATTCCTCACAGCCTGTGGGTGAATAGTAATAATAGCCAAGATGTCATATGCAGGTGATCATCAGTGGGCGTTGGTTCCAGGACACACACATACACATACCACAGGGACACCGAAATCCAAATGCTCAAGACCTTGTATAAAACGGCATAGTACTTGCATATGGTCTCTACAGCCTTCCCATACTTTAATCTCTACATGATTTATAATATCCAATACAGTGCAAATTTTATATAAATAGGTGCTATTCCTGTGTTGCCTAGAGAACTGGTCACAAGCTTAATATATTCTGTATTTACACAATTAGTTTTAAAGTTTTCAATAATATAGTGGTTGGCTCCAGGAATATGTGGCTGTGAAAGGCTGACATACAGTACACACATGTTCATGCACACATATATGTGCAAACATACGTATATATTCCTTATAAGGCTTCTTACACAAGATGGCTGCTCATATTCTGATTTTATATATGAGGAGGCTGGAACTTAGGGGGATCATAGTGGCTGCACCGGAGGGCTGACCCCAACAGCTGACATTTCCCATACCACCTCTGCAAAGGTCAGGGTTCACATGACAAGGGGACAAAGGACACTGTATCCCTTAGTCTCACCAGCTCTGCCCACTGCTTTTCTGGAAATGCATGCCCTGCTGGCCATTCAAAGTCACCTTCTGCTCTGCTTAGGAGGTTGGACAAAGCTCATTTGTGCGTTTTTTCCTTCTTCGCAGCGCCCCTCCACTCACTGAAAAGGAAGTTGAGGTAAGTGACTCAAGGGCTTTGTGAAAGGTCCTTGATGAGGTTTACCCAGGCATCCCTTTCTCCAGCCTGTGGCCCTAACACTTTTACACAAGAACGGAAGAAGTGGAGTACTCTGGATAGTTGCTTCCCGCCCACTGCTGAGTTTCCTGTGCTTGCCTCCATCCATGTTGACAAGTGAGAGGTGAGAAGGTCGCCAGAGGCCCCACCCTCAGAGGGTGTCCCCTGAGGGATGGGTTTCTAATACAAAGTCAGTCAGGAGACTTTACAATTGTGCCAAATTTATTTTAATTAAAAAATGTGGCCATATTTCAAGCTTCAGACTTTGGCCTGGAGGACAAAGGTGCTTGCCTCCTGAGAGTTTGGGCTTCAAGAAGGCCAGCTTGTCTGACAGTGTGACGCTGCCTTGACACTGCCTTCCCTGATTTGACCTCCTTGTCCCAATGCTGGGTGATGGGTGAGCCGAGAAGAACTTTCATTCTGGTGAAGGGTCAGACGTACAAGAACCGTAGCAGAAGTGCGACAGGGAGGATTGGTGAAGTGGCCCAGACTACCCCCAGGAAGCACAATGGCCTTGAGCCAGGTGTCGTTACTGTGTACACTCACAGCCCTCCATGCAGCAGATATAGTACTCTGCAAAGTGGGTAAAGCGGGACTTAAAGTAGAAGAGAATCCGGGCACTAAAACCACTCACCCAAGCTCCCAGACTCAGGACTTACTAGGTCCAAGAGTTGGATACAAGTATTCCAACTGACCTCAGGACCCTTAGTGTCAGGCATAGAGAGCTAAGCATTGAGAATTACATGTAGACTGAGGCTGGGTAGGAAGGAGAACCCTCATTCCTGGGCTGTGAGTCAAAGCCCTCTCTAGCATCTGTGGAGATTGACCATGGCAGCTCATTTACTGCCAGATCCTGTCCTCAGATGTACTAAGATAGCCACCAGCATGGCAGAAGTGAAACAGACTTTGGAATCTTTGCTCTGCTACTCCTGTATCACCTTGAACAAGGTAACGATGCCTCTAGGCTTGGTCTCTTTGCCTGTAAAACGGGTGTAAGAGCCTTCATGTCAGAGAGTTGTTGTAGGATTAGACAGAGCAAGGCTCACAAAATTCACAACAGTGGTGGTGATTATGATGGCCAATAAGGGGCCATTTTCAGTAGAAACACCACTGTTATCCAGGGGTCAGTTCTTGTCTGGAGATACCTGCCACTGGCCATGTTACTGGAACCGAAGCCAGGCAGAGTCAGTGACCACTGAGCATGAGCTGCGGAGACGGCTTCGTGAGGGAAAGTGTATGCTATGCAAGGCTGACAACATCACCGTGGACAGAGAGGACCAATTGCTGGAAGCTGTTCTCTGACCTCTACATGTATACTGTTGCAACACACATGTACACACACTCACGCGAGCACGTATGTGTGTGCACACACACATACGTGTGGAGGAGGAAAGAAAGAGAAAGGAAGCTGCTCCCACTTGCTTTGGGCAGGACAGATGAAGCAGTTGGAGTTGGAGACACCTCCCTCCCTCCCTTCTTATGGAGCCCATTTGTCTGTTTTTCTTCCCCCGTAGTTATGTGTTATGGTGGGTATTAATGGGATGGACCTAGTTCTTGGTAGCTTCCGATTATCCTAGGAATTCCACATCTGGTCAATATCACCTTTAAAAAATTCATTCTTTGGCGCTGGAGAGATGGCTTAGTGGTTAATAGCAGTGGCTGCTCTTCCAGAGGACCTGGGCTCAATTCCCAGCAACTGCATGGTGGCTCACTTCCTGGAGATTCAACTCTCACTTCTGGCCTCCGAGGACACTGTACTCATGCACTGTGCAGGCAAAATACCCATACACACAAAACTTTTTAAAAAAGTGTTTCTGTACGTCATGTTTCATTTTGGGCTGAAAAATTTGTTCCTGGAAGTTTATCTTAACAGATCCATATCTGACCTTGCCTAATCTCCTGGAAGTTACTTAGAGGTGACATAGGAATTTGAAATGACAAGGCCGGAAGCTAAAGTTTGCTTTAAATCTGCAAGCCTGCAGCTCGGCTGGCACTTCTTCAGATACAGAGCTTTTATGCAAGCCTCTCTCCTCTCCCCCACCAGCCCCTGACAATAGATCCCAGTATGAATCCAAACTGCTTACACAGGCAGCTGTTGAGATAGGTCTAAGCCCATCTCAACCCAAACACACGTGCTCACGCTCTGATTCAGGGAAAGACAGGATGCTATTGTCTGGTAGTTACATTTGTCTGCTGGTCCTGGGAAAGACCTCGCTTGAACCTCAAGGTTTCCATTTGCCCATTTGCCCATTTGTGTGTGTTTCTCTGTGAGGGGGAGTTCATCAGCACGCGGGAGCCTTGGTGACTAGTTCCGATGACTCCCATAAAGGACTTGAGCAAGAACCCCTCCTCTGGCCATCTGGCAGCAGTGGCTTCTCCCAGCACCTCTACCACACTCTTGTTCCCAACAGAACGTGTTTGTACAACTGTCCTTGGCCTTTAGAAATGACAGCTACACCTTGGAATCTAGAATTAACCAGGCTGAAAGAGAACGGAACCTGACGGAAGAGAACACGGAGAAGGAACTGGAAAACTTCAAAGCTTCCATTACGGTAATTGAGGGGCCCGGTTTAAGGAATCCTTGCTGGAACAAAGGTCTCTGAGGTCTGGACCAAATGCCACACTTCTCTCGTTAGCAAAGTAGTCTCCAGAAATGAGCAGGGAGCCAAGGTCCTGACAGAGTCATCTTCAAAGGGCAGGGAAGAGCTGAGGCAGAGATCCTGAGGGCTTAGGCTCAGAGGTCCTGACAGCTCCTTAGGCAGGGATGGGTTGGCTTGGATATGACTCCTTGCAGGCCAGCCAGATGTAGTGTGTCTCCACTGGGCTTCTCCAGTATTTGGAAGACACGTGCCTTGGGCTCTGCAGGAGTTTCTTCTCCCAGCCAGGATGAGACCCAGGGCTTGTCTCATGATAATGAAACCAGGTTTGCTATGCCTTCTAAGTCAGCTCAAGCTGCTATGATAAATAACCATAGACATTTAAACAGCAAACACGTTGCTTCTCTTAGCTCTAGAGACTAGTCCTAGCTCAGGGTTCCAGCATGGTAGGTTCTCATTGAGACCCTCCTCTTCAGACTTGCAGGCTCATAAGCCATCATTACAGCCTGACCTGGTAGAAGGAGAGTAAGAAATTTCTGGGGCCCCTGATTGTGTGAGCTACAATTCCATTCCAAAGGACTCCACCGTGGTGATCTAGCTACATCCCCAGGGCCCATCCTCCCAGGTGCACATTGGGCTTAGGCTCTCAGCATGCACATGGGGAAGAACAGCTAGACGCTCAGGGTGATGCCCCTTGTCGCCCCTCAGTCCTCAGCGTCCATCTGGTACCACTGTGAGCACCGGGAGACCTATCAGAAGCTTCTGGAGGACATCGCGGTTTTGCACCGCCTGGCTGCCCGCCTCTCCAGCCGGGCTGAAGTGGTGGGAGCTGTGCGCCAGGTGAGCCCTGCAGGACTCGGCTTTGCTGGCTGGCCCTGTTCCACGTGCAGTAGTTGGCACCATCACACAAACAGGGACAAGAAGAGGCACCACCCCTTGACGAATGGCTTAGCCCAGTCCATGTTGGTTGTTGAGATATCCTGATATATTTGGTGGCAAGTAAACCTTTGAATTCTTCCTTCAGGAATTGTTTTCTGTGGAGTTTGAAGTCTGACTACCTACTGCCTTCCTCTCTTGGAGCTAGTCTCCGATAGTTGAGAATTTTCTGCTGCAGAAGTCTGTTTAGCTTTTCCTGTGTTTTGTAAATGTATGTGACTGCGGAGGCCCTCTCTCTTCATTGTTCTCACAAAATACCTACTCAGCTCCTATAGAGGCAGTGGTGGGCAGAGAACGTCCCAGGAAAAAGTGCTGTTTCATTTAACACACCCAGGAACCCTGTTAAGTGGCTTCCACTCCCCTTTCCCTGCCCCCAATTAAACTGAATATTCTCGGAAAGATACAGCTTCTAGATAGTGGAAAATCCCAAAAGTTCCAAATGCTTTGAGTGACTCCATTATG
This sequence comes from Pachyuromys duprasi, assembly GCA_028658305.1. NCBI lineage: Eukaryota > Metazoa > Chordata > Mammalia > Rodentia > Muridae > Pachyuromys > Pachyuromys duprasi. Next base: position 26,587,171 of record CM053758.1, read on the forward strand.
TCACAAGTGTAAAACAACTAATTTTCTGTGACAAGATATAGCCAAGATGCATTAAAAATGTGCAAAATTATCTCTGGGCCACATGCATAAGAAGGTACATGTGGAACACAAAATGAATATTTGTCTCAAGATACTTCATAGTGCACATGCAATATTCTTAAAGCTGACAGAGCCCCAAACACTTTCAGTAAGCGTTCTGAGGTGGGCATGCTGAAGCCATGCTAGCGTTAGTGAGTGGCCCAGCTGGGTGCAGGCCCAGGTTAGATTGCTCACCTTGGAGCACACAGAACCTCCGTACAGCAGCCCACTGCCTGACTTCCTCTCCAGGCTCTCTCCCTCATTCACACTGTGGCTCCTGCCTTCCCCAAGCTCTCCACTCTTAAGCGCCATGCTGGGCTGCAAACCAAAGGTGCTTATGGTTTCTGCCATATGTCGGACCGACACAGTGCACGGAAAGCGTACAGATGCTGTGTAACCCCTCGGCAGTCATCTCCTGCAGCGCTGCTTGTGTGGCTGTATGTTCTGAGGGCACACCCCTAAGCACCGCCTGCGAAATGAAAGGCCACCAAGCCACGGGCGGACCCACCCTTGTGTCTTTCTGGAGAGTGTTTGACTCAGCAGTGTGACCTAGGAAGTGGGGAACAACCACACCGGAAGGATGCTAGGGAACTGGCAGGTCTCGGTCCCACATGGTGGTGGGGACAGTTATAGGGAAATCCCTCTAGGATAGAGCAAAAATAGTTCCTCTTAGAGACCCTACGGAATATGGGGAAAGAAAAAACCCCACCTCTATTAGATGTAACCCTTCCGAATGTTTCTAGTTCCCCATATCCTTGAATCGATTTTTTACTCTTCATGTCTTTCTTTTTACTTTTTTTTTTTTACATTTTTACTTGTTTTTATGTATAGATGGGTATTTTGCCTGCATGTGTGTCTGTGCCAGCAAAATCCAGAAGAGGATTCCAGATCCCCTGGGACTGGAGATACACACAGTTATGAACTGCCATGTGGGTGCTAGGAGTCGCACTCAAGCCCCTTGGAGGAGTAGCCAGTGCTCCTAGCTGCTGAGCCTTCCTTCTTTTTCAGGCAGGACCGAAGCATGTAGTCTAGTCATGGTCCCCTTGCCCCAGCTACCTGAGTGCTAAGGTTCAGTCACGCACCACCGTGCCTGGCTTGGATCCTTCTTAACATGGTCCCCCACCCTGTCTGCTGTCTCCTCCCCGGTTCCTCTGGACCGGCTTACACACTTGTTCCCTTCTCATTCACTTCTGTCCTGTCTCCATTCGTGACCTGATCATCCCTCACTTCACCACATTCAGTAATTTGTCTTTTTCTGCAGAATAAGTCAAGATTCCTTCATCTAGCATGTTAAGTCCTTCACAACCCAGGTCTAGAGCATTTCCTCCCCGAAAAACCAAGTGCCTGTTGATTTTTTTATATGAATGGGATGTCTGTGCTATGCTGACTTGCAGGAGCCCTTGGATAGGCTCAGTGTCCCGCCATAACATGGAATGGTGCCCATTTTCATTCTAAAGGATTCCTAGAGGATAAATCTCTACACACAAGTCCTGTGTGTAGAGGAGCTGCCTCTGTCTCTGGATGCTCTGAAGTTCCCTGTCCTTGAGCCTTTGTCTATCCTGCCTGTGTTTATGTGCCCACACCCACATCTATGACTTCAAGCCATCTCCAGAAACCCATCCCCATCTATTCTCTGCTAGAGTAAGCCAACCCTTCCTCCTTTCACCTCTTACAGTGAGTGGCTGTGTCTTTCTCCTCCCTAGACACCACACTGCTTAACCCAATGTCACAGGCAACTAACTCTCAGGACAGATTCCCATCTGATGGGTCCCTGTCACCTTATTATTCCAGCAGCCCAGGGCTGAGCTCAGAGCAGTTAAGTTCTGATGGCGCCCTTTCTTCAGCTGTCCCCCACATACCCGTGCCTTCCTTCCCTGCAGGAAAAGCGCATGTCAAAGGCAACAGAAGTGATGATGCAGTATGTGGAGAATCTGAAGAGAACGTATGAGAAGGACCACGCTGAGCTCATGGAGTTTAAGAAACTCGCAAACCAGAACTCTAGTCGCAGTTGTGGTCCCTCTGGTAAGAACAAGGCTTCTGTTCCCGCTGTGAGGTCAAGACCCCAGTGGCTTTTAGCCTGGGCCTCAGGGATCAAGACAGCTTCAGGGGCTGTGTCTGGCTGGGTAAAACTCCTCACCTGTCCAAAGCTATTCACGGTCCTTTACAACATCCCCTCCAGTGAGGTTGGGGTCCTAGAATCAGAAGCCATGAAGGGCACCGAAGGCCTCCCAACTTCTGACACTTAACCAAAGTGGCTGATGGCAGATGCCACACATGCTCTGTGAATGACCCCACACCCCTATGTCTTTGTGCTTTGGGATTCCCCCTTTTGGGTATCACATGCTAAGAAATTTTGGCTTTATTCTAGAAAGCATTAAAGATCCAAGGATATCCATCAAGGAAGTGGATGACCGCACCCTAAGCACAGCAGTGCATGAGTTACATAACTGGAGCAAATTGGCATTCCTAGTCCAGGCTGGCCTTAGAGTCATGAGACTGCTTATTTCATGGGGTCCAGTGGAAATGTTTAAGCATTTCAGTCAAAGGATATTTCATTTTCCAGTCACCCCAAAGAACAGAATCAGAAAACATTCTTTATTTGTAAGGATGTTGCAACAGCCCAGGGCAGGGATGGAGTTTGGTCGCTGGGGCAGAATAAAGGCCTAGCCAAGTGAGCTATTGCCGAGACAGATACACGGGCAAGACACATACTTCAGTGATCCTTTGCTTAATGTGTTCAGAAGTTCTATGCAAATTGGTGTAAGATGACAGAGAAGGGCCCACCTGATTCTGCTCGAGGGAGTCAAGGATGGAAGCATCCAGGGAGGTCATCTCTGCAGGGTTTTAAAATAGGAGGAAGTCAGCTTCCAGGTGGAGCTTCCAGTGTGTGTAAAGGTGTGGAGGTGGGCAAAGGGGAACAGGAGGAAACAGCCTAGCTTCGGTGCTAGGGTGATGTTGAGAGGTTGAACGCAAGACTTGGCAGACCAAGGCCATCTTCAGGCAGCAACTCTGCCTTTGTCCTGTAGGAACAGACTCAGTGGGAAGCATGTCACAGGACATTCCCATATTTCATTTTTGTGCTACTCTGACTTCAGCAGGATCAGTGCAATTGCAGAGTGTCAAAGCTGGAGCAGGGAAAGATGAGCTCAGCGGCTCTTGCTCAGTCCAGGAGGGAAACAACAGTGCACTGGACTGGAATCTCTCCCTGGGTGCTGCCAGGGTTTAGAGTCCTGGTCCAGGAGGGTGCTAGCTAGAGCAAACAGCTTGTCACATCAGGAACTCCTCTGGAATGCAAACATCCGTGTTACCAAGAGCAGGAGGGGGGAAAAGTATAACAGCCTGAGAAACCTTTATAAACAGGAGGTTCCACGAGCTTCCTGGGGAATATCACTGACACTTGCCAGAATCCACGGCCATGGACACATGCTCAGGGCTGTCTGCTTTGGATCTCAGCAGCCAGGTTCCTGACCCACAGGCATCTGGGCTCCTAAGAAAATGCTCTTGGCTACAAATGGAGAGTTGGTTTAAAAAAATCCTAGTGTGTTGGTTCGGTAATTATTTCTCTACAAGGTTCAGGTCTCCTGCAAACCGGTGTACCTAGAATGTATGAAATGGAGTGAGTTTCATCTCAGTGGAAGCTTATAATCCTGGAAGGCAGAGGCAGGGTTACTGTGAGTTTGAGGCCAGCCTGTTATATAGAACAAGGGCCTGGCTAAAACAAAAACCAAAATGCTCTCTTAGATGATTGGTGACCCAGGGGTCTCATTCATTCATCTTACGGTGCTTTTTGAGCACTTTTGGCATACCCACGTGACAGAGCCCCATTCCTAGAGCTACAGCAATAGTAAACAGACTTCTTGGGCTGGGGGGCTGGGTCAGTGGTTTGCCGTGCAAGCATGAGGACCTGAGTTCAGATCCCCAGCCCCCATGAGAAAAAGCTGTAAGGAGCCACACTGATCTGTTACCCCAGTGCTAGAGAGGAAGAGACAGCTGGGTCCCTGAAGTTTGCTGACTAGCTAGTCTAGTGAATCGGTGAGCTCCAGGTTCAGTGACAGGCCCTGTCTGAGAAAACAAGGTGCAGAGCAATAAAGGAAGACACACTGGCTTCTATACGCACACACTCCCTCACACACACTGTACATAGCCACCCAAGCATGTACATACACCACAGCTATCCACAGAGAAATACAGTAAGCAGACTTCCAGGATGAGATGAACTCTGTAGAGTTCCCACAGTCAGGTCTGAGAGCTGAGAAAATGCTAGCAAGAGGAAAGGACTCAAGAGCTAAATCTTAGCCAAAGAATATGGTTGGAGACATTTGGTCTTGCCTCAGTTGCTTTTCTGAGCTCTAACTCCACTGTGGCTGCTCTGGAGAGACCAGCACCGTGAGTCTGGGTGTCAGCAGGTGTGTCTGTGTGATGTGCATGACCATTCTAACAGCATGTTTTCAAAAAGCTTTTACATGACCTCTGGCAGTCTGTCTATGGCTGAGACTTTGAAGACTATACGTTGCTCATTAAAAAAAAACATTTTTGGAACATGCAACATGCTGATTATCTGCATTTTAGATTATTTCCTTTCAAAAAAACTTCTAGAAATATAAATAATAGCTTAAAGAGGGGGATATTTGAGGGAGCCCAGTAGGCAAAAGACAGGGAGGGCAGTGGGGCAGGGAAGACAGGTAGGAGCCTACCTAGTACAATGACACACATGTGTGGAAACATTACAATAAAATATACTCTTTCGTTTGCTAATGAAAAATCTAACGAAATTAAAACATTACTAGATTAGGGAAATATATATACATACATTACTTAAATTATTTCCTAGCCTTAGCATAACCCATGTAGTCCTACACTGACTACCAAACTTGTTCTTTCTTCTGAAGTATACTTATTTTATAGACATATAGACTTGCTTTGTTTCATAGTTTTGGTTCATACTTTGATGCCTTTCCATGCATTTGTTAAACATTTATACTTCTATTCATTCTGTAAATTCTGTATTTATCCCACCTGAAATATTGGAATTTTATTGACTATTCACATTTAGAGAATGTTTTCTGGTTCTGCTCTTTGGGATGACCAGAAAACTTAAAAAAAAAAAAACTCTTTAACCAAAATGCTTTAAACTTCCTGCTGGACAAAATAAAACAAGTCGTCTAAAAGAACAGCTGAGCCTACAAGAAAGGAAATGGAAATAGACAGAAGCAAGAAGAGAACTGAAACCGTGCTGACCCTGTGGCTTGCTGTGGCAGCTGCCCTGGTTATCTGGAACTGTTTGCCTCTGGCACAATCTGAGAGCAGCCTCGAGCCCTGGTGGGCACTGACCTTCATGTGGGAAGCTTAGACCTTCTAGGGACTGTGTCTTGAGATAGAAGCTATACAAAGAATGAAAACCCTTGCTCACCAGCCAGCAGAGAAGCAAATACGGAAGCTTGCCTGTTTCACCCTGTGCCCTGGGAGGAAACAAATACTCTCTCCTTCCTCATAGGAAAAGTACATGAGTGACAGCAGCAGTGGTGTAATCTGTGGAGAATCTGAAAGAACAGCAGGATGCTGTCTGCAGAAACCCTGTCAGCCACTGCGGAGAGGCACACCCTGCACCACGACACGCAGAATCCCCCCCAGGGCCTGGGCGAAGACAAGCTCACAGTGTAAAATACTCAATGAAACAGTCCACTGCAAACACAAATCATTAGACCCACCAAAGAAAGATCACTCCCTGAGAACATCAGATAGCAAAGTAATCAGAACTTTAAAATCAGCAGAGACATGGAAAGGCAGATGGAAAACATGTGATCAAATAATAGTTTAAAAACAAATAGAACTCCTCAAAATGAGAAGTCAGAGACGAGGGAGACTTGGTAGGTGTGGTAGCCGTGGTAGAGGAGGTCTGTCAGTATTCTGTGTTCTTCTTCCTCTCTTACTTTCCATTCCCTAGAGCAGTGGATCTCAACCTTCCTAAGGCTGTGACCTTTTAATACAGTTCTTCATATTGTGGTGACCCGAAAACATAAAATTATTTTCATTGTTATTTCACAACTGTAATTTGCTACTGTTACGAATCGTAGTATAAATATCTGATATTTAGGGTATCTGATATGTGACCACTGTGAAAGGGTCATTTGACCCCAAAGGGATCATGAGCCACAGGTTGAGAAAACCTGCCCTAAAAGCTGCATTGGGCATTGTGGAGGGCTTCATGGATGAGCTGAGCCACCTCTGCTCCGAAACCTGTAAAAAGCCTAGCCCTGGTTTTCCTCCTCCTGATCTGATGAGCACCACTCTTCCAGAATACTAATTTGTTTATCTTGACTGGAAAATTTGAGTTAGGTACCCAAAATGCATGGATACAGTGATTAAAACATGAAAGAAGGTTTTTGAAACAGGAGATATGGAGGCGAGCCTACAATCCATTTACCAGGTGGTCCGTAAGTGGGAAGTTAGGCACAGAACATCTTCAAAGAAATAACCTAGCATCTTCCACAGCTAAAAAAAAAAAAAAAAAAAAAAAAGGACACAAATCACTGAATTCCGTAGTATAGTGTAGTCTATAAAACACACACACACACACACACACACACACACACTCACACACACACACACACAATGGAAACGTCCGAAAAGATAAACTAAGGAGTGGAGAGGTGGCCCAGTGAGAGAGGTGCCTGCTATGTGATGGAGGACCTGAGTTTGGATCCCAGCACCCACTCAAAGCTCAAGCACGGTGGTACACACCTGTCATTCCAGGAATGGAGGTGGGCAAGATCCAGCTTCAGTGAGAACCCTTGTCTCAAAAAAATAAGGTGGAGAGAGATAGAAAGAGATGCCCAGTGCTGACCCTTGCCTGGTATCAGCATGATCACACACATTATACATATTCATGCACATACATCACATACTTTAAAAAGAAAAGATAAGATCTTAAAAGTACCACTAAAAATGCAAATAGATGGCAATTCTCAATGGCCAACAATAGCACCAGAAGGCAGTGGTCTCAGCCCTTCAAAGAACTGACAGGAAGTAAATGCATGGTCATGAAAGGCCTAGGACTGGGGAAGGTTATAATAAGAAAGGGGTTCTTTCATAGGTCCTTGCTGAAAGGACAGTTAAAGAATATACCAGGACTGGGGGTGGAATGGAGCTCAAATTGGCAGGGTACAAGAAAGGCTGGTGATCAAGGATGTTCAGAAGCATGTCGATAGATGCAGATAAGCATCCAGTTATAGCTGATTGGATGAATAATGCATAACTTGGGGATACACAGGTGACATAAATGTGACTAGCACTCTAATTAAGGTGAGAGAGAGCTATTGTTTTAAGCTCTATTTGGGAAAAGCCTGGGGATCTTGATTAAATCTAAATTTATTTTTGGTTGTGAGCCTAGCCTTTAACAGCAGAGCCATCTTTTCAGCCCGGGTTTTAACTTTAAAGCCAAATAATATCAAAAGTTAAAGCTATGTCTCAGAGATTAGAACTGGAATGGGCAATTTCTCAACTAATATGGAGAATGCAAAAGGAATTAGGAAAAAATCAAGTAATAAATCAAAGTAAACAAAATATGGAAAATGAGAGGATGGAAATTAATGCAACTGTGTTAAGGACCACAAGACTTATAGACAGTGTGAAGCTCTTGGTTGATCAAGGTCCTCGGGTTAAGAAGAAGCAGAACAAAGCATACGGCTCTGTGCTTTTCAAGGGCCAGATGTAAAATACAGGGCTATGAAAGCCGACAGAGGTACAGGCTCCAGGATGCTGGTGAGACTAAATCAAACTCAGCTCACCTTGAAGATGCTTTTCTGATAATTTTTGGACAAATACTATTTGGAAATATAGTCAAAAGAACAAGATTTACACTTTTGACAAAATGAAAATGTTTTTCCTATACCCAGTGGTTTTCTGGTACCATACTCATACAGGTATGATGTTGAACGCTGAACATAAGTTGAATCATTAATATACTCACTAAGGAGGAAAAGACCTTAAAGTGGTAGCTTCCTTTGTTCTGAGTCATAGTGTAGGCAAATACATGGAAACTACTTCCGTTAGCAAATTTTCATTCTTAACATCACATCTTCCTTATTTATAGTGTCTCCAGCTGTCCATCCTTTGAGTGAACAGGGAATGAATCCATATGCTTCATGCTTGCTGAGTCCTGTTCACATAGCATCTTGGGTGATCCTAGAGACTACAGAGGTGTCAAATGAAGCCTAGAAACTCAAGATGGGGGCTTCTTGTAGCGTTCAGTGGAGTTAGAACAAATGTTTTGACAAGAGGGTCCCTTTGCCATGGACAATTTTCATAGAGGGTGAAGCAGCCAACAATGAAGGGTCCCCAGTGCCCAGATCTCTGAGCCATCCCTGCAAGCCCATTTATGGCCTATAGATAGCTTGGCCTAATTTCTGCCTGTCTGTGTCCTGTTGGACCCCAACCTGAAACTCACACTCATTTTCTTCTGTTGTTTCCTACTATAGAAGACGGGGTCCCCCGCACGGCGCGATCTATGTCCCTCACGATGGGAAAGGTATGCATGGTCAAGGAACTCCAGGGCTCCCAGAAGAAGCATGACAGAAGTTTTCATGGTCACTCGAGTAGCCATTCACTCTTGGACCTATAGGTACCAGCAGGGTATTCAGCTTCCACACCTGCTCACATGGCCTCTGACATCCCATCTCTCTTGCTCAGGTGTAGTCTTCTCAATTCATCATTAAGTAGACATGAAATAACGCATATATTTTGACTTTGCCATAGGCAGTTTTTGGTTTTTTTTTTTACACACCATCTAGGATACTACTCAGAGAATGGGGACTCAAAATGCCAAATGGGAATGTGTTGAGAGACTGATCACTCATGGCCAACAGGAAATTTGGGTCAACTTTGGTTCACTCTTTCCACACTGATTCCTAACACCATTCCCTCCCCCAAACCAAACTACCTACTGAACATTAGACTCTAGCAAGCTTTCCCCAAACCCTCAGAACCATGACTGTTTTTATTCCCAAGACAGGAGGCCTAAATTGCTTCTTTTCCCACAGAACATGCCCCGCCGGAGGGTCAGTGTTGCTGTGGTTCCCAAGTTTAATGCCCTGAACCTGCCTAGCCAAGCCCCCAGCTCATCACCCATCCCCTCCCTACCAGCTCTGGTGAGTATGATGTTGCCTACCTCTTGCTGCTACCATGGAAAGGACACAGAGAGGGACAGGGTCAGTAGGGACAGGAAATTTCCAACATAGAATATGAAGGGAAGTACACAAAGCAATCCCACTGTTCTGAGAGGAGGTCTCTGTGCTCATGAGCAAAGCACAGATGGCTCAGGAAGTGCACCTCACAAACAGCAACCGTAATTCTTTAAGGAGGGTGTGGATTTAAGAGAACAGCTTTGCAGGTTACAGTGGGCTGTGACGGAAGCACCCGAAGCAAAGCTCTGATTTCAGAGCTGAGGTCTTGAACTGAATCTCATCCATCTTTAGTCACTACAGCATTGTTTACAACAATGAAACCCCAAAAGCAACCCAGTGCTTATCAACAGGAGATTGACAAGCAGATGGCAAATACCATCATAAAGGCTTTCCATAGAATTATCACCACGGTGGCAGTTTCTATATATAATAAACACATACATTGGAGTCTATGTAATATAATTCTGTTTCATATTTTTAAAATGGTGTGTGTCTTTGTGTAGAACATAGGAAATCATGAAAGAAATCATTCAAACTTTAATAATTGCTCTAGGTTCATTTCTGTTGTTGCAATAAAATAGTCTGAAAAAAATAAAGTTAGGGAAGAAAAAATTTATTTGACTTACAATTAATAACATTTAAATTTTAGTAATAATAATCTTTAATATTTCCATAGGATATAAAAAGAAAGGCAGAGAAAATGTCCATTTTATTGTAGATGAAGACAATTTCTATACATAAGGAAATCTTTTCTATACCTAAGGTTTTTGTGCATCTAGTGATTTCTCTCTAAAACTTTTAAATACCTTTCTCCAGTGGTTTCTCTAACTTTTCACCCCAGCACAGCTGTACGGAGAGGTGGGTTCAGCGTACTAGAAGCTGGTTGAGTCCCTTCCAGCTCCACCTACCCATAGCTAGCAATCACTGTTATGTTTCCTCTCCTTTGTAAGTATTTTGACTGTAAAATAAACGTAAACTCCCAAGTTACTAATACAAAAAACCTCGAAGAGCCTGGAGAGATGGCTCAGCAGTTAAGAACATTGGCTGCTCTTCCAAGGGACCAAGGTTCACTCCCCAGCACCCACATGGAAGCTCACTACCACCTGTAATTCCAGCTCCGGGTGTCCAACACCCTATTATGGCCTCCAAGTGCAATGAAAATTTATGGTGCACAGACGTACATTCAGGCAAACATTCATACACATAAAATACTTTTTTAAGAGACTAGAAAAAGCTAGTTAGCAACAGACCCTTTTCATGGATACATGTTTTCCAAATATATACCTTTAGACAAGTGGCTGGCAATGAGAACGACACTTTAAAATCACAAAGGCTGCATTGGAAACCCTGATCATGGGTCCCGCCCCCAAACTCTGTTTACCCCACGGCGGGTGATTCTAACGTGGTTGTAGAGTTGAAAGCCCACGCTTTAACCATGCCCATAGCAACAGACCTGCACGGGCCCCCAGGTAACTGCCCAGGAATGTCTGCCAGCTTGAGCTCGCTGTAACATCAGACATGAGGTTTGTACTTGGAGCACTACCTGAGGGAACAGGATGGTTATGTGAGTCCATCCCAAGGAGTTCTAAATCCATATCGGGTTGAAGGCCTACTGGGACAGAGGATCCCTGTGAGGACGGAGCCTCAGGATGCAGACTGGAAGGCAAATGGGGGGGTGGGGGAGGGAGAAGGATGGAAAGAGAAGGGGCAGCCGCAGCCCCGCCCCAGCGTCACCAAAGGCCCGGCAGCCCTGCCTCTTTCCTTCATCACTCATCCTCAGTTCTGGCTCCTGTTTCCATCCAGTCTGAAGCACCACCCAACGGGAAAGGCAACATATCCGTCCCCCCGGTGCTGCCTGCACTTTTGGAAAAGTAAGTTTCTGTATTTTCTGCTTAATATTGGGGATCCTTAAAGAAAACCCCCGACTTGCTTTCTTCCCTCTCATCCTCAACCCAAAAATAAAATAGAAAACAAAGTTCTATGAGGAAATAAATAGGACTCTGAGACCCACAAAGGTTTCAGAGCTCACCGTGTAAAAGTCTTGGACCAGGAAGATACTATGGTTGAGGCCAAGTACACCCTGCCTAAGAGTCCCTGAAGATAGAAAGCTTCCTCCTTAGTTGGGGTTCCTTGGGGATATAGACACAAAAAAGCTCTAATTTAACAAGGCTTAGACAACAATTCCAGGGTAGGTTACTACAATGTGACAGAATTCTATCCCTTTGTGGCTTCCTTGACTCTGGCCACTTCATGTTGATGTCATCAACAGGCTTGTAGAAAATGGATGCTAGTTCCCAGAACCATAGACAAGACTATATCTAGAGAAAGATGTATACACTTCTTCTATTTGTGAGTAGAATCATTATATAAGTTTAAACTACTGAGAGGAGGAGAGGGTCCCCGAAGCATGGTGACTCTGGGAAAGGAGAACATATTGGCTTGATAGCTGACAGGGTTTCCTGGACCTGGCTTTCCCAGGCCTCCGTGCAATTTGCAGGTCTTCTCATGCTAACCTGGAGCACAGAGGCTGCTCTTCTGTGTGTGTGTGTGGTGGTGGGGGGGTATGACTTACTTTTTGAACTTTTTTCATTTGCTCGCTGGCAAACCTCTGGATCACGGCTGCCACCTCTCAGGACTTTTCTCTTTGTGTCTTTCCTCAGCTGGTAGGGTGCAGACCTCATCTCTCCTTCTCTGCCTTGAGGCGGCTTTCATTTTCTGTTGCTGTTAGTAGGCTCACATTGTCTGGCTTTGTGATTGCTGGGCCCCATGTCAGGTCAGAAATGCTCCCAAGCTCTTGCCTCTAGACTTGGCCTGCAGTCCTCATTCTCAGTATGTGTGACTGACAAGTTCCCTCTGAAGACCCCTCTGGCTACCATCAACATTTGCCCAGTATTTACACCCTTTGCCACCGACAAGCACATACGGCCTTTACATCACAGAGTGAGTGTACCCTCTTCCTCCCTCTCATGTCTTGATCACTCCAGAATTGTCAAAAGATGACAAATTATTCACCGAACAAAAGTAAGGTGATTACAGGCTACAAAATCTTGTCATGTAGAACCACGATGCCTAATTCATGGCCTCTGAATCTACTTAGAGATGATCACTTATACTCTCTGAAATTCTATCAGCTCTCACTCTGGGCTCATGAGTCTACTTTAGAGCACTTCCATCAAGGGCATCTTCCCAGCTCTAGGCCCACAAACCTAGCCATGGCAGAAGATCAAGGTCCTTCCTCTCCTTGATACACTCTCATTCAGAATTAACGTTCAGGCCAGCTGAGTGCTCCTGTCCAAGACACTGGGAATTATTAAGAACTTGAGATTTTCTCAGTAGGAGAATCTGTGGGACAGCCCCAAATCTGTGGTGTCAATGAGTGGGGATCAGGGATGGTGGTACCGTTCACAGTTTTAGAATCAGCAGCTAAAAGGACAAGGTGAACCCAGAGTCAAGCCATAGGTGCCCAGGAGGGAGTTTGTAGCTCCTTTTTAGACCAACTAGAAATTGTCATTGGGCATGTATACACCATGCACTCAGGTGCTGGAAATATATCCAAATAAAGTTGACTGCAAAGAGGAGAGGAGGGTCTAAATTATCTTAAGACCTCCGAACAATAGCAGCTCCTCCATGTGGACTTACAATAGGTGCTAACTGCTTCTCCCCACAAAGGCACAGAACTGGAAGCATTGTAGTCCCCAAGCGGCCAATTTGAAAGTAAAAATGAATCTATGTTTTCTATTCTTATATATAGATGACACCAATTCCAGTTAGCCTAGCTAATTCCATGTTGCAGATATATAACATGTTATACTTTCTTGGAAGTTCCTAGTTGCATTGAGCTTTGTGTTAAATGATTTCCCATTTCCTATAAGGAAATATCAGGATGATTAAGTAGCCTGTGGCCAGTCCACAGTGCAGAGCAGCTGACAATACTGTGTCCCACATGAGCTTAGAGAGAGTTCTGAGTCTTGCTTGCTTTGGCAGGCCATTTCATAACAAACTGCTCTTCAACTCAGTAGAGGTCTAGAAACACATAGATTTAAACATATAGCTGGGGAGTATTTTTTAGTTATCCTTAAATAGGTATAGTCATAGGAAGAGCTGTATGTGTGTGGCCTTTCATTCTTCCACTCTTTTGACGAGCGCTCTCAGGCCAGTCTCATGGAATGCTCTCAAGGAGTGCGGGTTTAGTGGGAAAGTCATACGGGAAGCAGCCTATTATTCTACAGTGTGATGAATGTTGTCATAAGGAAAGGCGGTTGCTAAGGGACCAACACATGAGAAAATGTGCCTCTAACCCTGCGTGGGTGTGAGATGAGGTGGGGCTCAGAAAATGTTTTCCCCTAGGAATCTGCTTTTAAAGTTAAGCATAAAGGTTCATCATCAACTAGGTGAACAGGAGTTAATAGGTAGCAGTGATTCAAAGAAAGATGATAGTGATGTCAATTCTTGATATTAATTACAACTCATTCCGTTTATGTCACACACCTTTTTTCCTAATTGCTGTCCATTCCGTGTTAACCCTGCCAAGGACCTCATGAAGTGGATACATTGTTAACACCTCTGTCTTATTGATGAGGAAGATGATGCCTAGAGATATGCTCTCTGAACTTACACAGCTTTAAAAAAAATGGCATGGCTCATGCTCTTCACCTCCTAATGGAAGAACAGAGGACATTCAGAGTGACTAGAGAGGAAAGGGTGGAAAAGAGGACTTTTGTGGGGAGAACCTGGTGGTTAGATGGGCATAGAGAGTAGGACAGAGCAGGGTTTGAGAGGCTGTGTGCAGAACCACTCATCAAGGGCCCAGCAAAGTGATGTGTTAATTAGTTTCATGAAGAGGACACAACTCTGTTGTGCCACAGTGTGGGGTTAGCTAGGGTCTTCTATGCTTTTGAAGCAACCAGGGTCATTAAATTTGTACAGCAAACAATCTGTCCTCTTATACCTTAGGATAATTATTAACCAAGAATCAGGGACTGGGTATGAGGAAGTCAGGATGGTCCCATAGCTCAGGTCCTCTGATTTGGACTTATCAAAGGAAGCCACTGAATTAGGATGATTCAGCAACATTTCTGAGCCCACGAGGTAAGACCTGCCTTTTCAAAAGACTTGAAGTCACTTTCAAATATTGCTCACCAATAAACTTGATAACCGGCTTGGCCAACAGTTTACTCTGAACAATCAGACCTCAGGTAGCTGAGAGCCCAGCACGATGCTAAGCCCAGCCTCAGTTTAATGAATCACTCCAAAAGGAAGGCACAGGGTCCCAGGCCAAGGATGGATGCAAAAGTCCACCCAGTGACGCCTAGGAGGGCAAAGACCATGCTCAACTCTTATTTACAGAGATGAGCATGGATTCTCTTAGCCCAAGCCGAATTCTAGGCTCTCAGGAAATTCTCATTTACAGATGGGATCTGTCACTTCACTACCTTTGGACGTAGGGATTAGGCACCCCGTTGTGGAGTTGGAGTAATACAAGAACTCAGTCTGCACTGGGCACCTTTCAAACACAGCCCTTTCCAAGTGATCATGGTCCAGGGAAAGATGGGCAGGTGTGAAAACATTCTCCCTTTGTTACTGAGGTGTGGTGACATATCTGCATTAGCCAGTGGGCCTGGTTGACATTAGAACATCAGCAAAGGTCCCACAGAGGAGAAGGATTTGCTCTGGGTCTTAAAGATGCACGAGGAGAAAGGTCCAGGGAGTTGGAGAAGATTCTTAGGGAACTCTGGGCTTGGTCTAGAAGTCAGAAAATGGTGACAAAGTTTACATTTTACTATGTTTGCCCCACCTCCAATCCCAGCTTCCTGCCTGGTGCTAAGCCACGGCCCTCCCAGCCTCTCATACCTGAAGTAGTCCATGGAAGAAGGAGCATTGCTGGCTATGGGAACATGGTGGGAATGTCCTCTCTGTAGATGCTTTGGACCTTACACACCAGTCAGAGCCCCAGAAGAGAACTGAAGGTGGGGGGCAGGAAGAGAGCTCATCTTGATGTGAAGTTAGTGGGACAAAGGGAACAGGAAGGACAGTGCCTCCCAAGGACGGTGGCGAGTACAGTTAAAGCATAGGTCAGCCTCAACCTCCAGCAGGGCCACATTTGAGCCTTGGCACACACTAATTGTGCCTGGACTTAAGGTTCCTGGCCTGTACCCTGGCAGCCCTAACAAGTCAGGCCCAACCACCAACCATCAGCCATCCAATTAAAGGGCCAAATTAATGGCAGGAAGCAGAAAAAGATTTATTTAATATGTTTACGTTGGGGAGAAAATAAAAGATCCAGCGACCCTCGGCCCAGTATATCTTCAGAGTCCTGACAGAAGGGGTAGGTTTAAGTAGAGGGCCAGGGGCCTGCACAACTAAATAGTTCTGGTCAGGCTGTGGCTCCTCCCATCATTGACCTACCCATCTCAGCTCTGGCCTGTACTGCAAGGTGATGTGGCGAGTTGCAAGTCTTTTTCTGGGAGACAAATTTCTCCTCTGGCTGGCCTAGGCTACTAATCTTTTCTTCTACTGGTATGAGATTCCTGAGGGGACTTCAGCTCCGTGGGTTACAGTGTTTCAACAATCTGATAGGCAAGAAAAGGCCAGAGGTGTTTCTTCTATTAGAATAGCCTCATTCCTGCCAGGCAAGGGGGTCATGAGGTTGCTCATTAGGCTGGTGATTTAAGGTCTCTGAGCCTGGGGCTTGAACCAGCTCTGCCTCAGGCAAGTTCTCTTTATATCTGCTTAGCTTTGAGGACCCTCCTGTGTGGGCAGGTACAGAGAAAAGAAACTAAAAGTGTGATGGCTACACTTCACTTCTAATATATAAATATACTTCCTAAGATGATGACTGGCCCTTCCCTTGGCTCTAGTTGTATTTTTCTTCACTTGCTCCAGTTAGGGGACAGATAGGAAACTACACATTAGGCAAAGGTCACAGGGAAGGGAGTGGAGAGTATAATTTGCAGGAGGAGAAATGTTATGAATAGCTGGTATTTTTAGAACATTATCTTCCTTGTTCATGATGGATTTTGGCTTCCAGGCTAATGAAACATATATTTTCAAGGTCTGAAGGAAAGCTAGGAGGTAGAAAACTGATACCAAGAATAGGAAGCAGGCTAAAGGCTTGGACCCTGCCTAAGGGAAGGCAATGATGACTCCTTAGCTTCCTAATGGAAGGTTCAGCTTACAGCGTTTGCCTTGCTTCTGGGATCCTCCATGACACCATCAGTCCTAGCGGGATTAGGCACACCAGGGGGCTGAAGAATGAATCTGCAGGGAAGTTGCTTTACTCCAGTATGCCCAGCAATCCTGAAGTGGTTGGCTAGTGTGCTTATTTTCCTGTCACTGCACACACTGCTTGTACTTCCTGCCGATTCTCAGCCTTCTCAGACCCCTGCACTCTCACTCTCTGTAGAAGGCCTGGCCTTGCTCTTACAAACAGCATTTCAGCTTCATCACCAGCAAGGAGCAGCTCCTCTTCAGTCAGCTACCCACCTGCTGTCCTTCCTTTCTACTCTTTGTCCCAATTAAGAAGAGGTTTCTCTTACTTTCCTCAGGTCTTGATTCCTTTAATCAAAGCCACTGTCCCCCTGGCCATCTTCTCTCTTCCCCTCCATAGGACCCTTCCTCCCTGTGTTTGAATATGCTTGAGCCTCTTACTGAGCTACAGTCTCCTCAGCACACTTTCTACTCACCTTCCCACTCAAGCCTGCACCTTTCGGATTTCCCTTTCTTCATTAAGTGCATTCATCTAGTATCCCGAGGCTCCGTGTGAGCCCTGCATGTCAAACCCCACCAGGGACACAAAGTCTCAGAAGACACAATGAAACACAGCAAGCTGTCTCCCCCCGACTCCCAAGCCTCTGCCCTCCTCTGGCTTACACCTCCCTCTCCAGCTGCAACTCCTGTCTTTTTACCCTCCTCCCCTCCTCTACTCCTCCTCCTGCAAAGAGTGTGGCAATAACTGGACCTGCTTCCGGGTCCTCTGCTCCTCTTTCCTCAGGCCATCATCTGTTCTTAATATTCTCCAGCCAAGAACCAGCCTCTGCCTCACCCAGACATTTCCAACTGTCCACCCCGACATCTCTTCCCAGACACCTCATATACATGACAGTTTATTCTACCCCAAGCTTAGCTCCTGCCTTAGTGATTGCTCTCAGCTACTTGGTTCTCCTGGCATCCGCTGCATCTCAAAGTCTACCTATCCTCCATCCTCTGCCTCAGATGATCTTCATATGCATATATCATCATTGAGGCTAGCATTCCAATTCCAGCACCTCAGAGAGGCCTTTTTTTGACTATCCACTCTAAGAACAGCCCCTCCTTGTCATTTTCTGTCACTGAATAGTTTCTTTCATGAATATTATAACTCACAATTCAAATGATTAATTTTTCCTTCTGCAAAACTCTACATTGGCCAAAAAAAAAAGAGAGAGAGGTTTCTCTTTTTCTCTTTACAATTCCATATTGCCTTGTTATCATGCTCAATGCATAGTTGGAAGAATAAGTCAAAATCACAAAACACAGATTATGAGAAAGGAAGGACGTAGTATGTTTCAATCTGTCTCCTCGTGTGGTTTCTCTGTTGTGTGTCCTGTTCACTCACAGCACCTCCTGAAATAAGAATAAAGTTGCCTTTGGGGACACCAGGCAAGGGGAACTGATATAGTTAGTGTCTGCCTCCTGGTTTGGGGGAGATTCATGGAACGGGTCTTTATGAAATCTTGTCTCAAGGTACATGTTTTCAAACTTGAAAGCCAGTGAAAGAGCCTGAGTTTCCTCTTTAAATCAGGAATGGGGCCAAAGATACGATTGTGTCTGCAGATGTTCAGTCTCTCCTTGCAATGACTCCCTGCACTTCCCTCCTCTCGTTAGTGGAAAGACAAGTGCAGAGTCTGACTGTGAAGCTTGTGCCCCTGTGCCACTCCCAAGCTGCCTGGACGAGGTGGGCCAGGAGGCCAAGGCCAGGGCAGAGGAAGAAGCCTACAACAAAGGGTGAGTCAGACTTCGCCACCCCGAGGGCACCTGGCAGGCCTCAGAAGAGAGTTTCCCACACCCTGGCTTGCTTCTGAGGCGTTTTGGGGAAGCAGTCAATGAACCCAAAGCCTCCTTCTGTGGAGAAAGTCCTCCACACGGAAGCAGGGCACAGGGCGTGCCTAGACAATGGCTAGGCTCCGCTTGTCTCCTTTCTCTTTCAGGCATGATGCCTCTGCCTAAACTTCAAGGGCCTGGGCTAGGTTCTCCTCGGTGCTGCCTGAGGCCTCCCGACCCATGTGCAGATCTGTCATGTTACTGCCAACAGTGCCCAGGGCACTTTCAACGGTGCTTCCTAGAACGGCCCTGTGTTGCCTGTGGACTGGAGCTCTCCCTCCTGCCCTTGCTCCGCCACTGCCACCCTCCCTGCTCTAAGTGAGCTGCATTAGCAACCAGTGACTGGGAAAGAGCATGGGGCAGAGTCAAAGGCCCAGGACTCACGATTGAAACTCACCTTTAACCTAGCACGGTGGACTCCTGAGGGAAGTTCAGCTTACTGTGGCCACAGAGCCCCAAGGCATCTGTGTGGTAGTCACTTAGTCATGGGTACAGTTGTCCTAGCCAAAGCAATGAAATTAGACACCTGGCTGTCAGTCAAGGGAGCATATTATGCTCAGGGAAATGCTTATCCCAGGAGGAATCACGAGGGGCTTTGAAGGAAGGTTCTCCTCAGAGACATGAACCCAATACCCTCCGCTGGTTTTGTGGTTGTTATCTGGGTACCTCTCTATATCGGTCTCAGCACCCCAAGATGAGTTGGTCCCTAAAGTTGAAGTTCTAGGTTCCACAGGGAAAATGCAGTCTTATCTCTGGGGAATGTTTTATAGGATAACAACCACCAGTAGACCCTGTCCCACAATTTTTCCCCAGCCAGTTTGTCACTCTGTCACATAAACAGGAAGGATGGCTGAGGAATGAGGGGAAATGATACTGACATGAGTCGTATTATGGTTCAGCGGAGCTTCCCAGCTTTTTCCTGTTGTATGGAGCCATAGGAAGCGAGCAATAAATGAGGGTTCTTGAGCCCCTCCCCCAGGGTCTCAGGCAGAAATGTCCTGTGTCTGGCCCTCTTGGACTCAGTTTTTGCTTTTTGCCCTCCAGATACCAGGAAGGGGTAAAGAAATCCGAAGAACTCCAAGACCTGAAGGAGGAGGAGGAAGAACAGAAGACGGAGAGTCCTGAGGAACCAGAGGAGGTAGAAGAAACTGAGGAGGAAGAGAAGGACCAGAGAAGGAGGTTGGAAGCCTTCACCTAAATGGATCCTAAATGTGTTGCAAGTCATTTAACTGTTGAATTGCACAAAATGGACAGAAATGTCTGTCCTGGGTGGCCCAAGTTATTGGCCAGAGAAACTCAAGAAGGCAACTACAGGAAACAGAGAAAATCAAGTTAGCAATGGCACATTTGTAAGAGCTGAGGGGTCAGAAGTGGTCACGAACAAGGCAGAAAGCCATTAACAGCTCCTAGGAGCTGAGAAAGGGAGAGGGACACTTAGTAGACTCCCAGCCCATTCCACAGCCACTGGCACATAAGCTGGCCTGAATTCCTAGGGAGGGTTTGGACAAACAAAAGAACAGTCGAGGAAAGCAGAGGGAACACTTGAGGTGGGAACAAATTTAGGTCAGTAGCAAAGTTCAGTCTCTACCAGGCCCTGCTATGTTGACCAAACAGTTGGTCATTTGCAGCATGTCTTCACTTTAGGTTGGAAAGAAAATATTGTCTGTTTCAAGCTATCTCCTTCTGACCAGTGGAAGTGGAGATGTAACGCAGAGAAAGAGAGCCTGTGTTCTACAACTTGCTCTACTACACATGTAGGTCTCACTTCACCACGCAGAACAGTACACTAAAAACAAAAACAGCTGGCGCCAGGGACTGAAACAGAAACAACCTTGTCTAGTTGCAGGGAAGTTCATGTAATGAGGTCACAACCCTACTAGGCCAGGGCTATCCCACACTGGATGGAATAAACTGTCCTGAAGAAGAGGTGTACATTGCTCTATCAATGTTAAGGACCATATCAACACCCCAGATTTTCAGAAAAGCCCTAATTTCATATACTCTGCCCAACTGCCTCTTTTAGTGCATCCAAACCTTGGTTTTGCTTTGTCTCGTTTTTCTCAAATGTAGTAACAGCAGTCTTGGAACACTTCACTAAAATCTTTTAGACCCCCTCGGCCTAGGTGCAGAGCTTCTCCAGAAAAAAACCGTTAGCTGGGTGATCATCTGCCTCTGACCTCAGACACAGAGTCTGTGATCTGAGCCTCCTGCTGGCAAGCCCCAGAGCCTACTTACATGTATTGAATAAGGTAGTAAGTGAAGATTGCAAAGATGATAACTGTATTTCAAAGCCTGTGCATGCCATCAACAGAACCCAGTGGTAAAAAGATGCTCAGTCTCCCTGGGTCAACCCCATTGTCAAGGGAAGAGCCTTTTCAGAGTGCCGAGGAAAAAGCTTCCTCACAGTGAATATGCCTGTGCTAGTCACACTCCTTTCTCTGGTGAAAGAGCCTCAAGTTTAACCATGGAAGCACAACCCTGGCTCCAAGCACCTGCACTGGGCCTCTTTATGTCTCACCTCCCTCTTAGGAATCCTCTGCATTTTGCAGACCACCAGGCTGCCTTTGTCAAGCCCAAGCCCGGACACAGCCCTTCCTTTGGAACCCTGAGTTCATCTCAGACAGGGTAGAATTTCCAACACTTCCACACACTAAAGAACAAAAGAAACATAAACAGGGGAGCACATGACTATAAACAGTCTGGCTTACACAGCACAGGCCTTATCTAGCTTAACTCCATCTCCGGCAAATGGCAGCTCCCTCCTATCTCATGAAAGCCCAGGGAAGCACGGCTTTGCCTGGGCCCCTTCCTTCCCAGCTTGTGAGGAATCTTGGGCAAAGGCTGCTTGCAGCACCTGGACCTTTAGAGGTCTCTTTCAGACCCCCATCCTCCATGCCTAATTAGAGTTGTTTTAGGTTTTGAGATAACTTCCTCAGATGGCTGATACCAGACCTGAGCAGGGCTCTTGAAAGTGTTCTTTGCCTTCAGCACAGGAGTACAGTTTCACTTTTTCAGACTCAGCCTGTCTTCTTCTCAGGACATTTGTCATATAAACTGTCCTTCTCCTACCCATAACCCAAACCAGACTAGTCTCAAGAGCCATCCAGCTTAGTGCTCAGCCCATGGTGGAGTCCCTTAGGGCCACAGCTGCCTGCAGAAACCTTCAGTTGAGCATGAGCCCCCTGTGAAACATTCGCACCTCACTAGCAAGCCAAGACTGAAGTCACCAAAAGTTCCACATGGGCTGGAAAAATGTCCTAGTCATTAAGAATGCTTGCTACACAATCCTGAGGACTGGAGTTTGGATCCCAGCACTCACATAGCACATCAGGCATCCTGTGCCCACCCTGTACTCCCAGAGTGGCAGAGACAAGAGATCACTGGAGCCTGCTGGCTTCTAGCCTATGTGAGCAAACATGAGCCCCAGGTTCAAGGGGAGACCCTTCCTCAAAGGGGTAGGGCAGGATGTGGGGAAATGCTTCTGTCCTCCAAGTGTATCCATAGGTGTATGTACACACACACACACACACACACAGACACACACACACAAAGAGTTCTATGTCCTGTGTCATGCATTTTAGAGAAGCATTGTGTCTGGAGATATGGCCCACTGATTTATAGCTCTCATTGCTCTTGCAGAGGACCCAGATTTAGTTCCCAGCATACACATCATGGCTCACAACTCCATTTCCAGGGGGTCTGATGCCTTCTTCTGACTTCCATGGGAACCAGGTGTGCACATGGTACACATACATATATGCACCAGAACATTCATATACACACAAATTAATTTTTTAAGATAGAAATAAATAAAAAACACTGAACTGAGTAAGCCTAGCAACTAGCCCCTTATTTAAAGGCTTCAACCCCGAAGCCCAAGTCTTTGTGTCTAAGTCTCTTCTCTCTTATATGGAACGAAGTGTTCTGTTATAAATGTTGACCTCTAGGGGAACTTTGGGTGAAGCAACCCCTCATCTCCTTACTGTAGCCCATAGTATTATTATGAGTGAGATTTGCAATATGTAACATAAAACTGGCTTTATTTTTTTTTCTTCTTCTCCACTGGTTCAAACTTGATCTACGGAGCTGAAATGATAATTGAGCAGGTGCCCTTACTTTTCCAACAATGCTCCAAAAACAGAAGCTAAGTCACCAAAAATTGACCAAAAGGATATTTCTAGCCTAATTTTATTTCCTTTTTCGCTTTTGAGCTAAACATAGGGTGACCAGTTAAGGAGCATGCACCCAGCTCTTGACTGCCTCTTTTGTGGATGAGGGTGGATTTAGGGGCTGGCAAGATGGCTTGGCAGTTAAGAGCACATCCTGTTGCTGTAGAGGATCTGTAGGTCCAGTTCCGGGGACCTGGTGCCTCCTGCCTCCACAGACACCTGCAGTCCAATGTGTACTTCTCCCCTCCCTTTACATCACTGAAAAATAATTCTCTCAGTGTGGATTTAGAGTGGGCTTCTCCCCACACTGGCACTTTGTTCTGGATCACGAAAAAACAGCTTGAAAAAGACTCTATTTTGGATTCCAATTGTATCCCACTAGGATCCAAAGATAAACAGGGCTAGAAGGAAGGAAGCTTGTAACTCCAATCTCTCCCTTCCCAGTTAGTTGCATAAACAGCCAATGATTTTTCTCAGAAGCTAATATACTAAGCTGTCAAGCAATGGCTTGCACAGCTGCAATTGGTTCATTTCCAATTCATGTAATAACTTGTACAGATGAAATGACGTGATGAGGTTCCCACATGGACAAGGGATGGCCTTGGCACTCAAGGCAAGCATTCCAAGTACCTGGTCCCTTTCTTAGGAGAGCATTTGCTGAATATTTTCACCCATGGCAAGCCATCTACTTCCTACTGGCTCTTCCTTCAAGCTTCTATCTTCATGGGCAGCTGGCCTGAGCCCTGTAGTGTCTGTGTCTACAGCAAGCCTTCAGACATTCTCCTCACCTTGGTCTGGTAACCCTCAAAAGTCTTGCTTTGCAAATCATAGAGTTGAAATTAGACACAGGAGAAAAACACAGCTTGCCTAAAGTGTGTAAGACATCTCCAGGAAGCTCTAGGATGGGACTGTGATCAAATGTCCTTTTGTGGGCTGCAAGAAAGTTGGGAAATAAGCAAGGAGAACGTTGTAATAGTAGAGGAGAGAGGTACGAGGGGGAGAGAGAGACAAAAGGGAAGGAATGGAGAGAACAGGGTTTGGAAAGAGTGGGAAGAGAAAAGGAGAGGCAAACTGGAGGGTGGACAGAATGAGGCTGACAGGATTCTGCATGAGTCTCCCACAGTATGGACCAGTGGCACCAAAATCACCCAGGAATTTTTAGATCTTAACTGTGGAATTCTCATCCAGAAGGCTTGGGACAACTTGAACACAATCTGCCAAGTGATGCTTTCTGTAGCTGAACTTCAGAACCTCTGACTTAGATCGCATAGAAAAAAAATCCCTAGACAGGAAGAATGGGTCTGGCCATCAGATATGTGCCCAGGATACTAATCTCTCTCTGTTTCATTGACAGCAAACTTGAAGAACTGGTCCATTTCCTACAAGTCATGTATCCCAAGTTGTGTCCGCACTGGCAGGTGATCTGGATGATGGCTGCAGTAATGCTGGTCTTGAGTGTTGTGCTTGGGCTCTACAGCTCCTACAGCTCCTGCACAGAGCAAGCTGATGGGCACCCTGGGAGGTCCACCTGCTCCGCAGCCCAGCGGGACTCCTGGTGGAGCTCGGGACTCCAGCAAGAGCTGCCAGCAGAGCAGTAGGACATCAGACTCCTTAGCTGTGCCCTGCTCCAGGGCATTCACCCCAACACCCTGCCCTCAAGTACAGCGCGTCAGGCCCAGGCGTGCACATGTGGCCACCTGTCCCAGGGTACAGGGAGGCTTTCTCTTGTCACTTATCACCTCCATGGAAGCTACTCACACACAGCAACCTGATGCTTTGAGGAGGTAAACGAAACTCCTTGGGAAAGAAGCGACCCTCACCGAGGACTTGGATCCAAGGGAAGAGTCCTGCCCCTGGCTCAGATGGAATGGGAACATGGAAACCCCTTCATTCAGGGAACAATGAGAAGCCTGCTCTCCCCCTTTTCGTTCCCTATCATTCGTGGTCATGAAGAATTGCACTCAACGGCCAGTACTGACCATAAGGATCAGGCCTGGGACTTGCAGTCACAACATGGATATCTTTTTTCCACTTCCCACCTCTTTTATCACGACAGTTCTTTAGTCTTCTCTCTCCCCTTCAGACTCGCCATTTCTTTTCAGAGAGTGGGAAAGCTTTCTCATAAAAGTACCTGGGCCAAAAGTAGCCCCATGCTAGAAAGAAGACAAGAGGATGTGAATTAATATGTAACTTATCTGTATACATATAAACAACACGTGTTTGTGCACTAAGACACCCACTCTCTGGAAGTGTGCTCTGCTCAGTGGCACCCATGTCATGGTTTTCCCTAGGTCTGAAGCAGTCACCAGGCACCAATACAGTGAGCCTCGGCACACTCCAATGGTGTTTGAACCCCCTGGCAAATCATGCCCTCATTTCACTTCAGATGCCAGTTCAGAGAAGCTGTTTGGCACAAGACTGTTTGTTCCCTGGTTGCTTGCACCATTTAAAAGCGGCTCCACACAGTTAACCCACCTCTTGGGTAAGGAAAGGTGTGTCCTCCACTCCGGACTCTCCCTCCGCCTTGAACCTCGGAGGCTGTAGTTTCAACCTGAAGGGAGTGCAGCCCACCTCCAGCATGGAGTCTCCCCACACCAGTTGGCTGTTTCCTTCATTCAGCTCTTATCAATTGGAGATGCGGCTTCTGTGGTGCTTGCTTTTCTGTTTTGCTGTTTTTGTTGCTAACACTCATGTAGGACTTACAGTGAGCCAAACCCTGGCTCAGCATTATATAAGCAGTGATCCATTTAGTCCTCGAGAAAAAAAAAAGCTGAAATGGATATTACTACCTCCATGTTCAAAATAAGAAAAAAAGCATAAATACAAGAGTACACACACACACTGATACAACATGCCAAGCATATATAGCTAGTAACTAAGTCTTTCAAACTAGAGTGGTGGCTCCGAGACTGAACTCCTTGACCCTTCTCTGGTCTCCCAGCCAGGTGCCTTCCAGGCTGATCCCCGCCCCCTCCCCCCCCCCAGGTGGCCCTTCCACTGTTCCAAACCAGCCATGGTTCTCACATTGCTTCTTTCACTGTTCTTTAACTCATAAGCGTCTTTCCTGCCATTGGTTTTTTTTTTTTCCCTCTCA
>CM053758.1:26612871-26644156 GCA_028658305.1 Pachyuromys duprasi
TTCCTCAAATACTAGGTCTTACCGTCTCCTGGGTAGGTAGGTACCTAGCATGGGAAACACTTGGGAGAAAATCATTTATGTTGGTTAAAAGAACAAGGTGGAGAGTAGCCTACAACTCGTGACATTTCGAGGTTTCCCAATACCATCACTCCATGCTGACTTCATGCAATCATTCCCTCCAGAGAGACATGCCCCCCCACCCGACTAGGCCTCACTTTAAAATATGGTTTCTGAAGAAACACTTTTACGGTGGCTGGAAAATGGCAGAGAGAAAAGCCCAAGGATGTGCCATTAAAGGTAATGAGGTTCAGGGCAAGGCAGAGAGATTTTGCAGGCATGGGTAGATGGCTTACCTGGTGTCTTCTGTGGAACTAGGTGCAGCTGCAGGAGATTTAACTACCTAAGCACCTTGGAGCGAAAGACACAGTATAAACAGAATGCAGAGAGAAGCTGTTGGGCAGCACTCCTTGCAGGGAGAGGGGAGGGCAATGTCCAGCCTCAGGCCATGCCCACACCCACACCCAAAGAAGGTCCAGCCTGGGCGAGCACTTTGTCTACTTGGCCACACATTTTCCACCCCTGTTCTAGGCGAGACATGTGTAGAGGAGAGCACATGTAAACTCCTTCAGCGTCGCCCTGAAGCCTACAGGAGCCCTCAGGCACAGACAGGCAACCACGCTGCTCCAGCTGTAGGGACGGCTGAGGAAAAGTACATCTCCACTCCAAAGAGCACAGCCATGTTTAGAATGGCCTGGCTGAACACACACTGGTTGGTCTACCTTTTCAGGAAAGCAGGGAACGACTCGAAGCGGTCACAGCTGCTGCCACACATGGCCAGTGACATGGAAGCCAGCCTTGAGCTCGTAGATTTTAAGAGGGAAATGAAATGAAAGTTGCCATTCATGATGCCTCTGAAGCCATATCTGCCTCACCCTGAGGGGCTGGTTGCCAGCCTTCTGTTGCAGAGGGCATCATCACTGATGTCACTTCCTAAAAGGAACTTCACTTTCTAGCCACCATGAAGCCCTATGGACTGTTTTTCTGTACAGCCTGGAAGAGGGAAGGGCAAGGGAGACACTGAACTTGCCTATCACTGGCTGTCAGTCCCTAGTGCTGTTAAGCCTCTTACAGGTAGGTGAACTAGCTTTGAACTGCTGAATGTCACACAGCTGAGTTTGAAAATAAATGCACATTTCCAAACCTTTGGCAGAAGTCAAATGCCTCTTTGTTGTGTGGGGCTGCACCCTAGTCTTCCTCCAAGGCTGAGTTAGATCCACAGAGAACTATAGACCCGAATTTCTCCCAGAAAACACAGTCAGGATCTAATACGTGACATTTCTAAAATGTATTTCCAAAAATGTCTGTTACCTTTCCTCTTGCTAAAATACCTGGGCTAAAATAGCCTGATGGGGAAAGGGTTTATGTTGGCTCACAATTCAAGGGTTCAGCTTGTCACCATGGGGAATGCCTGGCAGCAGGAGCTGGTGGCAGCTGGCCACACTGCAGCTGCAGCCAGGAAACAGAGTGGTGAGTGTGCCCAGCCTGTGTTCTCCTTTCCATACAGTCTGGGACCCAGCCAGGGAATGGTGCCACCCACAGTGGGCAGGCCTTCTCACCTCAATTAGCCTAACCTCAGTAATCCACTGTACACATGGCCCCGAGGCTCATCTCCTAGAGCCTAGGATTTAGATGACTCTAGATTGGATCAACTTGACAATGACCATCTTCCAAGTCCTGGAGCTTTTGAATATGAGATCTAACTTTTGTTGATATGTTACATTTTATGGGACTGTTGCCTTAGGACAGAGTATCCATTTCTTTTCTTGTGGGAGTCAGTTCTCTCCTGCCATCATGTAGGCCCTGGGGACTGAACTCCATCTTTAGGCTTAGTGAGAAGCACCTTTACCCTCTGAGTTACCTCAAATGTCCCCTAGGCCTTGGTTATCATTTGCTTGTTTGTTTGTTTTGAAACAGATTCTCCCTTTGTAGTCCAGACTGGCCTTAAAGTCATGATCCCCCTGCCTCCACCCTGTGAGTGGTGGGATAACAGGCATGCACCACCACATTCAGCTTAAGAAGAGGTTCATTTGGTCATAGTGCTAGAGACTCAAGGTCGTGGTGCCTTTGTCAGTTCAGTTCTGACAAGGATCTCCTAGTGAAGGGCAAATGGTAGTGACAGGATTGGGTGCTGGAGCCAGCATGTGTCAAAACTAGAAGAGGGAAAAGCGGGTGCCAGGCTAGGCTTGCTGCTTATTTAATACCTGTCTCACAAGAACTCCCAAAGGAACTGTGCAAGAACAACTCCCCACTGGACCCCTCTTCCTAACATGGTACCACCATGGAGACCAATTGTTTGTCCTCGACGGGCCTTGAGTGACACTCAAACTGCATCCTGCCCACAGCGATGCTCTTCATTATGCCATTTCTCTGGCATGCCTGGTGATTGCTGTGGCCTCTATCCTTCCCCTTGACGAGTGGGAACTTGCACGGAGATCACCCAGATCCTGCTTCACCAGTACATAGGGTGAGTGGCATACACCTCTTTAAAGGCATAGGTGGTCAGACTACACATTGCCAAAGCTATTCTTGATTGGGATAGTGGACAAGTAGTGGTGTGACTGAGAATGGCCTCCACAGGCTCATCCATTTGTTCATTTGTTCTCCAGTTTGGTGGAACTGTTTGGGAAGGATTAGAAGGTGTGGTCCCATTGGAGGAGATGTGTCAGTGAGGGCAAGCTTTGAGGTTTCAAAAGGCCCATACCTTTCCAATGAGCTCTCTCTGCCTCAAGCCTGTGGATCAGGATGTAAGCTCTCAGCTACTACTCCGGCACCATGCTCCCTGCCATAATGGCCATGGACTCACCATCTGAAACCATAAGCTCCCATTAAATGTTTTATTTTATAAGTTGCCTTGGTTGTGGCCTATCATAGAAATTGAAAAGTAACTAAGATGGCAAAACTCAGAGACCATGGACTCTGCACAGTGTAGGATCTTGAGTGTCCCTATGAGAAATGTGTTCTGCAAGAGGGAGAAATAGCCAAATACTGGGTGACCAGGCAGGGACACTCAAGCACAGACCATTCCATGTTCACCAAGTCATTTTACTCTTGGGCACGTAGCTGAATTAAAACTCCTTAGTAAGGTTAGATAGGAACATGTGACTAAGTTCTGATTGCTCAACTACAAACAAGAGTGATACATTCCAGGCTTGGCCTCAGACAAAATCGTCAGCACCGTTATCTACACTCTCTATCTGGTTGCTGGTTCACTGTGAAGACCCAGGAAGAGAATTCAAGAGACACTAGGAAAAAAGAATGCCATGAAAGGCAGGTGGCAGCAGCTTCTGTCTGTGAATAGGCAGGACTGGGAAACCTCAGTATACACACCCACTGTTGCTGACATCAGAACCTGTCAGCCGTTGGAACACTGCGCAGACTTTTCAAGTAAGCCATCGAGTTGTGGGGTTGTTGGCTCCAGCAGTTAGACCCTAACAGGCAATACCATCATGTAGGCCCTGGGGATTGAACTCCTGTGTACTCCCACCTGTATATGTTTTTTAAAAAAATCCTTATAATATCTAGTACCATAGACCTACTGTTATTTTTAAGTTCCAGTAACTCCACCCTTTGGTAGGCAATGAAACCAAGGCCCAGAGAGTTTAAGTGCTTCTTAAAATATGCTCCAGGACACACGGAACATTAGCATTAGAATTTAAACTCAAATTTGGACATCATCCCTAGCCCTGAACTCTAGGTTGTACTGTATTTCTGTGCTGCCAGTTTCCAAAACTTCCACACTATTTAAATTGTAATTGTGTGTGGTGAATTTGAAAAGCAACTAAAGATCTTATTCAGAACCAAGTCCACGATCCCAGAGTGAAGCTCAGGCTCTGACCTCGGGCCCAGCTCTGGTACTTTGTGGTCTGGTGACCTATGAGCTGTTACTACTCCCATTTTTAATAATCATGGAGTAAAGCTGGCCTGCATATTCCATACTTGCTATTTGCTGCTGTCCTTTGGAACTTAATACATGATTCCTTTATTTAGTTTTACAAGTTTCTAATTGTCCGAACTTCTCTAATCATTGGTTTTCTTTGGTGATAGCATGAGCTGTTATATAGAAGCGGGTATCACTGCAGGTTGCTCTTCCTTATCCTGGACAGTCTCAAAAATGAGAAAACAGTGTTTCTCTATTGTCTCTCCTTCAGTGCCTGTCTCCATGTCCCTGCTCTGAGTTCCTGCCCTGGCTTCCCTTGGTGATGGAGTGAAACCTGGAAATGTAAGATAAAACAAACCCTTTCCTCAGCAAGTTGTTTTGCCATCAAAACAGAAAAAGGAAACTAGAATAGCTCTCCACAGCAATGATTATCACCCAGAGTGTCTCGGAAGCTGATACTGAATATAGTCTAGGAGAGACGGTAACGGTGAATTCCAATCAAGTTTCCAGTCACCCCTTGGGTGGAGGAGCTTCTTTTTCAGGGGGTGATGGTTACCACAGAGACTCTTAACTACTCAGAGTGCAGAGAACAGGAGACTGTTGACTGCTCAGACCTAAACAGAACATTTAGACCATTCCTCACCCCATCCCCCAGCCCAGCCTACGACTCAGGGAATAGAGGTGGAAGAGGGGGCAGAAGGGACGTAAGAGCTGTAATGTGGGAAAGTCTACTGTGCAGTGTCATCTTTGGGCCATGATGAAGCACGGCAGCTGCGGTCGCGTGGACAAGACTTCATCACAGCCAGGGGAGGTTGCTCATGAGCAACTACTGGCAGTTAATGGCTACCAGAGGAGGGGTCAGCATTTTCTTTCAGGAATTAGCCACTACTAAGCTGTCCATGCTACAGTAAACAACTCCACATCCATGCACATGTAAACAATCTTAATTAAACTCAGTGGGTTATAGGAAAGAGGCATGCACATACAAGAGGACTTGCTGAGAAGGAGTAGGACGGAGATAAGAAGAGAGGGTGAGGACAGTGAACATGATCAAAACACATCTATCTACATGTATGAAATTGTCAATAAAAAAAAGGTTCAGACCAGCTTTGGCTACATAGTACAAACCTATCTTGAAAACAATATCTAGATGGGGGTGGCAACGTATGCCTTTAGACCCAGCATTCAGGAGGCAGAAGCAGACAGATCTCTGTGAGTTCGACACCAGCCTGGTCTACAAAGAGGGTTCCAGGAAGGTCAAGGCTACATTTTGTCTCAAACAAAAATGAAAACAAACAAAACAAAACAAAAAACACAACAACAACAAACAACATACTATCAATGACATTCTAACAGTGGCTAAATTATTTTCTCACCCAGGTCATTAACAAATTGTTTCCTTATTTTGGAAACTCACTGCTTATCTCCAGTACAAGCATTCAGACCCCCTTTATCCAAGAATTCTGTCTGTTCTTTTGTTTACAAAAGCCAGTGTCTTCTCATTTCTCATAACTTATTTCTCACATGCTTTGCTTCTGCAGTTAATTTTTCTCTTTCTGCATCCTTTCTCCCTTCCTCTTGTGATGATCTATTCTTTCTACCATGATAGTAAGCATTGAGGGCAATTTAAAAAGGACGTGATTCCCACCTCTTTTTCTGGGACTACAGTGCTAGAGTCACATGTGCTAATGCAGTACCCAGGGTACAAATAAGTAACAAGTTTATTCTGGAGATAGTCAGGGGCATTTCCCTGCTCCCTCGGAAGCTCAGTGTCTGTGAAGACTAGATTTTCATTATTGGTATTTTCTGCACATATATCTAAATTTGTTACCAGTACCAAGTATGCAGAGTTAGTCACTCGTGCGTTCGGTTAAACGGGAAACACTCAGTCTGAAGAGATGGCTCAGCATTTAAAAACAAGTTCTGCTCTTACAGAGGACCTGAATTCAGTTCCCAGGACCCCTGCTGGGCATCTCATAACTACTTGTAACTCCAACTCCTAGGGATTTGACACCCTTTTCTGGCCTCTTTGGATATTTGCACTCAAGTGAACATTCCCACATATGTATACACACATGTTCATTAATTTTAAAATAAAATAAAATAAATCTTTGAATAGACAATACCACTTGCCATAAAGGACACTTATTTTGAAGAAAACTCATAAACCTTTGCTCAAGACATTGCTCAGAAGTTCTAACTGTAATTATTGAAGGAAACCCACTGAAAATCCAGTTTGGAAATATAGAGTGCATTCTCGATATCTCTCACATGCTTCAGATGAAGAAGGTGGAGTCTAAGTTGAATTCCACCAGAATACAACAGGAGTTACTGCAGGAAGCCTGACGCAGTGATCCCTGTGGTGATAGCTGTTATACAAATCTAAACTCCTTTTGTAAGGTGCAAAATGTCTAAGTTTTAAAAAGAAATTGTCTGTTATTTGTCCTTTGTACACATGAATCTTATAAATGATTTATTTATCTGTATGTATGTTACATGCTTTTGAGTGGGTATGTGCAATGAGTGTGGGTGCCTGCAGAGGTTAGAAGACGGTATCAAATGCCCTGTTACTGGTGGTTATGAGCTGCCCGGTGTGGGTTCTGCGATCCAAACTCAGATCCTCTGCAAGGGGAGCACATGCTGTCAACCATTCAGCCACTGTTTTAGCTCTAAATAAGTCTTCTTATGAGTCTGGTCTTTAAAAAAAAATGTACCTCCTAGCAACGTTGATATATCCAACATATGTAAGAACTTCCAAAAGAAGGAGTGGTGTTATAATGAGCATTTACTAACATAAGCCTCTCTATTATTTCTCTGCACATTACAAGGCAATGCATCTGGGAAGGGGCAGGGGAACCACTGATTGGAGGAAGGAAAGAAACACAATTCATCTTCAGTCTCTCTTAGCAGCAGAGACAGTCACGGGAGTATATGAATGAATGGGTTCTGAAAAGCATCCCACTGAGGAGTGTGGGAACTGAGCCCACAGGGGAATATGGAAATTGGGGAAATCTTCAGCAGCTGACTCGGTGCTATCTGCTTTCCTCACTTGTGTGCTTTCTGAGTCAGCATTAG
Organism: Pachyuromys duprasi; assembly: GCA_028658305.1. Taxonomy (NCBI): domain Eukaryota; kingdom Metazoa; phylum Chordata; class Mammalia; order Rodentia; family Muridae; genus Pachyuromys; species Pachyuromys duprasi. Next base: position 26,619,884 of record CM053758.1, read on the forward strand.
CTAAATGTTCCAGAAAGCCATCCACAAAGCACAGGCTGGGCGTTCAAGGGATGTCACTCATTTCCTCTAGTGATTTTGACAAATCAGAAGCTTGAAAGCAGGGAAATCCTCAACATATTTCCAGAACTCTCCATCAGCTTGGTGACTGAGCATCTGTCTCCCTTGCTGCGGGTGGCCAGCCCCAGTGCAACGGAGGGGTCGGCACAATGTCCAAGCACTTTAGCCTGGTGTTGCTTCTCGCTTCTATTTGGACTACTAGGCTCCTGGTCCAAGGTGCCATCCAAGTGCAAGGTAGGTGTCTTACCAGGTTTCTAAAGTGAGGCCAGACAAGGTCTTGGGAACTGTCCTAAGCCCACTCTGCTCTTGACCATGGACTGTTTGGGAATGGGGGAGACTTGTGAGGGTAACAGAAGATTGAATGGGTCTTATTGCCCAACCAGAGATGTTTTTACTGGGTTGCCAGCTTCACCAAAATAACATATTTACCATTACATCACTTGGAATTTTATTTGGGGTTATGGAAAGTTTTTTGTTTAAATAACAATAGTTAGACATTTTTAAAAAGATGAGAAGTCGTTTGTTTTTAAAGGGTTTCACTCAAGAAGCAAACCAATGTTGTGAAAACTGAAAGCAATCACCAAGCCTGAGGAAAAATGGGTATTCACTAACTACTGCCCACTTTACAGTACTCTTGTTTGTGTGATTGTTTTGATTGTAATGATAGTCAGTCTGCCACTAGTGGAACACAATGTTTTAATTTGCAGTCAACTTAATTTGCAGTAAGTTCACTGAGAATATAGGTTTAAAATGTTACCATCAGCGGCTGTGAAAGGAGGTGCTCCAGTGGCTTCTGTGTTTGTGGGATGCATACATGAAGTTCATTCTGCATAGCAGGAAAAACACTGAAACTGCAAATCACCTATCATGATCCTGGGCAAGTGAAGTAGCTGGGTTATTAGAGAGAAATGGTTCTTCTGCTGAAGAACCAGGAGCTATCAAGAACAGACATTCAGAGTGGATTTATATATTGCTTGATTTTATGAGAGGTTAGGGTCAGATGATTAGTGCCCCTCCCCCAACTCCGGAACTGCCACTTTTAAAGAAACCTGGTTCTCTTAGAAACCCCATTAGGAGACCAGCTACATCCCTACCTCGCTGAAATGCTGTAATTACACCAATTATTTTAGAAGTTTTGTTTTTGTTTTTTAAAGACAGGGTCTCTTGTAGCCCAGGCTAACCACAAATTCACTACGTAGCCAAGAATGACCTTGAATTCCCTGTCCTTTTTACCTTCACCGAGTGGATGTTGGGATTATAGGTGTATTCCCTGTCCAGTCCTATGCCGTCATGAAGCATGAACTGAAGGCTTTGTTCGTGGTAGGCAAGCATTCTAAACTGAGCCACGTTCCTAGCTCTTAGACCCCTATCACACTATTTGCTTTCTCCTCAATAATGGCAACTTTTTTTTTCCCTAAGGAAATTCAATTCTTGGAAAGCGCAGAAAGTTACCACCATCCAGCTGGACTCAGTGGTGATGTGGTGAAGAGGGGGTACAGATAAGGGCTTCTTAAAGGGCTCATTAAAGAGGGATTCAGAATTTAGTATAGGTAGAGTTTCATTAGTTCTTCTCTCAAGAAAGCATTTTCTATGTGGAAAAAAAGTCTTAGCAGCAAAGGGCTTTGCCCAATGCCATGCAGGTAGTGAATACACTTGGTATTGACTCTGCCCTATCTGATTCCCATGATATTTTCTAAGATGTCTTAGGGAAGGCGTGACTGGAGTGAGTCCTTGGATTGGATTCCATCTCCATAGCAGAATTTCTAAATAAAACTGGAAAGCATGAAATTTGTATATTCGATTGCTGCCTATGAATCCAAGCTCTGCTAGATTCAAGCTACCTAATTTAATTCCAAATACAAGGCTTGACAAGTATGGCTTCACAGATGAAATCTCTGACTTGCCCTCAAGATCCAACAGCCAATTCACAGGAGAGGCATGGAGTGCTTGGGAATTTGAGATGGACTTTTGTAGATGAAGTCCAACAGATGAGAAACAGAGAGACAGACAGAGGGAGAGAGACTCAAAAGAAATTTAATGATGTTTTAATTAAGTTTATAATTTGAGTCCATTACGGTATTTTAGGGTTCATGTAGTCCATGGGCCAAAGGCTGGACATCCCTGCCTTGTATAGCCATTACTTACAAGGCTAAAATGTCTTTTTATGGATTTTCATAGATAAAGCCCAACAGAAGTAAGGTGTTTGAATATAATACAAGATGCCAATTTTATTAGGCCCATATGTTCCAGAGAAGTGCGTCAAAAGAGCTCCCAAATGCACTTAATTTTGAGAAAAATAGTCTGATAAGCCCCACTGGCTCAGCCTTCCCAGGAAGATCAATCTTTCGTGGGTGACCGCAGAATGCTTTGAAGACCAAATGACAGCATACTCTGTATATATATTAGTACCTAGGACATGGGAATGCTCTGTTAAGTCCTGTTAGAATTCGTCCATGCTGGGCCCATTACCCTGTGCAGTAGATTGTGTTACTCTCTGTATTCAAATCATGACGCCAGCTCAGAAAGGCAAAGCAACAAGTGAGAGGTCTCAGAGCCGCAGAACAGCGTAGGTGACAGCCAAGCCTTCCCTGACTCTAAACTCAGCTTCCTTTATTTAGTTTCCCTGCCCTGCAAGACTTCCTGCAGGGAATTTCTGAGTAAGCCTGTCATCCAATGCCCAGAAAGGACCTGAAACAGAGCACACATTCTCTTCTAGCAAGTACATGGACAGCCCCTTTCAAAACAGGGATGTCACCAGCCACAATTCTTTGGAGTATTGCTAGTGATTATACTGTTAACCAGAGCTCTGAATTTTCTCTTCCTTAAACTCTCAAAAATCTTCTTTTTATAGAGTTAAAAACAACAAAAAACAAACAAACAAAAAGGAAACAAACAAAAACCCCAAACCAATGTTTGTAGTATCTAAATCACCTAGATCCCGGGACGGATCGATAGCTAAAGGCCCTCTGTGCGTGACAGGTTCCTTAGTGCAGAGTGCTCTATGGCTCTTAATTTGAGGATGACTTACAGCGTCAGGCAGGCAGAGCAAGCATCAAACCCAGCGGGCAGCCCTTGTGGGGTGTTCCTGGCCTGTGTTATCATATCTAGGTTCAGCACCAGCCTCACAGACGGGGTCAAGACAGTGATTCTCCGTCAGGAAGGAGAGCCTGAAGGCTGGGAACAAAGCTAGAAGCAAACTGAGGACTTTATGATTTCTTTCCAGACCTTACCATTTCTACATGCAGATTCATGGGTGTCGCCCTTGTGGGCAGAAAGGCAAACCCACAGATGAATTTCACGGAAGCCAGGGAAGCCTGTAAGGTGCTGGGACTGACTCTGGCCAGCAAGGACCAGGTGGAAGCAGCACAGGTGTCTGGCTTCGAGACTTGCAGGTAAGAAAGAGCTTCACTAAAGCCAGTGTTCCTCCTCAGCAGTAGACATGCTGCCTTCTAATCTCTACCCATTCAAATAATGTGTATCCTTCTACAGCTACGGTTGGGTTGGAGAACGGTTCACAGTCATCCCTCGGATTTTCCCAAACCCCAGGTGTGGGAAGAACGGGAAAGGTGTCCTGATTTGGAAAGCTTCCCCCAGTATACAGTTCAAAGCCTACTGCCACAACTCATCTGGTGAGTCAGACCCCAAAGCCACTTCATGTGCTACATCTTCTCTGGGTGTCTCAAGATCTGGGACCTGTCTGGGATGAGCAACCCTGAGCAGCAGCAGCAGCGGCGGTCATGGGTCCTCTAAACATCCTAAGAGCAGGCTTGGGGGAGAAATGCGTCCCTCAGGGGAAATACGGCTGAGTGGTAGCGTAAGAACAGGGTGTTTCCAGAGGCAGTTTCCTATAAGATAAACAGGAAGTGGGGGAGAAACAGATGTCCATGTATATGGAGACATCCGCTCTGGCCAAAGCAGTTGAGAGGGTAGCTATCTTGCAGAACTCTAAACTTCTCCTGAGGAAGTCTTATCATCCCAGTCTTTAAACAAGGGAATGTAGCTATGGGGACTTCAGTCCACTTGCCTTATGTATGTGTGTGGTGGACATTCCCCATTACTGTGATGAAATACCTCCAGCGGATTGGTTTATAAAGGAAGGAAGATTCGCTCACAGTTCTGGAGAGCTCTCCAAGGTCATGGCCCAGCAGCAACTTGACCTTGGGGAGGATTTCATGTCATCACAAAGGTAGGAATTGTGGGAGAAAGACTCATATGCTGAGACTGGAAGCCACCAGAGAGGGGTTCGGGAGTGCCAGCCAGGGTCCCAAGGGGACTCACTGACTCCTTCTGTACCCTACATGACCTCCTGCTGGGCCACGTCCCTTAAAGGTCCTAGTACTCCTAGCATTGCCACACTGGATTCTAACACAGAAACACTGGAGGATACCCTTGAGCCATGTTCAAGGTACAGTCTCAATGCGAAGGTTCCAACTTGGGTCTCACTCTGACGCTCGTTTCCACATAACTCACATGCCACACCTGACATTCTGAGAACAAGGCCCAATCTCCTTCTTGGGAAGGAAGGAGTTGAAACCTAGAGAGTAGTGCTGATTCACTCATGATTTTTAGTCATCTTGGTGGTCTTGTCCATAAGCCTTGGAGGCCCTAACCTAATGGTTTCCTATGTCATTTCTCAGAACATTTCCTTTAACTAATACCCAGATATTCTCTGTGTTGTAAGAAGGCCACTTGACTCATTTCTTATCAAGATAGCACGTGGACATATGCTTATATATACACAAGAGAGACTTCAATATTAATTGGTAAGATCTAAGAGATAAATAAGGTTCACCAACTATCATCAGCAAAACTGAACCCAGGAATTCCAAGCAGTTCTCTGGAACCAAAGGGTTTCACATAAGAAGGGTTCTTAGAGACACCTGCCCTGCTTCCTCCCTTCACCAACAATAGTTCAGAGTATGTGTGTTGGGAGTTAGCGGTGGAGTCAAGACTTCCAGTTGGTTCTCCTTCCACCATGATGCCAGGTCTCCATCCTTTTCTCTCCTCCAGCCTGTCTCAGCTGAAGAACTAGTCATTTGTGGGCCTCGTCCCTGTGATCCCTGCCTCCTGCCTGCCTTGCTTCCCCACCTGCTGGCAGCACAGTGCTATGGTACCCAGCCCTCTGACTAAACAGAGAGGAAGAGGACTCCGCTGTGTCTGTTTCCTTCCACTTTCCTTTATGTTGTACTCTCAGCCCTGTTATTTCCTACACCCTGAAAGGTCAAGAGATTTCTTCCTCAACTTCTGGTCAGTGTGTGAGGCGCGCTGTAGGTAGTATTGTGTAGTAGGGATCACAACCAATGGCACCAAATGTCAATAGTTCCCAGTACTGATCGTTTTAACTTTATTAGATTAAGACAGTGACTAGCAGACTAAAAATGAAATGAGGATATATTTTCTCGTTTGTAGTTAGCAGATAAGCTAGCATATGACATCTTAGTACCATGTGAATATCTTCACCCCAAACTGCTATTGTGGCCCTTGCTCGAACTGGTTATTATTTAGGGACTGCAGAGTAATGATTTTTCTAAATCAGTCCTTTCTACATTTAGTAGCTAGACTCTTTTTCTCCTCTCTGTTCCCTCCCCCTCTGTCTCTGTCACACACATGATAGCACACACACACACTTCCTCCACCATATTCTACCACAGACATGTGACATTTGATTTACTCGCTGTGTCAAGCACATTATAGTAAAATATATACTTATTTTTCTTTTAAGTCCTGTGCATGTTCCAAAACTGGCATTTGGGCATCTTGGGTGACGCCACTTCCTAGCAATGGGACATGCCCAGGCTCACTTTGTACCCTCTCTGTTCCTGGAGAGAGCTCATTTTTCTATGGGGCTCTGGTTCTTTTGGGTACAAAATGCTAACCAGAAACCAAGATCTGCCTGCAAATTAATCTCATTATTAGTGGTATTTTCATTGCATCTCAGAAAGGAGAGAGAGAGAGAGAGAGAGAGAGAGAGAGAGAGAGAGAGAGAGAGAGAGAGAGAGAGAGAAAGAGAGAGAACATGTGTACCTGTGTGTGTCTGTTTGTGAATTATGCCTTTATACTGATGTTCCCACTTCAAATTTATTAATATGCCTTTTCTGACTTTGCTTTATCTATCTTCTTCTACATCCAGCATCTTAGTTCTTAGTAAGCAATGCGCGGGCGTGTGTGTATGTGTGTGTGTTACAACAGTTTCAAAACAGCAAAGCCAGTATCTTTAGGAAACAAATCTATTAAATAAAGCTGAGGATTTCTTTACATACTTCCTCCCTCCTAGAAGAAAGTCCTGCAAGGACAAGTGATTAGGGAACTACGTGTAGAAGTGTCTGGACAACCCCCCCCCACACACACACGCTGTGATTTGAATCTCATTTGAAATAGAAGAGGTTTATCTATTTCTGTTGTGGTCTGTTGTAGGTCTTACATTTTATTGTTTTGATCGTCTCAAATGCATGTAACATCACCATGCTGCAATGATTCGGAACAGGCAGGGAGGTCCTGCTTCCAATGCTTCCATCTTTATGCATTCTGGTCTGTGTCTTTGTTTTGTTCATAAAGAAAAGGAGATATGGGCTACTGTTTACTTTTCTCACGGAAAGGAAGCTGGAATATCACATATTGCTCTGTGCATGGCTTTTCCGCTTACCGCCTGGAAACTGTTCTTAGCGGCTGTGTGTTTAATGTGCTCCAGAGGCTGTTCTACAGTCATTTCTTCAGCCCACCTTCTATTGGTGGACTCTTGCGTTGCTCCTAATCTTTCTAAGTTTTAGGAACCAGACATTTCTAGATCCTCCTATTTCTGTGCAGTTTCAGGAACTCCCCTTCTCTGCTCCCAGATGTCCTCCCTCCTTCTGTATCTGGCCCCTCCCTCGCCTCCTCCTTTGGTAACTGTTACTCTTATGTTCCTCCCACAACCTTGGGTGACATTGTACGTGATGTAGTGTGTAGCATGTGATGTCTTTAGCATATACAAGTAGAATGCATATCAAAACTCTTGAATATGTTTAAAAAGGGTTGTGGAAAATGCCCTCTCCTACCTAGTATGCCCTTTAACACGGTAACTAGCAATCTTGATATCTGGGTCAGATCTATCTGATCTATCTTTCCAGCCTTGCCTCCTGCTTGCAGGCTTTCTCTTGCCAGTCACACTCACACCATTTTCTAGGGCCACACTCTGCTCCTTGTTTTCCTGGCCTGGCTGCACTTGCTCACTTTTCCATTCTTAGATCATGCACATCCTGCTGGCTAGGATATCCTGTTCTCTCCCTGCAGGTGAACCCTGCTCTGTTTCAGCCACACTGGCTTTCTTGTTCATTGAATGGGCTCATCACAGTCAAGTTTTTTGCTCTTGTACTTTTTGTTTTTTTTCCAGAGCCTGCCCTAGATCTCCAGTGACTGGCTACTTTTGACCACTGGGTCTCCAGTTAAATACTGTCTCCCCAGGAGACTTCCTCTTTTCCCCCTAGCCAAGTATCCAGCCTTCATTTCCACCCTTGCCAGTGTTCCCACACCCTGTTTAAGTTTTGTTTCACTATGTATGATCTTATGAAATTCATGGCTTGTTTATCTTTTATTATCTCTATTCTTCCAATGGTTCAAAAGCCTCTTAAGAACGAGGACTTTGTCTCTGGCATCTAGAGCACATGCCTGGAACGGAGATGGTACTTGGTAGATATCTGTTGAACAATGCCATCTTCCACACTCCACCCATAGTCCTCTGTGCCAGAAGCAGGGATGGTACTTCATGTGTCTGTGTGTGTTTTAGAACCCAACAGTGTCTACTGAGATCTCTGTGTTTTCTTTCCTTGCTTTAAAACAATGTTCATTTTCTGAGGGAAGAAGCTCGCAAAGACTAAAGGAATGGGAAACATGACTAAAATTTCAAGGCAACAAAGGTTAACGATGATGTTTATTTGGACAGGGCTGTTTTTAAAGTATCATGAATAGGCTAAAATACTGACTTGATGCATGTGCGGCTGAACATTTTATTGGCAGTATTCATGACCTTGGCTAGTGGCTCATTTAATTTTCAAAGGCAAACCAACTTAATGAAACTCTTTCATAGCTACAATTCTGACTGGTGGCGCCCACTGCTAAAATTATCAGGGGTTTTAAATAGATGTGAATTTGCATGTAAGATGGTGGGCAGCTCTGTCCTTTCCTAATTGTGACTGAGCAAGTGAGCTTGATGTCTGTGAACTTCAACACCTTCCTGCATAAACGAAGCCTTGATAAATGCTACATGAGATAGCTAAACATCTGGTACCATGGCTGACCCAGAGTAAAAAGACAAACAAATGTGTTTCCTAGCAACTCTATCCAATAGGTTGGAAAACACTACACATCTCCTTTCCTCTCTCTCCCTTTCCCTCTCTCCCTAAGCACAGAGAGATTTTATTTTAGATCTGGTCTTTTATTTTTTTTCCCTTTTTTTTTTTCAAATCAAGTATTCACTGAGCACATACTATAGGCCAGGCACAGGAAAAGGACCACGATAATCAAATCAGAGGAGTTTCCTGTTGCTAGGCAGTTCACAGTTAGTCCAGAGGGGGACAAAACGATGAGAACAAAAATGGTAAGATCAGGCAGGAGCAAGAATATACTTCCAGAGTCTAGAGAAGTCTGCTAATGCCTAGTAAACCTGACACCTGGGGAGAACTGGCTAGGTAAAGAGCAGGCAGGGAATTTAAAGCTGGAAAACGCATCACAGAAAAAGCTGGGACGATAAAGTGTAACAAGGACTGAGGGGCTGGCAGGATAGCAGGGCCGTGGAGAGGAAGCTGAGCTTTTGCATTTCCTAGTCTCGTGATATTGACAGGGCAGGACCCCAGGGGGAAGTGGATGCCGCAGGGTGCTAAAGAAGGAAATTGGGATTAGATTTGAATTCTGGTGAAACCTGAGTTCTGCCTGCAGTGAGGGCTGAGGTGCCGCTGCCATGCTTACTTCTTTCACTTTTCCTTCTCCTGACAGACACCTGGGTTAATTCGTGCGTCCCAGAAATCATCACCACATTCGACCCCATGTTCTACGATCAAACCTCCGAGTTTTACGTCAGCAGCAATGCCTACTCAGCTTCATCCCCGGACTCCACAACGCAAACTTCTGCTACCACCCGGGCTCCACCTTCCACCTCCATGGCACGGAAGACAAAAGTGATTTGTTTCACGGAAGTTTATACGGAACCTAGCACCATAGCTACAGAAACAGAACCATCTTTTGAAAGTGGAGCAGCATTCAAGAATGAAGCCGCTGGGTTTGGAGGTGAATGTCTTCTGGTCTCTAAGGGCATGACAACTGTGTGATGGACAGTGCACATCACGCAGCTCACCCCTAGATGGCGCACTCAGCACCTACCACAAACAAAAGCTTAAGGCAAGCTCAGCTTTGGTAGGCTCAGAGAAATAGCTTTCTAAAGAGCCTCAGAGAGACACGCCACACGTCACGAGCATAAAAGAACTCCACTGCTGAAAACTTGAGTTTTCACAGAATATTTATCCTTTAATATAGATACAAAAATATATAACTACAGGGCCTGTGACTTTAATTCAAATGCTCGTTATTCACGTGGACCCATGGGATTGGTCTCAGGGATCCAAGAAACATACTCTACTTTTTCACATTGCAATGATAAAGGAAGAGTAAAGAGACCCCTAGATTATAAATAGAGGACTGGCGAGATGGCTAGGTGGGAGAGGGCACTTGCTGCCAAGGCAACATAAGTTCAATCCCTAGGACGGAAGAGAGAACTGACTACCAGAAGTTGTCCTCTGATCTTTACATTTGGACTGTGTTAGAAACCATATGTTAGAACCCCCCCCCACACACACATCTACACACACACACAATGTAAAAAAAATCACACACACACACACACACATATATATATAGATTAAAATAGTCACAAAGAAGGGTCTTTTGGGCTATCTCTTATCTGTATCACTTGTAAAAGTGAGTCATTACACACAGAGACAAATACCAACAGACCCTGTCTTCCCTCCAGGTGTCCCCACAACCCTGCTGGTGCTGGCCCTCCTCTTCTTTAGTGCTGCAGCTGTTCTGGCTGTTTGCTACGTGAAACGGTGAGGCCGCTGGCGCATCTCTGGTTCTGTTGCTGTGTAACTAGCTTGTGCTCTTCCACGGTTGTTACTGGCATTTGATCAAAATGGAGAAGGCACCACTCTTAGACATCTCTACCATCTGATCTTAGCCCAAGTATGCCATTTCAAGAGTTGATACTGGTCAGTGGGTGAGGTCAACATTAGGGTAAATGTTTTAAATGAAGGGGTCGTAAGGACATCCAATGTTGAGCCTATGGATACTGTCTAATATGAATGTGTCCACCAAAATGGGGGAGTGATGCATTTGAATATACCTATATTGGCATCACTTTGAAATAAAGGTGCCCAGAGGACTTTGCCAGTCTGTCCCATGGTAGACAAAGCACTATTCGCTCTGATGTGTGTCACTTGAAGTCTCTCATTGTGATTTATGTGTACACCCATAGGTATGTGAAGGCCTTCCCTTTCACAAACAAGAATCAACAGAAGGAAATGATTGAAACCAAGGTTGTAAAGGAAGAGAAGGCTGATGATGTCAATGCTAATGAAGAATCAAAGAAAACTGTTAAAAACCCAGAGGAGCCCAAGAGTCCACCCAAAACTACGGTGCGATGCTTAGAAGCTGAGGTTTAGGTGCAAGAGCGTGGAGAAGGTACTCCAGAGGCAAGTTTCATGCCAGGGAACCAAAGAAGCAAGCCACTGTTGGTTCCTAATGAGAAAAAGACTGTGGAATTCCCCACATGGAGAGGGGGGGGGCGCACTCCTTACTGCAATCTTCTCTGGACTCTATCCTCCAACCTCCAACCTTCCCACAGCCTCCCTAGCCTGTCTGTGTCTCACAGCAGACCGGAGCATGGAGAGAGCTTTCAAAGCACTGGGCCCTAAAACAGCTCCTCAGCTCATAGTCACAGACAGGTCTCCAGTCCCTGAGACATAGCCAGCCCCATAGTCCAAAATCTCCCCACGGGAAAACAAGCACACCACCTGGCCATGTTCTTTGGGACCAGGCACACCTAAAATAAGGAAAGGAAAGCAAGAGAAGGTCACCGAGGGCCTGGTGAGTTGAGATCTAATCCCTGGGAAGCCAAAATAAACAGAGCACAAGGAGGGCACTGGAGACAGCGATAGCAGCCTTGCTGATAGAGTCTGTAAACTTAGGCCGGGGCCGGGGAGCCTCTCAGTGAATAGATCTGGATCACTCTTTATAACATAGACACACTTCCTTTTCTCTCTACTGTTGCTGCTGTTCTCTATAGACAAAGAAACCTAAAAAGGGGAGGGCCTGGGGGTTGGGGCAGTGGGCAAGCACTTCCTTACATGCTCAAGGTGTCCAGTCCAATCCCCAGAACCCCCCAAACCAAACAAAAACACAAACAAAAACAACTATTTTAACCTGAGTTATAGTGCCCATTTTTAAGAAAACAACTATGTTAAAAGGTTAAAGAAAAAAAAAAGTACAAAAAATGTTGTCAGATAATCTACTACAGGCTGAGAGCCCTTTACCTGAAATGCTTGGAACCAATAGTTTTACAAATTTTAGATTATATTTGAAGTCTGGAATACTTGCACATCCATAATGATATATTAGAGGGACTCAGTCTAAAGATGGAGTTTACTTATGTTTCACGTATAACTTGTACACGCAACCTGGAGGTAATTCAGACTATACTTTAAAAACAACTTTGTACATGAGACAAACTTTCATGGTGTAGCATTTTCCCTCTGGAGGCATCATGCTGACACACAGTTTCAGATTTGGCAGAAGTTTGGTTTTCAGATTTTTGGATTAAAGATGTCAGCTGCTAGGTAAGGCATGACATTCTGTAACTGAGTATTATTCATTGCATAGTTGTGTATAATGGAGTGTTGTCTGAAGCTAATATTTTTCCAGTTTTGATATCCCTGGCTTATCTAGTTCCAAACTAATTTTTTTTGTTGCTGAGACTAACCCATTCATTTTCTCCAATACAACAACTACTACAGCCTTAATTTATTATTAACATATTTGAAAGTGTATTATTACCTCTACGTAACAACACTATGTTTGTGTGCCTTTAACAAATACATCACCAGCTCTCCTTTTTCCCAGCAAGGAGAACCTTAGAGGGGAAGAACTGTTTGTGCCTTAAACAAATAAAGCATTTAGAAAACTCCTCTGCTTCTTTATTTCCGTAGAAATACTGCTTGTGCAAAATTTAAGGGCTACATCAGAATCCATACTTAACAAAGTAAAACCCTTTCTCTGCTTCCTGGTCCACAAAGACCCGAGCCACAGCCTGCTGCTCCTGCTGTCAAGGCTCTGTTTGCTCCCACAACCATGCCATACCTTTGAACTGTGAACCACAACAGATCCTTCCTCTCTTCTCAGGTCACAGCTCAGGACTACAGTTAAGTTCATACATAGTAGTCCTTTACTTGGGACTCAGGCGCTACATCCCAATCTGTTTCAGAGTTCACGTGACAGGTTTACTGTCGCTCAGAGCCAGAGAGAAAGAGGGAGTGAGAGCAGTCAGCATCTTTTAGACATAACCTGGGAAGTGGTGACTCTCCTCAGAAATAAGTCTGGATGTCCAGTTCACTCGTGGAAAGAGAGGCATAGACAAGTGCATGCCAGAGCCAATCTAGAAGATTGTCTCCTACCCCAGTAATGAATCCTTCTCTTGTTCGGGTCTTCTCTTGTTCTTGTTCTCTTGTGCAGTTTGCTCATGTTGCCTTGCATATATTATCTTTCCTTTCATTCTTAACAACTGTGCGGATATATAGAGACACCACATACACCCTAAATTCTCAGAAGGCTGGAGGGATGGCTCATCATTGAGAGCATTGGTTGTTCTTGAAAAAGAACTGGGCTCTGTTCTCACAACCCATGCAGTAGCTTAAAACCATCATCCCTCCAGTCCCAGGGGATCCAACACCATCATTTCATCTCCGCAAGCACCAGGCATGTAGGTGGTGGCACACAGATGTACATGCAAACAGAACTTTCATACTTATTAATAAAACTAAATATGTTGTTTTAAAATTAAACAAAGGAGGCTCTCAGTAAATGCTGAATGAGTGAATGTGTGGAAGCTTCGAGAACTGTATTAAGTGCTAAGAATATTTTTTGTACAGTCAATTGTTTCTGCCCACCTAAGTTTTGTCTTGAAGGCTTTCTCGGTGCAGAATGCAGCTGTGAACTAACCAAAATGATGAACTAAGACTATTAAAGATGACCTTTTTCTCTCTGGGTTGACATTGACTTAACGCTGCAATCAAGAACATAATAAATATGAACAAAATTTTGATTTGGGGGGCAATGTTTTTTTTTTTTAATTTAAGTGTATGGAACTGGTATGCATTGGAGATGATGTCAGAGACAAGAGGCAAACCTCCTCCTAAGGTGGATGGAAGCAAAGCTTTGTCTGCTGGAATCTTACCTGCATGGGAAATCCCAATGCTGGTAAAACGAAGCACCAAGGCACCCAGAATGACAACAGTTCAGTGGGTAAGCTTAGGTTCGCATCTGTGTGGAGGAAGAGTCTTGCGGGGTCAATGAGAACTGAGCAATGAGGTTTGATAAATGGACCTGCAGCTCCACTGTAGACTTCTCATTATGGATCCCACTTCAGTCTCCAGCTGTGTGAACAGAATAGCTTCTCTAGAGCCCTCTGCACTGGGGCTATCTGGCTGGTTAAACACAGCATGGCAAGAGGCAATTATCCTTGTGGTAATGGGTAGATTTCCTTAATTTTCCTCTCCCAAAATTATGGTTTGAGAGACACTACCATGCCCTTCCTTCGCTGGAAGTGGTAAAGCAGATGCCCAACCTTTCTGGTCTGACTAAAACCAGAAGGGCACTCCTGGAGCAGTGCACCAACCCTCCATGTTCATCTGCATGGATATCACTCAACATTCTCACCAGCCAGTGGGGTTACTATCGGCGTGGTGTTGAGTTTCCCCTGGTCCTTGGCCTACTGTGTTCACCGACGTACCTTCCACAGAGCACATCAACCATCTCTGCTGGGGTTTCCATTTCCCTAACAGCACCGTGACCATTTTCTCTTGGTGTCACCTCATCTACCAGCTCCACTAAGCAAGCTTCTGTGTCCTCCGGGCACTGCCACACCCACAAGGCCTACTGAGCTTGCCAGACTCCATGCTGCTTCCTTGGCACTATCTAGACATGACAGTGCTTCCTCTCAGACAACACCTTTCTTCTAGAGACTCTGATGTCTACTTCTCCCACCACTAGAGTCTTCTGGGCACTGCCAACCCCTCAGTTGGCATCACAGACACCAGCACTGAGACTTGAATCCTGAAGCCATGACGATGTGAAAACTGTTGACGTCTGGTGCCATTGCTGAAGTTCATTCATGCCTACAGGAGCTCACCTCTCTAAACATGGCCATACAGGATTGGATTGCCAATGAAAGACAAGAATGGGCAGCGCATAAAACTAGAGCTAGAAATATGTGAGCTCCCAAAGTGTTTCACAATAAAATCAGAGGGCTGGGGGCAGACCATGTGTAGAAGCAGGAGAAAGGAAAAAGGGTGCAAGATACAGAAACCCCAGACTGCAGCATCCTGGAAGATGACAGAGAATTGAGGGGTTTGGTGGGTGTTTTTTTGATACAGTGTTCTCTATGTAGCCCAGGCTGTCCTGGAACTCATTATTTAGACCAAGCTGGCCTCAAACTCAGAGATCCACCTGTTTCTGCTTAGTTTAAAGGAATTCCCCACCACTGCCCCACCAGAGATTTGATCTTCAGCATGGATAACTAGTTCCTCTTCATTCCTCACCAAGAATTGAAGGCAGTGCCTGTGAAGGAAAGCGCTAGGGTGGTTGCCTGGCAACTCTGGAGTCTAATCTGCTCTCACCCACTTGCTCTGCAGTCCTTGGGCGAATCACTTCCTACCACTGGGTCTCTGTTTCCTCATCTGTAAGGAATGTTGGCGAAAATGATTGTTTGTTAGGCCTGTCAGCCTTGCAGTTTCATCAATTACATACAGGAAGTTGATAGTGCGTACCATCCAGCCACTCAGAGTCACCCTTCAGTATTCCCACAGTCCTGACACAGATGTTCAGTGACCTTACAGACCAACAGGAGGCCCACGACATACCTTCCTAGGGGGGAAAAATGTACGTTTCAAAAGGCAAATGCCTCAGAGCTTCACTATGGGACTGTGCTCACTGCCATTGCATTCAGTCCGCACATTTACATTGACTGGAAAATTCCTAAACTGTGGAGATCTGAATACCCATGACAAATTACAGCGTTTATTGAAAAATAAAAGGTTCTTTTTCTTATAGGGAGATGAACTTGGAGACTTCTTCTATAACTCTTATCATCTGTATGCATGATTTCCTATAAACATTTTGACACTTTTGTTATATGTAAGAAAAAGGTTCCCTTGTCCTGCTACAGAATAACTTTATGACAGAGGATGGTCAATCACTTATGGTGATTTGGATAAGAATGACCCCCATAGGCTCAGGTATTTGCATGCTTAGTCACTAGGGAACAGCACTATTTAAAAGAATTAGAAGGACTAGGAAGTGTGGCCTTGTTAGAGAAAATGTGTCACTGGTTGAGTTTTGAAGCTTTGAGGTTGCAAAGGCCCTCTGCAGGCCCAGTGTTTCTCTCTAGGCCCGTGGGTCAGGATGTAGCTATCAGTTACTTCTCCAGAGCCATGCACACTGCCATGCCCCTGCCATGATGACAATGGACTAAGCCTTTGAAACTGTGAGGCAGCTCCAATTAAGCTTTAATAAGAGTTGCACAAGCTCATGGTGTCTCTTCACAACACTAGAACAGTGACTACGACATGTTTAGAGTAATGCTTATTAATAAGAGAGTGATCTTATTTTGTTTTACCTTCTAGTTAATTCATCATGCTTATGCAAAGGTAAAAAGAAAACTGTTAGTATTCAGCAGCACCAACTAGATTTGTCATTAATGATCCTAATTTAATTATCACCTTATATATCTTGGTCTTGTAATCTCTCCTGTTTTCCAATCTTTGTTGTACTCACTGTAAAAAGGAGTACTGGTCCCACTCTATAAAAGTGTAGATAACTTACGAAATCTGACTTCTGGACTTAGATTAGGCAGAACTATGAGCCTTTTAAAATAAGCTAGCTACATCTTTCCCCCAACTTTATTGAAGTATAGTTGGCAAACAACAAAGTACATATGAGTAAGGCGTGCCGTTTGAGAAGTTTTCACAATACATTCATGTCTGTGAAGCCATCATCTAAGACAGCAAACGTAGCACCCTAAAATGTTTCTCCCTACCCCTTTGAAGGTTGGAAGGACTGGTGCTTGAATCTGAACCAAGGTTTAATGCATGCTAGGCAAAATCTCTACCACTGAGTTAGCCACCTCGAGTCCCTTATAGCACTCAAGTGTTTTCTATCTTACACCATTCTCTAATGACATCTGATTTTGCCACTAAAGATTCCTTGAGTTGGGGAACCGTTTCTAGAACTTTTGGGGGAGGTCTGTCTTTTTTCAGCCTAAGTATTTCAGGTTCATCCACATTGGTGTCAACCATGTAGTCATTATTGCCGAGTAATCCTCCATTGTGTGGCTTTTCAACTGTTTCATTTACCCGTTGACGTGTGTCTTAGGGTTTCTATTGCTGTGAACAGACACATGACCACAGGAACTCTTATAAAAGAAAACAATTAATTTGGGCTGGCTTACCGTTCAGAATTAGTCCATAGTAGTCATGGTAGGAAGCATGGCAGAACACAGGCAGACAGGGTGCTGGAGAGGTAATTGAAAGTTCTACATCTGGATCAGCAGGGAGCAGGAAAAGAGAGACACTGCCTGTTTCGAGCATCTGAAACCTCAAAACCCACCCCCAGTGACGGATTTTCTCCAACAAGGTCACACCTCTTAATAGTGCTAGTCCCTATGGGACTATGGGGAGCATTTTCACTCAGACCACCACAACAGGTGTCTGATATTGGTGTTCCAGTCTTTGTGTGAATGTAGACTAGAAGCAGGATGAGTGGCTTATGTGTTTGGAACGTGAGTGCTTAGGTTTTAAAGAAATGGCCACAATTTCTTTCCATTGTGTCATTTTTTACATCCCCGACAGGCAATCTATAATAATTCCAGTTGTTCAGCATCCTTGCCAACATTTAATATAGTCCTTTCAATTTTAGCACTTGTGGGTGTTGCCTTGATACTTTCCTTTTTAATTTGCATTTCCTTAATGAGTAACAACGTCAGACACCATTTCGTGTGCTTATTTGCTATTTATAAATCTAGAAGGCTCGTCCAGTTTTTGGCCATTTAAGAAATTTGGGTTGTTTCTTTTGTGAGGTGTAAGAATTGTGTATTCTAATTAGAGGTCCTTTGTTAAATAGATTTTGCTTTTCTCGAGCCTGTGGCTTGCCTCTTTATTTTTTTGTCTTTTTTTTTACAAAATTATTTTATTTTGTTGATATTTATGTATGTATGTTAGTATTTTTGCCTGCATGAACATGTGCCAGCAGCCTCGAGCCACGGAAACCTCCAAAGCCGGCAGGTGGGGTGGAGCTCCGTCTCCAGGCAACGAGCGAGGGCGTGGCCTTGCGTCACTGAGGTGCGACTGGGACGCCTGCCGCGGCGCTGCCGCCTAGTGGGTTTAGCTAAGTAGCGGCGGAGGCGGCGGCGCTGGCGCGGGGAGAGCGATGCCTTAAACAGGGTGAGCCTTGCAGCGCCGCCCCCTCGCCACGTCCCTTCCCAGCCGCTCCGCCGTCCTGGGGCGGGGAGTGGAGGCGCGGGCAGCACCAGGCTGTGGATCCGGGTTTCGGGGGGAGCTAGGCCGCCCTGGTCAGGGCCTCGGCTGCGGGCTTGGGGGACCAGCCTACACGGGCGGGCGGATGCTCTGGGTCCGTCTCGGCGGTGGTGCGGATGAGAGGTTTCCGCGACCAGCTCAGGCTTGTTTTGAATCTTGGCGCTGGCGCAGTGAGCAGTTTAGCTGTTGGTTAGCTGAGCAGGTGCGCCGAGGAGGGGCCGAGGGGCGGGGGCCGGAGCGGGAGGGTGGCCACAGGGCAACGGGAAAGCCTGGGCCTGTAGCTTGGGCCAACCCTCCTTCTAATCTCGCCCTGGCAGTGCATCTGGGCCTTTGCTTGTTAAACTGATTGCTACCTTGAGAACCGACCTTTAAAAAAAAGTTTCCTTGCTAATCATGATTGTAGGGTAAGTTGCCTTGTGTGTGCAGTTTCATTGCAAAATGTGGCTTTACTATTGTTGGAGGCTGTCTTCAGCCTACCTGTTAAATACAGGGCAGTGTGCCTTCATATTCTGACCCAGCGGCTTTTCTCATGTCCTACTGGCATATGTGTAGCTGCAGTAACACTCCAGTTGCTTTTAATCCGTATGTCTCAGACTAAGTCTATCTTCCTGCCCCCACTGCCCATCCTTGCTATAGAAGTGCATCCTTCAGAGTTCTGCGTGGGTGAGAGCTGCCTACTGACCAGTGTTCCTGGTAGTTGTCTTTGAGAAGTAATGCCTTCTGAATTCAGAACCCTCAGAAGTAGCATCAATTTATTATTATTTCTTTTTACCCCTTTTATGCTGGCTGGTTGCAGTTTCTGTATTATTTTCCTCCCTAACATGATTGTGTTTTTCAAAACTGCGTTCTTTGTCATTTGACATAAGGAAACAGTATATATACATGTATATACATGTGTATATACTGTTTCCTTATATATATATATATGTACATGTATATATGTATGGGAAAATAGTATATATATATATATGGGAAATACACATATATATTTGAATACATCTAAATTCTTGTAACTAGAGGAAATTTATTTCTCTTTCTAAAAAGAGAGAGGTATAAAGAGAATTCATACAAATCTATTTTTTTCTAAGAAGTATACTTACTAAACACACCAGTACTATTAGAACTCCAGCAATTACCCAGTACTCTATTTTTGGGTTTTCAGTTTTTCTTTTTTTTTTTTTTTCCTCCTTAAGACCTTTGACTTGGAAACAGGCATTTTAGATTCTATACTGATTCTGAGTAGCCTAATCATTGGACTGTTATATCTGTGTTAATTTCAACAGCTGATTCTTCCTGTAAATTTAGAGTTTTGTAAACAGCAAATAATAATAAAGTGAATAGTGTCCTTGGAGACCCAGTTGTAGGACTTAGTATTTATTACTAAGATTGAAGATGTTGCAAAATGTTGCAAAATTTAACAAACTTCAAAGGTGCCTTTGATACCACAGTTCTTGTCAGCTAGTCATCCTGTCTGTGTGTGTGTGTGTGTGTGTGTGTGTGGTGGCGGGGGAGGGGGGTTTGGGCGGGGAGTTGGGGCGCATATGCACACCAGAAGTCAGCCTTGGGTCTGCTTAGACTACACCTGCCCAGCAAGTCCCAGGGATCCTCCCGTCTCAGTCTTCCCAGAACTGAGATCACAAGTGTGCCATCTCACTGTCTTCACGTGGGTTCAGGGAATAGAACTCGGGCCTGGTGCTTCCGGGACGTACCTTCCCAGCTGAGCTCTCCAGCCCTCACCTAGTAACCTTGCACTTTGATTGGCTCAGTTTTCATCTGTGTCATGTCTGAGTGGCTTATGGTTTAAATGTTCGGAGAGCTCCAGTCTGTGAGAATTATTAGTGGTGCAGTTGCTACATTCTTATAAGGAATACTTGAATTACAACAGATCATTTGTTAGAAAAAGAAGTAATCAACTCTATGTGCCGCCCACTGAAGAATGTGGCATTTTTGGAATCCTTGATGTTCCTGTGAGTTTCAGAATAACAGATCTTATTTAGAAAGTCCTCCAGCTGCTGTCATAAGCACATCTCTTTCTTGTTAGAAGGGACCAAGGCCACAAGCTCTCTCAGGAATCTTGGCCACAGACTTTTCTTTTACTGAAGTTTATTGCCAGTGATTTGCAAATTATGTCTGTAAGCAGTATTGCCGTTCTGTAATTTCCAAGGAGATATTTTGTTCTGAAGGTTTCCCAATATATATGCTTATCAGGGTTAAATTTTCACAATTTTACATTTTCCTTAAATATATTTTCAACTTCTACTTTATGTTAGTGTGGTAGAAGTTAATAAAAGATGGTAGGTGAGTGATAAAAAAAAATGACTAGTGAAATATTGTATACTTATCTACTCTCCAGAAGTAAGAACACAGCTGTGTGTCCTGGAGAACTCATGGGGGGAGGCAAGTGATTTAATTGAATGATGCTGTGATAGCAGTATGTAGGTCATCAAGGAGAGACACCGAAAAGCTCATGGCTGATGACTGAAGGGTGGCTTCAGCAGACTGCTTTTGTGGGTACTCGTGGCTCCATATTACACATAAATAATTGTCATATTTTTACATTGGTGATGAGATTGATTAATATTGGCTGAATGTCGGGTCCCCCTTCTTCTATGCCCTCAGGTAGGCATGGAATCAGTGATTCAGTTTCCTGGAATTAAGGGCAATTACAGGAAACCAACATGCTGCCTCACTATAAACCTTGTTAGGGTAACAGTGAGACAGTGCAGCATTTTCTAATTCAGGAAACAACAAAGGCTTCTTTTCAGGTGGGTTTTGATGGGCAGCGTAGGGTATCACAGTATGACATTGGCATAAGAAGAAGTCTTTAAGGTATAAATACTTTTTGAAGTAGCAGATAAAACAAGTGTGCTTGAACCTTCCTTTCCCTTCCTTAAAAAGGAAGATGAAGCCCTCCTATAAAAGTACCTGCCTTTTACGGGGGAAAGGAAGGCATCTTACAATCAGAGATGGGTCTCAGAGCCAGAGGAAATCAGCACAGACTTTTCTAAGGAACTCATTCCTCACTACTTTCCCAACTCCATCTTTGTCCAGTGAGTTGTCTAGGCTTTGGGTCCTATTTAGGATCTTATTTCTCTTGCGAGGACTTCCCCATACAACGTGCATAGTTTTCTCCTGTTTGTTTAGTTAATCTTGGAAACAGCTGGAGACCCAAAGGTAAAGGAGGGAACTATTGCCTCCCTACAGATTTTGATTCAGTTGTCATTAGTTCTGTTAAGTCTTGAGACCATTTCAGAAGTTTCATTTTCTTCGTTAGGCAATGTAGATGGAAGTGGAAGCCGCAGCCTGGCTGATTAGAGTCTGTTTATTAAGCGGGCACAGCAAAGCTTGAGGAAGTCTCGTCTCATTTTGAGAGCAAAATGTTAGGTTATAGCAGTGGTTCTCAACCTTCCTAATGCTGCAGCCCTCATGCTACAGTTCCTCATGTTGGGATGACCTTGACTACAAAATTATCTTCGTTGCTACTTCATAACTGATTTTGCTACTCGTAGGAATCGCAATGGAAATTTCTGATGGTCTTTGGGGTAGCAACCCACAACCCACGGGTTGAAAATCGCTGGGTTAAAGGTTAATGCTGTTGATTTGCACCTGAAAATTCTCTACAGCACTCATTAGATGAACTTCTGATCTCTTAAACTTTAAAATCGTTTTGGTATTATGTCATTGAAAAGTTCACGTGTATTACCGCAGCCCTTTCCATTGCTGTGTGGTAGGGCATTGTTAAAGTAAGTCTGGCCGTCTCCTCTGTACTTACTGACCAGTCTGCTCTTTGTAAGCATGCAAATAAAAAAAAATTCTCACTTCTTCTTACGTGAGACAGCTCCTCAAATATTTGAGCAGGCTGTTGTGCTGCCTGGGCCATTACCTAGTTGTGCGCATTCTTGTCAGTCACCTTGTTTCTGTTTCTAGACCCATGACTTGAATGTGTTCTGATTTATTGGTGTGACTGCCTTGAGCTGAGTAAAAACCTGTTGTGTGGTCGGTCCATTGTATAACAGAGTGGGAGGCTCCGTGCTGTTGACATCTGCTTCTAGCCATCTTTGCTAGGCCTATTATTATTCTGTTATTTTGATCTAAAACTCCAGACGTCTCTATTTTTGCGCTGCTTTAAAGCACATCTGGCCTCGGTGCTTTTGTCCCATCAGCTTTTCAGAACACATTCAAGAGTTAACATCTTGCTCTATTTATAGACTTAGCAAGTCACTGAGTCTTATTCAGTAGATACAGTTAATTCATTCTAGTTTTGGTTGGCCAGATTTGCAAGCATACCTAATTTTGCCTTCCAGTTATCTGAAAAAAAATCTTGAGCAACCATCTTGATTTCGTTTTTATTTTGGTGTTAGTGTCTCCCTTCTCCAGTCACCCTGGTGTCTTCATTTCCCTCAGAGGCACCATGATCTGCCTATCCCAGATGCTTTTGGAAACTTCTGTGTAAAACGTCCTCCCACCGTGCCCTGACTCTTAAAGACTATCTTTCTGGACTTGGGTGTTTGCCCAGGATTTGTTTTCCAACTCAAGACTAGTGCTGTTCACCTACTTCTAGGCTTTCAAGGCATTCTATACTTGTTTGGTTTAGTGTTTCTTGTTTTGTGATTATATACTTATTTGTGTGATTGTTGCCCTTTCTCCAGCTGTGTTGGATGCCCTGTGGTGCCAAGAACCCTATCTTTTCAAGTTTGCTTGCTATCCTGTCCCGAAGACATAAGCCACACACACAATACTTTTTAAATACATTTTATTTTCATTTATTTATTGTTTTAGTTTTCCAAGACAAGGTTTCTTTGTGTAGCCATGGCTTTCCTAAACTTGCTCTGTAGAGCAGGCTGGCCTTGAACTCAGAGATCTGCCTGCCTCTGCCTCCTGGGTGCTGGGATTAAACATGTGTGCCACCCGCCCACCTCCCTCCTCCCCACCTCTCATCTCCCCACCTCCCTCCTCCCTCCTCCCCACCTCCCTCCTCCCCACCTCCCTCCTCCCTCCTCCCCACCTCCCTCCTCCCCACCCCCCATCTCCCACCCCCTCCACCCCCCCAGCTAAACATTGATTTTTGGGAAGACATGAATGACTGCTTTCCAGCTGGTCTGTAGCCATTTACTCGTTTCCATACGTGTGAATCAGAACATGGAAAGTACAGGTAGCTTGTCATTTCAGTATCTAAAGGCAGCAAGTGTCAGGGTGAAGTTACTGCGTTTCTTGGTAGGGACTTACTCTAATGCTGTACCCTACTTTTCATATTATAGGGTTTTTTTAAACCTTTCTTTTTCTTAGGTTTTGGGCATTTAGGAATTTTTGTTTGGAAACTGCCCTTGCTTAGAATAAAATCTGTTGTATTTTCAGGTGTCACTAGCTGTGACACCTGGGAACCACTAAGGTGAATTCCCTGGACACCTCTAAGTTGAGGATTTTAATGTTCCTCTTTGGATATAGTTAGTATGAATCTACTATATTTGGACATATTTAAAATGTAATCTCTTGCCTTTAGAAATTATGTTTTAGTAGTCTTTTTTTATTGTTCCTCTAATATAGTATTTATTGCTATTACATAGGTTCAGATTCAAAATAGTAATGGGGAATTTTTTTTTAGTACAGTTGTACTTTTACAATATTTACAGCAATGTTTTTTGCATTTTTATTTTATATTAATCACAGGTTTTGTACTTTGTATCCCAGCTGTAGCCCCCTCCCGCATTCCCTTCCTATCCCCCCTTCCCTCCCTCATCTCCTCCATGCACCTTTCTAAGTCCACTGATAGGGGAGGACCTCCTCCCCTTCCATCTAACTCTAGCCTATCAGGTCTCTTTGGGAATGGCTACAATGTCCTCCTCTGTGGTCTAGCAAGGTTGCTCCTCCCTCAGGGGGTGGGGAGGTGGAAGAGCCAGCCATTGAGTTCATGTCCAAAATACTTTCTGTTCCCCTTACTAGTGTACCCACTTGGGAATTGTGCTACCATTTGCTACATTTAAGCAGAAGTTCTAGGTTATATCCATACATGGTCCTTGGTTGGAGAGACAGTCTCATAAAAGACCCCTGTGCCCTGATACATTTGGTTCTTGCGGAGCTCTGGACCTCTCCAGGTCATACTAACTCTCCCTTCTTTCATATGATTCCCTGCACTCTGCCAAAGGGTTGGTTATGTTTCTTAATATTTGCTTTGATACACTACTAGGAAGAGTGTTTTCGAGGCCCTCTGTGGCTGGCTCTTGTCCTGCTTGTTTACTCCTACATCCAATGTCTGTCCCATTTGACTTTCTAAGTGAGCATTAATCCTCTTACCCCAGATCCACTTTCTTGTTTATCTTCTTTAGGTGTATAGATTTCAGTATGTTTATCCTATCTTATAGGTCTATATAAGTGAGTATATACCATGTGC
>CM053758.1:26652766-26668622 GCA_028658305.1 Pachyuromys duprasi
GGCTACGCCTGGGATTCAAAGTACCTAACCTGTGATTGATATAAAAATAAATAAATAAATAAACAACTAATAAATTGTAATAAATAAGGAAAATCATTAAAAATAATTTCCAAAAAAAAAATTTTTTTTTGGAGTTAATGGTCTGACTGTGTAGCCCAGGCTGTCCTGAAACTCAGTATTCTGCCTCACGCCCAAGTGCTCAGTGTACAAAGTATGCGTTCACCACACTCGGCCTGAGAGCTTCGTATTTATGATTTTTAAAAAATTATAAACATTTCTGTTTTAACCTCTGAATTTATAGTAAGACCTTTCTTGTCTGTCTATACCCTATTTTAATTATACTCAAAGTCTAATTTATTTTTCTCAAAAAGTCTTACATTATATTAAATGGGATGTTTGTGGGTATGACATTAGAAAATTTTATTGGATTAAAATTATATACTGAGGAAACTAGAGAGATGGTTCAGCACTTGTTGTTCTTGCAGAGGACCTGGGTTCGATTCCCAGTGCTCACATGGTAGCTTACCCCATCTGTAACTCTAGTTCCTGGGAATCTGATGGCCTCTTCTGAGTGTCTCAGGCTCCAGGCGTATATGTGGCACACATAAATACATTCAGGGAAAACACTGATACAAAGAAAAAAAATAAATGTATAACAACCCCAAATTTATGTGCTGAAGTGACTAGTAAGAACATGTCATGAGAAGGCTAGGGAGAAAGAGTTTAGCCAGCAAAACCCTTGCCATTCAAACATGAAGATTTGCGTTCAATTCCCAGAACCTCCAATTAAGCCAGGCATAGTGGTGTAATCCCAGTACTAGGGAGAGAGACAGGAAGACCTCTAGGGTCCCTGGCCAGCCAGCTTTGCCCAGTTAATAAGTTCTGAACACAAAACCCCATGTCAAAAACAGGTAGAAGATGTCCTGAGGAACAAACAGGGCCCAAAGTTGACCTCTGCCCTCCACACATACGCCCTTACATAGAACACATGTACATGTGTGCATGCATACAGATCTTGATGAAGTGTGTGCCCGAAACCTCTTGTTCTTACCCCAAAACCTTGCAGCTGTCCTTTATTTTTCTCCTTTAATGCTCCAGATGAGAAGCTGGAGTCATGTTGAGAAGCTAGAGGCTCTCACTCTTTCATGGCGGCCGTTGCTTCTCACCAGGAACATTCATCCCCGCTACCTCCCACGTGTTCCCCCGGCTTCTGTTCCGCATCCTCGTGCGTTCCCAGCACAGCAGCCTTTCCTTATCACATTGAAGTGTTACTTTTTGTCTCCAAACATTCCAGTGGCTCCTTGTGTGCTTGTAATGAGAGTCAGTATCATTGTGGCGATCGGCAGAGTTCTGTGTGTTCTGTCACTGCCTCACCTTCTAACCCTGTCTTTCCACCTTTCCCTGTGTCACCTACTTCTGGCTTCTTGCTGGATTCCTTGTGCTTTTTGCTAGGTACACATCTGCAAGATGAGACACGCTTTGCAGCTGTGGTACCTACCCTCGGATAGCCATATGCGAGCAGTCCAGAGCCTCTTCAGGTTCTTAAGTGTTGCTTTTACAGTTGGGGCCTTCCTCGTCCCTCAGCACCCTCTCTTCCTGCCTTATCTGGTTTCCACCCACCCGAGTCTGTGCTTTGTTTCTCTTCCCTATCTTGCAGCCTGCATGTAGCAGGGGATTCTGTGTTATGCACACCATGTTTCAGTCCTAGAGCGATGCACATCATGCCCAGAACACCTGCAGTAGAATTCTATGATAAGAGCAATTATTGTATGACTCATTTCACTAACACAGTCAGACCCTTATATGAATGGCCCCATAATTTATTTCTTCTGTATTGTGCAGTTCAAAAGAACACTGGACCACTTTCCTCAGCTCTGAACGCTTGTTCCAAAAGCTGCTGTAAATTCCCTCTCATGTTTTCTATTTTGTGTATAGTTTTTTTTAATTACAAAGAGTCTTGTATGTTTGAATCTCCACATAGATATTAGCTCACCAAAATTTAAACAGGTTTTTGATTATTAGATATGATTCTACATTTTCATGGTATGAAATCTGATACATTCTTGAGTCTCAATATTTTTACTACTTTCTCAGGTGGTAAAAAATTAATAAATGGTTAGTTATAACATCATTTTTATGAAAACACTGCTGTGATAATTTTAAATATATGTATAGTCTGTCTTCTCATTTTTATTTCCATGAGCACATTTCATAATCCTGAAGCTCACTGTCACTCCCCCTTGCCCTTTTCTGTCTTTCTGAGACAGTCTCGCTGTGACAGCCAGCCTCCTGGATCCTAGGATTGTGTGGGTGTGCACCGCCACACACAGCCATTTCATCTCTCTACAGTTTCTGACCTCATAGTTCCGTTTATTCTGATGCACGCGAAAGATTTCTGCGCTTACCTCTGTTCCCACCATCTTTTGATATTGTTGTCTCTTTGTTTTTACTTTTTGTTTGATTGTTTGCTTTTGAACAGGGTCTCATTACATAACCCAGGCTTGCCTTCAACTCATTCTGTATGACAGGTTGGCCTTAAACTTGAAGCAGTCTTCCTGCCTTCTGTGTGCTGGGATCACAGGAGAGTGCCGCCACTCTTAGCGCCATACAGACTTTCTGCTACCTCGTCTGCTGAAAAGAAGTCTTTCTACCTGTAATCAGTCTAACTATCTCAACTCTTCAAGAGTGTTATACCCTGATTCTACTGACTTTACTTATTTCAGACATGATATATTCCCACTCTGATATTCTGAAGTCTTATGATACACTCTACAGAGCTATCTCCAGGCCATGGTTCCACTTCATGAAATTTTGTGAAATCTTGAAATTCAATTACTTTTTATAATTTAATGTAGTATTCTGGCTTCAGTTTAAAAGTACAAAATAGAAGATAAATATGTGCAAAAAGGAGGACTGAAGAAATAACTCAGTTGGTAGAGTGTACTGTATGAACACAAGGACTTGAGTTTGATTCCCAGAACCCATGTTTTAAAAAGACAACAACAACATTGAAGCATGCAGCATGCTTGTGATCTTGAGATTGAGGAGGCAGAGATAGGTACATAGACCCCCGAGGCTTGCTGGTCAGAGAGCCTAGTGGAGTCAACGCCAAGATTCCACGCCAAGTGAGAGAACTTCAGACAAATAGCCAGTGTCCTGAGGAATGATACCCAAGGTAAACCTCTGGTCTTTGCATACCCTTGCACACCCATGCACACACAAGAATGGGGAGGAAGAGGAAGTAGTCACTATTATCCTTTCAGTTGTCACAGAATACCAGAAGTAAATCCCTTAATTAAAATTATTACCTTGTAGCTGGGCATAGTGTGGACACCTTCAGTCCCAGCACTCAGGGAGGCAGAGGCAGGTGGATCACTGTGAGTTCGAGGCTAGCCTGGTCTAAAAAATGAGTCCAGAACAGCCAAGTCTACACAGAGAAATCCTGTCTCCAAAAACAACAACAACAGCAAAAGTATTAGCTTATAAAGGTAGAGTACATGCATGTGATGCTAGCACTTGGGAGACTGAGGCAAGAGGATCTTGAGTATAGGTGAGAGCAAATTTCTGTCTCAAAAAGAATAAACATGTCCAAGTGAAAAAATTTCAAACACAGTCTCAAAAACTCATTTCTCAACTCCGGGAAGGTCACCTGACATCAACTCCAGACAGAATGCTGCCTCATCAGCCTTTCAAGGTTATTTTAAATGAGAGATAGGAAAATTTAGTGAGTTCCTGATGCGCCCTACAACTGAAGAAAGTGTGTACATTCTTTTATTCAGACTCTTAATTTTTTAGGTATATCACGCAGTGTTTCCTGGCATATTTGACTGAGTATTGCCTGTGTGCCACCATTTTTCCTTGTGTTTCTAGATTAACAAAAGCAGTGGTATTGTGGAAGCATCGCGGATCATGAATTTATACCAGTTTATTCAGCTTTATAAAGACATCACAAGTCAAGCTGCTGGAGTGTTGGCTCAGAGCTCCACCTCTGAAGAGGCTGAAGAGAACCCGTCCTCTCTGTCATCCTGTCAGGCTAGTCTGTGGATGGGCAGGTAGGTGACACAGTTGCAGTGAGCAGGCAAAGCACCGAGATCAGTGACATTCTCCCTTGTGTGGTGTGACGCCCTCAGTCCTGTGCCTCAGCCTGTGTTATAGCCAGGTCAGTTTCCGGTTATTCTAACCTCACAGCAGGAAGTGTCTGTCAGCTCACTCTTAAGGAATTCATTCTCTGTCTCTTGCATTTAGACAGGAGACGCTGACAACCTCCCCTTTAACAGATTAGATAGTTCAAACCCTTTTATAAAACTAGATTCAAGAAGCTGGCAAATCCTTTCAGAAATTATCTGATTGGGAGTTAAATTCATAAATGTTGTCTGCAGCTCTAGTGTATACTCAGGAAAGAACAAGCAGTGATACACACTGACACCGTATTACCAGGAGGAAGTGATGTCAGCTGGAGCTTGCCCTGGCAGTGCATGTTTACTTAGGCCTCATATTTATTGTTCTTTCTAATCTTTCCTTCTCCTGTGGTTTTGGTGTGTAAAAGCTCCCTCCTGTTTTGGCCTGATGTAACATTTAAATTTGTTAGTGCCTCATTGGAAAAAAGACTTATGTGGCTCCAGGCTTGTCATCATTCTGTCTCACTGTGACACCAGGTGATAAGACGGCAGAATCTGTGTTGACTGTGTCCTTTTTTCTTTTCTTTTTTTGTTTTGTTTTTCAAGACAGGGTTTCTCTGTGTAGCCCTGGCTGTCCTGTGTAGCCCTGGACTTACTTGTAGCCCAGGCTGGCCTGGACCTCACAGAGATCCTCCTGCCTCTGCCTCCCTGAGTGCTGGGATCACAGGCGGGCTCCACTGCGCCCGCTGACTGTACCCTTCTTAAAGTTAGGAATGTGTCTGACAGGAGTTTCTCTTTCGCTACTTCATTCACAGTTGCATTTTTTTGCTTCATTCTTAATTGACCAGTTTCCGCTTGTTGGGCTGTGTTGTAATGAATTATATTTTCCATTTGTACTTCCCTGTTTAGTAAACCTCCAAGTAGGCTATGTTACCAGCCTGCCATGTGAGTTTCACAGTGCTGTAGGCAGTGTGTAGGCTTGTCTTTACCTGTCAAGTCCATATTTCAGAGACAGAGGTCTGACTTCTGTTCTTTTCTTGTCTGCCTTCATAGTGGTGGGTGATCTTCTTTTAGTGTTTTGAAAGCTAAGAGTGGTGTTTATTTGCCCAGTAGCCACACAGCAACTGAAAAGTTCCTGTTGCTGTCATCTTCAGGAAGGTGGTGAAAGTGTTGTCTTGAAGTTTAGGAAAAGCTGTTCCAGCTTATTATGTAAGCCAGTATTAGGCTTCAGGTGTTGTGAGCTTCTCATGGTATGGGTACCCAGGTTATAGAAAAGGACTTTACAAGTAAAAGAGGAGCCTGGGGACCTTCTATAGTCCTGTTTCACTTGGATGCATGTTTCTGTTGATGGCTAATGTTTGTTGAGTACTTGCAGTTCATTAAATCATAATAGTAACTCCACAGGAATACAACTGGTCAGATGAGGAAGCAGGTTTAGAAGAATACGTTGGCAAAGCTAAGGCCCACGTTTAGCCCATTGCAGCTCGGGTTGGGAGGAGGAGCTGGAGACTGGCGAGCTCTGAGGAGCTCTGGTGCCACCGATCCTAGGTAACTACATCAAGTCTGAGCCGTATCTCACCAAACCACCTTGTACTACAAGTTGCATTACTGCCAGCCCCTGTGGGACTCACTGCCTCAGAGAAGCAATCCTCTGTACACCCAGATAGCTTTAACTACTATGAAAAGTTTTCCTTTTGCCTCCTGTTCTCAGAGTAGTCTCAGTCTGGCCCTCTGGAGGCAGCACAGAGGGCTGCACAGTTTCTAGAGCCGATTTCCCTGTGTTCAGCTTAATTCCTGTTTGGTCAGTTTTCTCGTCTTTTAAAGAGGTTGAAAGCAATGGCTTGTCCCCCGGAGGACTGTTGAGTTCATAGATGCCACACAGTGCAGTGCCCAGCATATGACGCTGTGTGGGAGTGAGTTCACTCCCTGCTGACAGCGTTACGGTAGATCATTAGAGTACTCTTGGGTGCCGCAGCCATACGCTCTGGCAGCCCACCAAACAAGTCTGACCTCTTCCGCCATCAGACTTTGAAAACTGCTCAAGTTCCCGTTGAGCCTTGTTCTCCAGACTGTCTCCAGTCTTGATTCACATGATTCTTCTTGTCCTGAATGATCTTCATCTGCCTTTCAGGTCTGGGGTAGAAAGCAGCGCACTTCCAGCCCCAGGTTGTCAGCTAGAGCAATCCTCCTTCCTCGCCTATTCACTGAGCTGCAAGAAAGGTAGCAGCCGGTGTGGGCAATGGAGTAGCTTCCTCTGGCAACTCTACTCAGAATACAGTGCTGTTGTTTGTAGCCTTCTGCTCCTAACTCTAAAACTTTCCTGTCAGAAAACTGTCACTCTGTGTGGAGTCTATGTATTCTCTGCTGCTGACACCCTCAGGTGAAAATTTGAAGCCCATAAGCAGAAATACTAAGTCGGTGGGTCTGGTATGGATCTGAAAAGGCATTCAAATGTCAGGATGTGTGAGCTGGGGATATGTGTGTATATTTATATGTGACTGATGTGTGTGTACACAGATGCATGTATGAGCCGGCGGACCCTCATGCATATAGGTTTTCAGCATTGCACCATTGCAGTTTAACAGGCACTCTTCTCTGTGACTGAGCAAACAGCATCTGTTACCTCACTCCAATGCCATGTCTGTTATAATGTTCCTTAAACCAGGCCCTGTCTGTCTCTCAAGTACTATGAGGTACGGTTCTACCTGGTTTTCCTCTTTCTGGACTGCCCCTTGCTCTCTACTCTCAGAGAAGTGCAGGACTTCTCCTGAAGTCCTGCATCAATGGGAGGTTACACTGCGTCTTGTGTGCCTGTTAGAGCAAGTTCATATTTAATATTTTGACATTCAAGAATCAGATCATCATCCGGGCACACCTATCTGTAATCTCAGCACTCAGGGAGGCGGATCTCTGTGAGTTCGAAGCTAACCTAGTCTTCAAAGTGAGTCCAGGACAACCAAGTCTATACAGAGAAACCCTGCTACAAAAATAAAACAACCAGCCAAACAAACAAAAGAATCATATCATCTTTGCTATATAATCAGTCTTTTCTCTCAGCTTAACTCCTGAGTATCATGCAACTTTTTTTTCTGTTGTTTTTTTTTTTTTAAAAGATCTCTTTATTATGTATACAGTACTCTGCCTGCATCAACACATGCACATCAGAAAAGGGCACCAGATCTCATTATATATGGTTATGAGCCATCATGTAGTTTGCTGGGAATTGAACTCAGGACCTTTGGAAAAACAGCCAATGCTCTTAACTTCTGAACCATCTCTCCAACCTGCATCATGCAACCTTGCATACATACACATTTTCATGTTTTGTTTCATGCCTTCATGACTTACTTTATGCTCATAGAATGTTCTCTATCAAAATCCTGTGTTTTTTTCCTCTCGCATTTCCAAACGCACTTATTTTACTTGTCACGTATACATGCCGCACATTTGACATTTGTTTATATTATGTTTAGATCAACAAATTCCAAGTGTTATTGTCATGCCTTACATGCTATGCTGTAAATAGAGCAGAGAATGGAAGTTTTATCAGACACAGCTCCTTCCCTTAAGAAGAGTAGCTATACTTTGAAACATTTAGTTTAAAACAACGGAAAAGCACAAAGAGTAAAACATTTAAAATCTCTTTTGACCTATGGGGTCACTAACCATGGAACAGCTATATGCAATTTTTAAATCATTTAATTGAGGCAAAATTTAGTTTTGAGAGCAGAAGGAAATGGGTATTTGAAGCTGAGCTACTAACTCTGTGTGCAGAGGGGCACGGCTCCTGGGGTGCTGGTTTGTAGCAGGAGTAGAAGGTTCCTTCCTGGGAGCTCCCTGAGTCTGAGCTATGCCTCAGTCTTTTTGTGTTCCCTGTGGCATCTGATAACTTAAGACTGTGCTGCCCCTTCTCTGACAATACCATAAGGCCCCGATTACGAGGCACCTTTTTGTCCCTATGGCAAATAAATTCTATACTGATTGATTTCCTATATGTAAACTCAATATGCCTAAAATGGGCTGAGTTATTTCAGAAAGACCCAAATATGCAGTTTTTGTTCAGATTTTCTTTTCTTTAACTATACAGAATTCTTCTTTTGTAGAGTCTTTAAGTTTCTTAAAGTTAACCTTAATGTTTCTTCCCTAACATATTTACTATCCCCAAAATATGTTAATTTTGGTCTGCTGTGTGCACGTAAGCCATGCTGTGCTTTATACTGTGGGTTCTTACTGATGCTTTTTAAGGCAATGAAACAAAGTAGGGAGCTCATGGACAGACACTGTCATTGCTCGTTTTCACTCTCAGGGTGAAGCAGCTGACTGATGAGGACGAGTGTTGTATCTGCATGGACGGGCGAGCTGACCTCATCCTGCCCTGTGCTCACAGCTTCTGCCAGAAGTGCATTGATAAATGGTAAGTTAGCCACTGCCCTCGGGGTAGCATAGGTCAGCCGGGACTCTGAATAAACAGCTGGCAGTACATACACTTTAATGTGAGCCATGAGAGCTTTGCTCTTCAGTCCTCTGAGTTTTATGGCATGCTGCCACTAATCCAAGTATTTTCTTGTACCCAATTCTTATGAAGTGTGGGGATGCAGCTCAATTTTGACACATTTGTTTTAAGAATCTTGATGCCTGATTTGAATCTAGAATCAAACACTTTTCTTTTTTGCAGCCTTATCCCCTACATAATTCTCTATATGCGTGTGGAGGAACGAATCCTAAGCTGTTGGCTCTGGAGGGATGCTAGATCAACCAATTAACATCATTTGTTTACAAGATAATGGAGCCTTTAGGAGAATTTATAATGACAATGCAATATCTGAAATACAATTGTTTCAGTTTATGTGCACACTCCTGAAAGCTGCTATCACAGCGTGAGGGGCAAATCCATCACTCCCCAGAATCACCTGTAGCCTGATTCTTAAGCAGCTGTTAATTGTTTTCATTTGCTAAAAATACTTTGGATTTGCTAGACTTTTTAAAGCAGCAGCATACAGACTGCTCTTTGTTGTCTGGCGTCTTTCGTTCAGTATTATTATCTTGAGATTTAACCATGTTGTGAGTGCAGATAAGTGGCAGATAAACCCTTCAATATATATTTGTGGACAAGTGTTTTTTGTTTTGTTTTAATGGACATAGACTTTGACCTTTTCTTGGGTAGTTAACTCAAGTGGTCAGACTATATAGCAGTTGTTTCTCAAGAAATTGCCAGCACACTCCCAAAGCAACTATACTCTTTTAAAGTGTTGATGTTTGGTTTGGTCTGGTGTTTGTTTGTTTTGAGACAAGATCTTGCAATGTATAGTGCAGGCATCTCAGCTGGATTTTGTGACCATCCTCCTGCTTCGAGCTCCCAAATCTGGAATTACAGATGTGTGCCACCATGCCTGGCCCCTTACCTTTTTTGTGCCCTCTCCAGTACCACATAGGTGTTCCACTGACCTTGTCTGTGCTGGCCAGCGTTGAAATCAGGCAGGGGCAGGGTCTCTTCGGCTCACTAATCCCCTGCTGACTGCTATG
This sequence comes from Pachyuromys duprasi, assembly GCA_028658305.1. Lineage (NCBI taxonomy): Eukaryota > Metazoa > Chordata > Mammalia > Rodentia > Muridae > Pachyuromys > Pachyuromys duprasi. The sequence continues at coordinate 26,662,408 of CM053758.1, forward strand.
TTGCCATCTGTGCATCGTAGATGGTGGTCTATTTAAGCTTTTGCCCATTTCGTTACTGGGAGTTTTGCTTTATCATAGGACTTTAAACATGCTATCTCCCCTCTGTGTCTTACCTTCTTTCTTTTGAGAATGTCTCTGAAGGAGTTATTGTTTCAGTGAGGCTAAGTTTCAATTTGTGACAGATAAGACCTTATCTGAGAAATATTTTCCTGCTCCAAAGGCATAGAAGTTATTAATCTTCTGCAAGTTTGGGGTGTCACATTTAAGTCTGTTCTCTATTTTAGTTAATTTGCTGAAAGACCATCTTCACAAACCTTTGAAACTTTTTTGAAATCATTGGTTGAGGTGTAAGTCAGTTCTGTATTCTTCTGTTTTTCCTGATCTAAGTCTGTTTCACTCTGTCTCATGCTGTCCTGGTTTCTGTGCTTTACAAGTCTCCCCTGTCCAAAGGCATGTGGACTGGTCCAGGTGTTTTCATAGGAAGTTTAGAATTCTTGTAGCAAGCTTCACAAGCAAGCCTGCAGAGACCTCGATTGATACCATTATTGATTACACAGTCTGGGACGGTTGGCTTCTTGGTGTGTGGCTAGGCCTCTAATTTCTGAGGCAGTGTTCAATGTTCAGATCTGCCCTTGGGTATTTCACAGTTTGTGCTGTTCTAAATAGTTTTTGTTTGTTGTTAGTACATAAGAAGACAGTAAGTATTTTTATATTCATTTTATATCCTGAAGCCTTATTACATCCACTTATTTTTTGCTACCTTTCTTCTGCACACTGTTTTTCAAAGATACTTTTTCTGATACAAAATTCTAGGCCAAGAGCGTTTTTCCTTCCAGGCTTCAGTGTTGGGCTCCACCTCACCTTCTGTTCCTAGGAGCAGCTGTCTCCTTGTTTTCCTCCTCTGTAGCAGTGTGTCTTCTTTTCTCTTCTGGTTGTTGGAAGATCTTTATCTTTTCACTGCTTTAAGCAGCTTGAGTAGGAGGTGCCCTGTGCCATCCCCACCCTAGGTTTCAAAAAGCTGAGTGTTGATATTGGAAGAATGCGGGCCGCTGTTTTCCCTAATCGTTTTTGTCCCCTTTACTCTCTCCCCCTGACCTCCGCCATCATGTGCTGACCCCTGAATTTGTACTTCGTGTGGGCGTGTGCTGTGCTGTCACACTCACTAGTGGATTGATGTTTTTTCACCCTCACGTCTGTGTTCTCTGGATATAGTGGCCCTCTAGTACTTTGACTATGTGGACTATAGTTACAGCATTGCATTTATCTGCTAGTTCTAATGTCTTGTCAGTTCTGTAGTTCTGCATTGTTTTTATTGGTTTTCCTCCTCGTGGTGTTTTATATTTTCCTACTGCTTATCTGCCTTCTAGTTTTTTATTAAGCACCAGATGTGGAATTTTACCTGCCTAGGTAGTGAATTTTGTTTACTATTGAGTATTCAAGCTTTGTTTTGGAATATGGTTTGCTTACTTGGACTGTTGACCCTTTGGGGTCCCACTTTTACAGTTTGTTAGCAGAACCAGAGCAAAGTTTAGTTTTCTTATCCTCGTTCCCCACTGATGACACGAATTCTGCAGAATGCTGTGCTCAGAGAGTTAGAAGCACTGCCCGATGGCCTCTGTGGCCTTGGCATACAGCTCTCGAAGCTCCCGCCTCCTGGCGCATGCCCACACTGATGCGCTCTGGTGACAGCCCGCTGTGTCACTGCTCTCCGCTGTGCAGTTCTGCCCTGTGCTCCAGCTGCCTTGGCCTCGGCTGTTTCCTCAACAACCTGCCACGCCCTCCGAGGTCCCGGACTTCTTTTTTCTCAGTCCTGGAAGCTCTCATAGGGCAGCTGGCTTACAATCGCAGGTTCCCTTTGCTTCTCCCCTTCTAGGGTCACATCCTCGCCTGGTTTCCAGCATTTTATATGAAACTCCATCTAACACCATTCTTCTGGTCCTGAGTGTTAGTTGATTTAAGTGGGAAGATATATCTGGTTCCTGTTGGCCAGAAGCAGAAATTGACTGCTTTTAAATTGTGATGTTTTATGTACAAAAAAGCACATAGAATTAGCTTGTATATCATCTCTGGGGAAACCGAAATCAACCAAATAATGTATGCCAACTCTAAATTTCACATCTCGTTTTTGGAATCAGTTTCTCAGTTTTTGTACAGAAGCCAAACTGCAGTTGATAAATTGGTTATTTTGGCCCAAGATTTCCCTGGGAGAAGAGAAAAACATTGTCTTTTCCTTTCATAGTGTGTTTCCAGCTCAAATACGGTTTTTTAAACCAAAGTAGTATTCAATGAAAGAAATCCCTTTGAAAAACATAATCTTAAGTAATCATATATGCACTCTGTGTAGAAGATTACCCTGCATTTCGGTGACATCTCTTGTCTTAAACCTCAAATGCTCTGCCTCTGTATGATTTCCTTAGGTTTTCTTGGTTTTTGAACCAAAGTGACTTTTTATCAGACTTTTTTTTAAAAGACTGACTGTAAAACTGGGCAGTTTTTCTTTTTCTTTACAATTTAATAAATACTTCCTGATGACTGCCCATGGGGTAAGGCTGCTTGGTGGTTCAGAAGGATCACAGCAATGGTGTTTGCCTGGTGTGTAGTCTTTGATAGTGGTTGGAGTGAGTCACTGTCAAACCAGCAAAACCACATTTATGCATCCATCATTTTCAGGACTGTTGGTAACTTGGGCATATTTTCCCCAAATAACCTTGCCTCCTTGTATTACAAGGCCCGACCTGCCCACATTCACTTTAATAACTGTACCTTTTATGCCTACACCCAGAGTTGTATATAATGGGGATGATGGATTCTTTTTCACACCAAGTATTAGTAGGCAAAAAGTAGCTTTCAGCTCAGGATGTGTGATGTGGGCTTTTTTGGCCGGATGAAGCTTTCATATTTAGATGTTGTCTTCTAAAACCATCACCAACAAAGCAGACTGTATCCTCTTCCTCGCCTTTTTCCTCTGGAATAACTTTCAGTACTTCTGTTTCTCCTTGGGTACTTTGGCTAGAGGGACTTCCTGTTTTCCCGCTTTCTCTTTCCATTTCTGCTGCTCTCTGGCCAGCAGCTTCTGCTTCCTGAGGAGCCTTCTCGTCATTCTTCTGTTTGGTGTTTCTCTTTTCATGCATCTTAGCATTCTTTTTCATTTCTATTTTCCCCTCCTTGAATGTTCCTGGGCCTCCTGGCATTCTGTCTTTCTCTTTTTCTCATGGTGATCCAAATGATACCCATATTGTTTAGAGTGTGATTCACTGCGTTCATTTTGTGGCATGGCAACTGCTGCGGAGCAGCTGTCCGTGACCTCCCAGGTCCCAAAAACCTCTTCACTGCTGGGTCCCACTGGTCCATATGCCCACTTCGCACAGGCCAGAACCTTTTTTATCAGACCTTTAATTGTAATTAATGGGTCATAATTCTTTTATTTTGCTGTGTGTGGTGGTGCACACCTTTAATTTCAGCACTTGAAGCAGAGGCAGACAGATCTCTGTGAGTTCAAAGCCAGCCTGCTCTACATAGCAAGTTCTGTGCCAGCCAGGACTAAATAAAGACTATCTTTTAAAAAAATGGCTTTGATTACTCAGAATAATAATTAGTAATATCTTTTGCTGCTAAGTGTGTCTTCCACTGGCCAAACATGAGTCCCAAGGTGCAGTGACTTCCAGGTAAATAAAAATAAATATTTAAACTTTACACACTTTACACTCTGACCAAGTCTCCCACTGCTGAGAGGGAGCTTCCCCTTAGGACAAGATAGCAATTTTTATTATAAAGAAAAACTTATTTGGGTGTAGAAATAAGAATTAAAGATACTGACTGGTGATAGCAAACAAGATGTGGGAACCAGGTGTCTTTCTCCTGGAGATTAGTTAGGTACTTTGCAGCATATCCATGCAATACATGTTTTTAGCAAAGAATAAAGTTAAGTCCCAGCACTGAGCTGACAGCAGGAGCAAGTTCTAACTAGCCTAGGTGGCTACTCAAAAGCCTAAAATTACATACACTGGTACACAATGGCTTCTAAAATATGTGAAGTGCAAGGACAGTGAGACACATCCATACTTGCTCTTTTCCTACAAGCTTGGCATTTTCAATCCATCCCTAGTGAAATATGTAGGTTGACCCAGGGAAAGAGAACTAAATGTTGGGATGAAGAGAAAGATGAATTCTTAACTGTATACTTCATGTTGTTTGCATTTTTTAAGCCATGTACTTTTCAAACTAGAAAAAAAAGAAAAGAGAACAAACTTGTTTTCTTGGCTCCCCTGACAGGAGCGACCGGCACAGGAACTGTCCCATTTGTCGCCTACAGATGACCGGAGCGAACGAATCGTGGGTGGTGTCGGATGCACCCACCGAAGACGACATGGCTAACTATATTCTGAACATGGCTGATGAGGCAGGCCAGCCCCACCGGCCGTGACTTGGGGGAAAACTTTCTTTTGTTCTTGTGAACTACAAATACACTGTGGTCATAGAGGAGGAGTGGAGGGACATTGTGGCACACACAGAAAGATCGGTTTTCCCACCCTCTTATTTTTGCTATTCTGATAATATCTCCCATTCTTAAATAAACTCCCATGTCTTCCTGTGGTGGGCTACAGTTTGCTACTGTTTGGCCCGATTTCCCACAGTCCTGTGTTGCTCTTGAGCCCCTTGCTACACAAATATTAGCAATACTTGACACTACTGCTTTTCAGGGAGGGGGTGAGGGACGGAGGGAGGGCATCTTTTTAGCTAGGTTTAAAATTCAGGGTGTTGAAAATTGTAGCCATCTGAGATAAACAACTAAAACTAATATCTCAGCGGGAACCTGAGGCAAGTGCGCGCTGCCCCCTTGTGGTTCATTCTGGATCCTTCAAGACTATGGCCTAATTGCTTCCTGATTTTTTATATGTAACTTCTGCAGAGGGTTCTGAACTTTTCCTGTTGTCATGCTGCAGCACCCAGAGAAGGACTGTGAGGTGGGGACTTGTCTTCCAGATGGACTTATTGGAAGGATCTTCATGGCTGTTTTAGAAATGCATCTCAGACCTTGGTAGATGTCCGTTGGGTTTTTCATAGTGCCCATGCCGGGTAGGTTTTCAGAAGGAAATTTTTCTTTATGACAACACACATTTTACATTTCCAGGTTACACTGAGCTAGAGTGCATTCATTTTAGGTAAAGGCACCTTTCTGAGGCTTCCGTTTCCTCAAGTCTCTCAATAAAAGAAGATCAGGTAAAGCCCTTCGCCATGTATTAGTAAAACCCGAAAATCCAGAGCTCGATTGGCTTTCTTCCCATTTCTCTGCACTCTTGAAGAGTCTGGAGAGAATGCAGTACTAGGAGTGCAGCCTCAGCCGACCTTGGCAGTGGCTTGTACAGTAAGATGCTAATGCGAACAGTCCAGCCTATGGTAAAGCTGGTATGTGAAGTCAAGTCCCTGTAAGAAATTTTAGTATCCATAGAAATCTTCTCACTGATTCTTGCAAATGTTCCTGTTTTCCTAAATATAGAGATACACAATTGAAGTTGCTGCATACTGATTTTTGATTGATTTTATGAGCATGCAAATAAAATCCCTTTCAAAAAAATATTCATTCTGCCCCAAATACTGAAGGCTTCCATAGTCTACTGACTGTCATGACAGGGTGGTGAAGTTCCAGATGCCTGTGGTGAGGGTGTGTGGGCAAGTACTGTGCTGGCCTGTCATACCCCGGCAGTGCACTGAGACCTGAGAAAGGCTTACTCTGAGGTTGCAGTTGTGATTTTTCAAACATTAGCAGTGAAACCTCTTTCAAATAAATTTTGAGAGTCCATATGCACTGAGTGCATGCACACATGCTACCACGTTGTACAGAAGTTACATTTTATTCATATAGATTTCCTTAGATAAACTTCACACAGTGTGATCACTATTATGTCAGTATAGGAAAATGTCATAATACATTGGGGATATGGTTTCATTAGAATTTATGTGATCAAAGCGTTTGTTCTGTAAAAATAAGAACTCGGGGCTAGGGTAGGCTTAGTTGGTAGAGTGCTTGCCTGGCACCATGCAGCCCTGGCTTCCATCCCAACACTGCAGGAATGCAAACCGTCCTGGTGGTGCACCCTGCGGCCCCAGCGCTGAGAGGAGGAAGCAGGAAGACCAGACGTTTCAGGTCATCCTCACTACATAGTGAGTTCAAGGCTAGCCTGGGCCAGACTGTAACCCTGTTTCAAAAAAAAAAA
>CM053758.1:26669122-26688944 GCA_028658305.1 Pachyuromys duprasi
ACATTCTTATATACTAAATATTTATATTTATTAGAGGACTGTTTTATATTGTGGTCTGGGGTCATGGTGTTTGTGTGCTGTTTTGAGTTGATTTTGTTGTATTAATCTGTATATGGGTAATAAGGCTGCTTGGAAACCTTTTGGTTCCCTGATTTTTAACACTGGGAAGTTCATTAAATGATAGTCTGAATAATTTGCATTCAGAAGTGTTGGGAGTTTCCTTGCTTTCGGGGGGTTACTTCTCACCTGAAGCTCACTTTGTCTGTCAGCTCCCCACCTACACTTATGAGGGGCAACACATCGGCAGAACCAACAGCTGGTGTGACTCTGGCGGGCTCTTCTGTCCTACTACCCATTAGATCGAATAAAGGACTCAGCACTATGCTTTGGCAGTTCTGTGCTTTCCATGTCATTAGAGAAGTGCCTTCAAGTCCTGGTGCTGAAGAGGGAAAGTAGAAGGAGGTGGCTGCTCAGAGTCAAGTTTGCTGGCATCTGTCAGTCATACTGTGCAGAAAGACACTGCTATCAAAAGCACAAAAGCTCCTCAAATATACTTTGCTAAATAGGACACTCTATAGTCTTAGCTCTTCCTTGTCTTGTTTTACAGACTGTCCCTTAAAGATGAGGGCACAGGAACCCTGAGTGTCTGTAGCATGTGCTCCTTTTCTTGGCGTTTCGGTTATTCTGATAGTCACAGTACAGACACAACATTTAGGTGCACCACAACCAGTCACCTTTCGTCTGTGTTTAAGACCCAAAGAAAGATGAGTATCGTTTCATGAGCCCACCCCTCAGCAAGCGTTAGCTTCTGAGAGTGCCAGACAGGCACACTCAAACCTGCTTTCATTCAAGACAGAAGTGCAGATTCACCAAGCGGGGAGATGGTGCTGATTTTCAGTGGTACAACTCAAGGATATAAGGCAACCATCCTTAGGTGTCAGCCAGCGAGCACTGCCTGGAAAACTGTCCCTTTACAGACCTGGGCCCATATACAGTTGCCTTTTGCTTCCAACTGTAAAACAAGCAAAAGGGGCAATTAGCTTCCCTCCACCCCACAAGAGGGTCAGTGAAACATGAAACGAAGTGTTGGAGAGACGGGTGCCTGGGAGCTTTCCAGACAAGAAAACCCAGCACATGCTGGTGAACAAAGACAGCATTCACGAAAGAACTGGAGATGTGGTTTTGCTGATGCGCCGTGGGCAGGGCAGAAGCTGCACAGACGTGCTGGATATGGCTGCAGGGGCTCCTGGGCTTTGGCGGCAAAGTCTGGGTTTTCTTGTGAATGCCCTTCACTTCTCACAGCTTTCCATGTTCCCATCTTAAAACAAGCATTTGCTCTATGGAGTCACAGTCCTAACAGACTTTATTTGTAGTTTTGTTTTTTTTTTAAAGTATTTGATACAATGAAAAACTGTACAATACTTGTTATGTTTGGGCAAATGTGTACAAATGGAGGCTTTTCAAAAATAATCCCTCATAATGACAGGTTTTCATTCAATTTCATAATCAGCCATATAAGATAGTATGTATATTTGCCTAGTAAAAGGATGACATGGTTCCATAAGGTATGTTGACCACTGGAAGAATGACAGTCACAGGACAAGATAATCTAGAATTAAATGAGCATCTTCCAGGTAAAATTAGGTTCATCTAACTGTGATGAGAATGACTTCCTTCCTTGTGAATAGTTAGGAAGGTCTTTGAACATTATTGAGTATTCTGCACATACAGATGCCAAAAGAGAAAGTCATTATTTCATAAGTATTTATTGAGCACCTACTATGTTCTAGGCACTAGTAACAAAGACGAGTAGTCTGATAAAGCTTAACTCCACGTAGATCTTAAAAACTTTGTACCTGGTCCCTGGGACCGTGTAGCTTCTGAAGAAATCTGTGCTTTAAAATAAAATGTACTGTGTTAAAGTAAAATCTGTGAAGCCTAAAGGAAGAGCGAGGAAATGACTGGATCAGGAACCTGGTTCTTGTCCTGTGTGTCCTTAAGCACATCTCACTGCCCGGAGGAGTCCCTGGGCTGACCCTGGGGGCCGTGGTAACAGCTACAATGATAGGGTATTAGAGCCAACAGGAACAGAGGGTCTTGCTTTCCAGAGGTCTCCATTAAAGGAAACTAGGACAGCAGCCCCAGAGCCTCCCCTGGCTCTTCCCAGCTCTGGACTCGTCCACGAGAACATCTGAGATGACTCACTGAGTCCTCGAGGAGGAAAAGGCCACCACAGCAGGGGTAGCCTCGGGTGCGTGTGGCTTCCTAACTAGCAAGGGAGGAAGGTGCTAACCAGATCAAGAAATTCATTTCAAAAATGGACAAATCAACCGAGGAGCCTCGTGCTTTCTCTCAAGGCAGCCCCTTTATGAAAGGGAGCTTTGAGGGGGGTTTAAGGCAGGCAGCCAGCCAGGTGCCAAAGTGAGAACGACCCTACAGGGCCTGAGAGAGGAATGTGGTGGACACTACACAGGCCTTTGTGTCTCCTGCATTAAGCCTTGCAGAGTCCCAGGCCCAACCACGTAAGCACTGGCAATCACAAGAGACGTGGAGAATCTGGAACAAGCGTACACAAATGTCACTCCCAGACCCCCATGGGAGGTGGCCGGCCGCTGGCTCAGAAATGCTACCAAAGTGGGCATGGTCGTAAAGTGCAACCAAAATGGGGAGCTTGAGATTTCTTCAGAGGCGCCCTCATCACAGGCGAAAGCCCTAGTCTGAGCTCTCGGCCACCATTAGCCCCAGCAGACATGAAAATAAACCAAACGGTGAAAGTGTGTGTGGAGCGCTGGACCTATTAGGTCAGGGCCGTGATCTCCTCAGACTTCATGGCATCGGACAGAAAGCTGAGCTCATTGCACAGGGTCTCGTAGCGGAATGCCATCCGGATCTGCGCGACATTCGTCTTTCGGATATCATTGCCCTCCGGTCCTTCTTTGTAATAATTCTGTCCTAAAAACTTCTGCTTCTCCTGTAGGCCAAGAGAAAGACCAGTGAGACCAGGTTTCTATGTCTGCACAGGCAGCTTTGACATGAGCCCCAGCCCACAGACTGTCCCTAACGCAGAACCTCAGTGGGGACATCTTCCTCCCATGGGACTTCAAATCTCCCTGGACCTCCATGTTGTGACCCTGACCACTTGGTCATTCCCTTCATTGTTGTGAAAGAGAAGGAAGGAGAACTGCAAAACTGATGGGCCTACATTGAGTAAGAAAAGGACCAAGAGCAGGAATTGCTGAGAGGTGATGTGGGCAGGCAGTCATGTTTCTGTAGAGACCGGATCCCAGAAAAACTCACATAGGACTTAGTACTTTAACTGTCATTTCCCAAGACCATGTAAGACTGCCTCTTCCTTATTAGATGCCCAGGTTTTTGGTGTTGGCACCACATCTTATTCTTAAAGGAGCCACACAGAAGCACTAAGTCCTGTGCTGCTCTGGGGCAGCACTATTATGGGCCTCTGCATTCAATTCCCCTTACTGAAAAACCCACAAGGAAATGCATGGCAGAGTGTCTGCAAGCTACAGGAAAAATAAGGAGAAAGGACAACCAGGGAGGGCCTCTCTGAGGGCAGGTCTGAGATAGATGAGGGGCAGCCATCATAACCCCCAAGGTTTCTCTCAGAACCTGAGCATCCGAGCTCCTGGTTTGTTCAGCTTGTCATCCCAGTGCCTAGAAGGCACCCCGTGCACAGCGTTCTGTGCTTACTGAAGGCAGGAGGGACAGGCATCGTCACACACCTGATGGGAGAGGCCGCTCTGCAGCACGCTGTTCCTGGCGATCTCACACAGGTCACAGGTGCTCAGCTTCCACACTTGGGCTGCGATGGCGTACTCCTCCATGAGTGCCTCCTGGCCCCGCCCCAGAGCACACACGGTTAGATGAGCCCACACTCCAGCCTTGCAACAACACAAAACCACTCTCCGTGGCTTCCTCGACTCCCTCACCCCTGGATCACTAAACAAGATCACGCCTTAAACTCCACACCCCTGAGAGCTGTGCCTGTGCAGCTGCGGGGTGCCGAACGGAGAGAAAGTCGGGGCGCTTCTGGATTTGTTTGCTCCCCAGCGCCGAGGGCCTAGAGTGTCAGAAAGCTGGAGTCCTGCTCTCTTGTGATGGTCCTTATTAAAAGGGGGGCTCCTGAGGTCAGTATAAGAGCAAACCAGACAAAACAAGGCTCTGTGCAGGCCCCTTAGGTAAATGAAGGAGCAAACCAGACAAGGATCTGTGAGGGGACAGCTCCCCAAGGCAGCAGCCTGTCACTGAACAACAAAACGATGGAGGGTTTGACGGAAAAACATTCAGTAAGAACAAGAAAGGCTCCATGTCCGGAGATGGTGCAATCAGCCCCTAAGGCGCTGAGTTTAGCCAAGGCCCGGATTTATCTTCTGGCTGGGAACTGCTTGCCCATCCATTGCCAGCCCTTTCTTTACTTCCCTATCGCCTCCAGCTGAGGATCTTAAAAGTGTGCTGCGAAGACCCCTGAGACCCAGAAACCTTTTGCCAACTCCATTTGCCAACTATGTGGCTGCTGTGATTCAGGTTTGCTTTCGCACAAACTGGATGCAGAGGCGGAGATGGGGGCCCAGCTGTCTTCTATTAGATGAGACATTAAAGCAAACTGCAGAACAATGCCACTCCTCTCGGGATTTTTGTTTTGGGAAATAGTTATTTTCATAACTTTTTTGTTTGCTATTTATACAATACTTAATGATTCTGTTACTATTTTGGGGTAGGTGGAGGGTGTGTGTGGGGGGGGTGGGAGGGTGTGAGTAAGGGGTGGATGGGAGGGTGGAGGGGTGGATGGGAGGGTGTGAGTGGGTGTGGGGGGTGGTTGCTGTCATTGTTTTTAGTCTCATGGTTGCTTTTGTTTTGTTTTGATGCAAAGTTTCACCTGTAGCCCAGGCTAGCCCCCCAAATCCACTTCCTGCCACCTCAGCCACCTAGCTGTGGTTACAGTCATCAAACCAATACATTGCTGTTTTTAAAGGTGAAAGTTACACGCTCGGAAGAGAAAGGAGAGTCTGTAGATACTTTCAAGAGCATCTCTAGGTTCTCACACCATAAAGAGCAGCATGACACTTGTGGCCCTTCTCTATGCGTGACGTCACCCTTCCCTTCTCTCTTCCCAGAACCCCAAAGCATAATCATAAAAATACTATTAACAAAGCCAGGTGTGGTGGCACATGCCTTTAGTAAAAGCATTCCAGAGGAGCTCCAGAGGCAAGGCCAGCCTAGTCTATGTAGAACCTTCTCTCACCTCAAGAAGAGCACTTTTTTGCTTTAAATTTTGAATGTATGTTGTGTAACATAATGGACCAATTAGACTCAAGTTAGCTGAGGGAAGAGATGGTTTTATACCCACTTTACAAATAAAAAGGAATACAATACAGAGAGTTCTAATAACCCTACCAAGATCACAGAGATACATCGAAAAAAGCAGAACAGTGAGAAAGGCAGACTTCCCTTACCAGATGCTCACCCTGTCTTCACCAAGCCACACTACCCCCCCAAAAGAAAACTGAGCCATAGGCTGGCATCTTCACAGTGGCAGAGGTCGGGGGAGCAGGCCGGGGCGCCACTGTACCCCCCACATCCTCACCTTGGTGTAGTGGAACTGCATGGGGTCATCGGTAGAGAGGGAGACGTGAAGACCCTTGTGCAGGAATTCCCGGAGCGGGTTCTTGGAATATTCCAGAAACAGGCTGTTGTTGCTGAGAGGAGACATGGCAATGGGGATCTGAGCAAGGTAGTAGAGGTACTGCAATACAGGACTCTGCAAAAGAACCAACGAACACGCGTGTGACATGTGCGGGGGGGGGGGAGGGCGGGGAGTGTCTCTCCAGGCCATGGAAATCAGAGGTTGTGCAGGGTCTGGACGGGTCTCCACCAAGCCCAAGAAAGATGGAATGCCCAGACCCACCTCCCTCTACTGTCTGTGCTCCTCTTGTTGCTCTGTGACAGGTAGGGCCTCATGCCCACTGTTTGTACCCACTCTTGGCTCCAGGCTGTACAGCATAGTGCTGTGTAGGAAGCCACATCTTACACCTCCACTCCCCTTAAGTGGGAAGGCCAGGAGAATGTTGGAAACATTCACGCTGAGATTTTCATTGGTTTGAATGTCCCCTGTAGGCTTGTGCGCTTGAGTATTTGGTCTGGTGACACTGTTTTGGAAGGTTATGGAATCTTTAGGAAATAGTGCCTCCCTGGAGGAAGTGGGTCACTGGTTGTGGGCCTTGAAGTTTTATAATATCTAGGACCCACTTCCTAACCATTTTCTGTGTCCTGACTGCAGCTGCAGTGTGACCAGCCCTGCTGTGATGGGCTGTAGCCCTCAAAGTTCAGGTCAAAACAAGCCCTTCCTCCCTTAAGATGCTTCTTGTTAGGTGTGTGGACACCACAGGGGGGGCTGTGCACAGTCTAGCCGTGTTGGAGATACCCCCTCAGGAGAGGGAAGAGGCAGGCTTTTTGCTACAGCACTCTTCTGATGTAGTGAGAGAGAGAGGACCAGGGTGAGGGGCCATTTTGGAAGTGACCCAGTATGTAGGAGGCTGACCACCTTGATTCACAGTGATATCACCTACACAGCCAGATGGCCGATGTGCCCACCACTGGGGACTGCCTGACTCAGTTACTGACCCGATGGTGGATCCTTTGTCCAAAGGCCTTTATGAGGGGCCAGGAATGTTGCAGCAGAGAGCAAGGGATGTTCGGCAATGGGAAGGAATCAAAACTCTGCGCTTATTAAGTTAAAATTGTGCTTAGACAGAGGTGGGCTGGAGAAATGGCTCAGCGCCTTGGATCTTGCAGCGCTGAGTTCAGTGTGGAGCGTTTCACAATAACCTGTAACTCCAGCTCCAAGAGATCCAACAGCCTCTGCGGGCACCTGCGCTCACTCATGCACAGACCCGAACACAGACAGACAGACAGACATGCACAGACATAATTAAAAATAAAAGTTACTACTTAAAAAAAAAGAAAGAAAAAGGCTGGAAATACTAAACAACTGGTAATGCTGTTTCTATAAAGTAAGTAAGGGGGTTTCCATTTACTTTTTTTTTTAAATCTAAAATGTAGTGTTGATTATTTTATGGTTTAAAGTGAACCAAATTGTTTTTGTTCTTGTTTTTTAAGAGAGAGAGAACATGAAGTTGGGTAGGGAGGTTGGGAGGAGTTGGAAGAAGAAAAGAATATGATCAAAGTATATGAATAAAAATGTAATAAAAATTTTAAGTGAAACCAAGAGGACTCCAGGTAGCCTAGCCCTCCAGGAGCCATGGCTCCCCAGCACCACTGAGCAATGCTCTGAAGGGGTGGGGAGGAGCCCAGCACGCTCAGCACCCACTCACAGGAGGACCCCGTTTACCTTCTTGAGGAGCAGCCCGTGGGAAATGTTGTCTGCAGTCAGGAAGGCAGACACAAGGTGAGTGATGGACCCGGCCTCCCCACAGTGAGGCCGGAACAGGAACGTGCTCAGGCCTCGCTCCCTGTGGAAGGGAGCCGCCAGGTCAAGACCTGCCCTTGGCTTACCCTGCCCACATCCCCAGCCCAGGACCCAGTCCAGGGAAGAACATCCCACGGCATGATCACAGAGCTAACCCAGTGCACCCTAAAAAGAGCCCCTCCTACAAGGCGGAAGCCAAGGGATATGACTTCCAGGGCAGAGGAGACTAGAAATAAAGAGGGGTCCTGGCCTTTCCTCACTCCCCTTTCCACCACTTTCTAGGACTTTGGCCTCCATCCACCATGAGACATCAAGTCCAGCCTCTGCTGGAGAAATGAGCAAAGGCCCAGAGGGTGATGTGTGTTGAAGGACACCAAGCAGGATGAAGCCAGAACTGGAAGGCCCAGCTCCCAGAGCCCAGCTCAGGACCACCTCCACCCTGTCCCAGGCCCTTCTCTCAACCCCAAAAACCTCCACAGCACAAACTTGGGTGGGCTCACTGCTAGCTAGCGAGCAGCCACGCTCCCAAAGGAAGGTATGTGGAATATTAGACTTGCAGGAAAGGGAATATGGCTGTGTCCTGTGTCCCAGGCGTCTGGGTCTGCGTTTCCTCTGCTTTGTGGAGCCTGTCACAGACCACCCCAAGACCCAGTGTAAACTGAGTCTGCTTCACTCTGCCTCTTCCTGTGCCTGGACTACACCTATCGCATGGTAGTTGCATTTCTCCAAAGCACAAATGCAGTGAGTGCAGATTGCTGCATGGTAGTAAGCACACATGCATTATGTGTCGGCATGTTCTAGGTCTCTCCTATCTCAACGACATACAAGTTCACATGGGTATGTGTGCTGGTGAGTACGTACAGATGAATGTGTGTGTGCAAATGTGTAGCTTTGTTGCACACACTGATCCATCTCTGTATTGGCATGGGTCTTCTCAATCATAGGCCACGTGTGTGAGCAGCCATGTGATCATTTTACGTATCCCCATGGGTGCGCATGTTGGCTTCCCTGCGTGTGGGACCTGGGCTCTTTCCAGGGCCTCTTCACCCACCTGCGGAGGTTGTTGAGCACCATGATGTTGGCATACATGTAGTACAGGTAGTAACTGTAGGGTGGGTTCTGCTCACTGGTCCAGAGCTCTGGGCTGGGACTCTTGTCGGAGAACATGTGGTCGCTGTGCTTGGACTCATCATCCACACTGTCAAAGCCTGTCACCTGTGTGGGACGTAAGGACACTGACACTAAGCCAGGGCAGATCATGCAGACTCAGCACAGAGGCCTGCAGGGCTTAGGAGCTCACACTTCCAGCGGGGGACCCAGGGCCTCTGCAGCCTGATCCCTCAACGGCTGAGACAGGGTGCAATACCTCACTCTGTCCCTTAGGGCTTCTCAGTGGGCCCAGTAGGACAGCCTGGAGAATATCCAGCTCCCCCTCCCCCCCCCCCCCGTGTGGTGGTCAAGACAATGGAGAAAAGAGGCCAGGCCAGAGGAGGGTGAGTCTAAGCTGCTAGCTTTTCCCTTTGCTGTGCCAAAGGGCCAGTGCTGCAGGGAACAGCAGCCACTGCCAACAGCAGCAGCCATAGGCTGGGGGTGTCAACAGCAGCAGCCTCAGCTAGGGGCCAGGGGAACCTACTTGATATGCCATGCATCTACTACCATCCCTCAAGGCCTCTTGGCCTTCAACTCCTCAGCTAGTTTGTACACAGATGACACTGTTGGGGGAGGGGAAGGTTGGCTGGAGCCTCCTTTCAGTGTTGAACAAACCAGGACCAGAGTGGCTCAGGTAGCTATCTGAGTGGCATGACCCGGCTCTGGGCCCATAACAGGCTCCAGAGCTGGATTCAGAACTATAGGTAGAGGATTGCTTTGGTATGTCAGGCATGGCCATGAGATACAAGCCGGATGCCTCACAACAGACCTAGGGGCCCTGGCCAGATGCAGCTATGTCCCCAGAGACACCTCTCTCTGCTGGGAAGGAGGCTGGGAAATCCTGTGCATCAGATATCTCCAGGCTAAGAGTTGGTGATGCTTGCCCTTCTCTTAGGATCAGAAACAGCCTTCCCCAGCGTCACCAGCAACCACTACCCCGAAAAGACGCCTCCCATTATTCCTATCTTTATACAGCTTCTTGGAGCCAGCAGCTTGTGTCTGGGGTCCAGGAGCCGGGGAGGATGCAGAGCGGGAGGCAGGAGGAAGCGCAGCAGGGCCCGCGCGGAGCAGGGCCCTCCCTTGCCACTCAGCTCACTGGAGGCCCAAGCACTTACATATTTGAGGAAGAGGTGAAGCTCCCGGTGGTCCTGGGGGTCGATGGTAGCCTTGAAAAGGGGCAGGAAGATGTTCTCCAGCATCTTCCCAAAGTTTGGCAGTAGTTTCTTTGACCTAAATATGTCACTGGGAAAAATCAAAGACTTGCTGGTTAGGAGGACTTGGTCTGCCAGGTGGACCCCCGTCGCTTTCTCAATGGCCGGTGTTTGCAAACTCAGCATCTTCCTGTGCTCAGTGGGACATCGCCTCAAGCCAGAGGCCACTGAGAGTGAAGTGGTGGAACTAGGGCCGGATGAGAGCTGATGAGAGACCTCAAATCTCCAGTGACCTGGACTCTGCCACTCAGCTCTTCTGAGCCCTGCGCCCAGCCCGGCGGGAGACAAGAGTACCATCCCAGTGACAGCCAGGGAGAGGTCAGGAGCACAGGCCACTACAGGTCATCTCGTCCAGTGACAGCCGGGAGAGGTCAGGAGTACAGGCTACTACAGGTCATCTCGCCCAGTGACAGCCAGGAGAGGTCAGGAGTACAGGCCACTACAGGTCATCTCGTGCCCCAGGCTCAGCCAAACATTTCACGAGAAGAAAGGGTGGTCCCCACCAAGGCCTTCTCATATATGTAGTTTTCAAAAGCAAAAGTGGTGTGTGCTGAGAGCCAAGCACCACCCCCCCCCCAACAGCACACCCAGGAGCCACATAGGACAGGCTGTGGTTCCCAGAGAACCCAGGACAGACGAGGGCAGTACTCACTAGATCCGGGGCACCTGAATGATCCAGCGCATGTTGGGTGAGTAGACCTTGTGCTGAATGAACCATCGGGCCAGGCTGGACCATTCCTTAGGGCTTCGCCCGTAGATGGAGAGCCGTGGTTCTGAGTACTGGTACTTGCTGTCCTCCAGCTCACGGGCCACCTCCTGATTCCAAGGAGAACTGAGTCAGCCCCAAAGCCCCCCGAGCTTCGTGGGGGACCCCGATCCCCAGGCGGGCCCTGGGATGCTTCAGCTACCTGTTCACAGGTGGGAAGGCTGATCTAAAATCCCTGGCGTTGCCACGTTAGCACCCACTCCCCAGGCGAGGCATCTCCTGGGAGGGAGGCCAGGGTTTGACCACCGGCATGCTGTAGAAAAAGGCCCGGCTGCAGAACTGGGCCGGGTAGCAGCCAGCTGGAGCCGGCCTGCAGCCAGCCGAGTCCAGGCTGCAAACACACGGGGTAGCACCAGGAAGGTGCTAAGAGCTCCTCCCCTCTCTCCCCTTCACTGCCGTTGGCCCACACAACACCCCGCCCGTGCTAGAGAGCAGGAGAGCAGCACTGGCCTGTGCTGGGTGGGAGACAGAAGGGCCTTCAGGGTGAGGAAGGGACAGAGGTCATACATGTCCCTACTAGTGTGAGGGCAGCATCAGGTCTCTGAAGAGGCGGAGGGCTCACTCACCTTGACCATTCGAGCAAAGTACTCTCCTCCCAGGTAGTTCTCCGTCTTCAGATACAGGTCCCGAAGCTCACTGGCTCCCACAGGGTTGTACTTGGAGTTGAACTTGTCAAATCGGTGGAATGTCTGCCGGCCCTACGAGGAGGAGACCACCAGCCTGCTCCACCACATCTCTCCGCACCTACCATATGTTTCTCCAGGCCTTACCAGGCAGCCTCGCTGGAAGATGTGGTCCTTCCCCTTCCCCACCTCTCTCTCTCCTTCCCTCCCTTCCTCTCTTTCTTTTAGAAAAAGTCTCACTATGTAGTGAAAATTAGCTTCAAGCTTGCAATCCTCCAGCCTCAGCCTCCTTACACTGAGTACAGACATGTGTCAGCAAACCCAGCTCTACATAATTTTCTGCATGAAATTTGGGCATTCGGTGTGCCAGGACCATATCCCCTCAGTCAGCCATAGGACTCTTTGGAACTCTCAAGGCACTAGATCGGGGGCACCTGTTCTGTGGTGGAGTATCAAGAGCCAGGAGGTCTGAGGAACACAGACCAGAGACCACTAAACAATCAAAAACAAGGATTTAGGGTTGGGGAGGATGACTCAGCAGCTAATGTGTGATTCCCCATGGACCAGAGTTCAGATCCCAGGAACGCATAGAAACGCCAGCTGGGCATAGCGGCCCTGTCTGTAATCCCAGCCTCGGAAAGCAGAGAGAGGAGCTCCCCAAGGAGGCTAGCTAAGACCAGCCATACTGTGAGCTCTGAGTTTGATTGAGAGAGCCTGCTTCAATGACTCAGATGGGGAAGCCATCCAGGACAATTCCTGGTACCACCCTCAGCCCTCTACACACACTTGTGTCATACACATGCAAAGACATACACACATAAACCACAAAAAGTGGACTCAGGAAAAAAAGTGGCTTTTTAATTCTGAACAGTGTTTACTGTGTGTATCTGTTACATGTGGGCGACATGTGGCCTGTGACTCAATCCTTGTGTTACTTTCTTTTTGAATATTGAAGATAACCCTGCTATGAACAGCGGTGTGCACGTGTCTACTGAAGTCCTCGTTTTCAGTGCCTTCAAGAGTAGTAGTAGGAGCAAAGAATTCTATGGAATTCTTTTTTAGAAACCACTATTCTGTTTCTACAGCAACAGCATCGTCATTTGTCACTTTTAACAACTTTGAAAAATAACAAGATGCTTGACAGTCATCACCTTACTGGAAGCCAATTGCATGCAGTGCCTGTAATGGCCAGAAGAGGGCGCTAAGTCCCTGGACCTGCAGTTAGAGGTGTTCCTGAGCTAGCCACTGACCCGGTTCTGGGACATGAAGCCCTGTCTTCTCAAGAGTGGCAAGCACTCTTAACTTGCTCTCCTAACCGTCTCTCCAGCCCCACAGTCATTGTTTTTATTAACAAGAAAACAAAAGCTTAAGTGAGTCACCTGCGGAAACATGACTGTAAGTGACTGAGGGGGATTAGTACTTGGACTTCATGCAGTTTTGTCTTCCTTTGACCCACGTTTGTTCCCAGCCCGGTTACTCAATAACACCCGATTTCTTCCATAGCCTCTGCTACAAGCAAGGAAAGACGATTGCCCAGCCACCAACTGTCCTGACACAGCTTCTGTGGCAGACAGAGGCACCCAGGGCGGGAGCTCACTCACCGCGTGGACGTCCAGCGAGTCCACAGTGAGGTCGTAGGGGTCCATGTGCAGGCTGTCGAACACCTGCTGCAGGGTGATCTTCCGGCCTAGCTTCTCGGCCACCGTTCTGTCGGGCTCTGTCTGGTATGTGTGCTTGATGAAGCGTAGCAGGTGCTTCTGATTCATGCAGGCCGCAGCATGAATGTGCGTGTCCACCTGGAACATTGCCCATTGGTTGATAAGCCCGGTGCCCTCCCTAGTGGCCAGAGAGCCCCAGCCCTCCATGGAGCATGGTGCCACTTCATGGGGCCGTGGACACAGCACCCACCATCCCCCTTTCTATGTTTCCTCCCAACAGTCCTGCCGTCCAGCCTACATCCAGACAGCACTAAGATGGTTTTGTATTGGTTTCTCCTCTTGACAAGTTCTCGATGGCCCTTGCATTCTCCGAGGGAGGCCCAGCACTTTAACCTGGAATTCAGATGGCAGGCAGCCTCAATTGTCCCCTTTCTGCTGACCTCATGTGGGGGGCCTCTCAAACACCGAGCTGTTCTATCCTGCACTGCACTGCCCACGCCTTTCCTCGGCCTGCAGGTCTGCTTCCTTCCCACCAAGCTCGTCTGTTTCCTTCTGCCTCCTCCACATGGAAAAGCCAACCCTGATCCCCTGGGTACAGCTGATCCGTTTTCTCTTGCCCAGATGGCCTGGGCACTTGGTACAGTCATCCACACTGATAGGCACACCTCCTGACCCCTCTTTCATGCTTCTGTCCACCTAGGAGCTCTTCAAAGACAGGGACCAGGTTCCCTGCACCCAATTCAGCACTTGCCCCAAGGATTGGTTGAAAGTATCAGGTGGGTCAATGGGCGAATGAATGAATGAGTAAACTGGATGTCATTGGTTCCAGAGGTTTCAGATAACCATTGAAATCCCTCTCTGGGAAACCCCAAAACAATACCCTTAAGAGAGTTAAGAGGGTGACCAACACACCTTCCTCAGTCAATTCTGCCTCACCCCGAACCCAGAGATTCCAAGCCCCATACCGCAATAGATGTCCTGACTGAAAGCCAACATGCGGACTCAGATCTCAGAGCAAACTCTAACTCACATGTGGGAACCTGGGGCTCAGGTCTCCCTGCACTCAGTGAAAACACAGATTCCCCACAGGAGGCACCAGCAAGGAGCCCAGTGGAATCTCGCCATCCTTGAAAAATGTCTCCGGTCTTCCACATCACGCTAAACTCCTGTCTCTTCATCTCTGACCTCTCCCGTGACAGCTTATCTTCGCCCAGACATATGCCGCCTGTGCCTTTAAAGGTATTTTTACTTGTGTATATGTGAGTGTACGTGTGTGCAGCAGGTGGAGGGGGGCAGGTCAGAGAGAGAAGAGGGAAAGGGAGGATGTTTGAGGGGGACCTGAGAAAGAGAGAGGAAGAGAGAGAGAGGAAGAGGAAAAGGGAGGGAGGATGCTAGAGAGAGAGAGAGAGAGAGAGAGAGAGAGAGAGAAGGCCTGAGAGAGAAAGGGAAGAGGCTTGAGGTGGAGGGGACGCCTGAAGAGGGCATTGGCTCCCTGGAGATGAAGTCACATGCAGTTGTGAGCTGCCTGTCATAGGTGCTGGGGACTGGACTCCAGTCCTCTGCAAGAACACCAAGAGCTGTTAATCACTGAGCCATGTCTCTAGCCCCCGTCTGTGACCTTAACTTTCCCTTTAAACCAACAACTCCCCAATGTGGACCATGAGCTGAAAGTTCCAGAACTAACTAATGCCTAGCTGACATTTCTATTTGAGGAACTCGAAGATAGTTCAGATTTAATGTTCCTCCAAAATGTATTCTCCATCTCAGACCACAACCCAAAGCTGGCCACCTCCCAGTTCTCAGGGTCTGAGAAATGGCACATTGTGAACTCAGATGTTCACCATGAAGGAGCGGGCATGCTCAGCCTTCCCCTTCCCTTCTCCAGTGTCAGCCAATCCTGCCAATTCCACCTTCCCAACAGATGTCCTCCCTGTCACCACAAGAACCCTCGCTCCTGAGTCCAGAGTGACTTCTTTCCTGGTCTTGCAACGTCTCCCCTTGTCCTCTGTCAACTAGACCACCCTCACACACACACAAGCCAGCGCTTATTTTCTGTAAAATGAAACAAAAACCATTGTCATTAATCTTGGATATGGGCATGCCTCACGTTGCCTGGTCGTAGCTCCCTACCACCTCCGTTTCTACTCTCTTTTTACAGACTGTCACCTGGCTAAAGGAGGAGGTGACCTAGAGACACGGTGGGCATGCTGGCTCCCCTTTCATGAGCCCAGGAAGACCAAGAGAGGTCACAAGTCAGGCTGCTCCCAGACACCAGCCTGCACCCTAGAGCTGCAACAGTCTGGGCTCTCTGACAAGGCTGAGGTGAGGAGGTACTGACCTCCAGCCAGGGAAGGCTGTCCACAGCTAGTTGGCCATCTGTAAGACATGCCAAGCCAGACATTTGATCTGTTGGACTTCTGTGCACATCATCCCAGCCAGCCCATGGTGCTGGGCACATCGCTCACTCATCAGGTTCCTTCCTGCCATCAGTTCTCAACTCCTCCAAGAAAGACAGAAACAACTCAAAGCTGCGGAACCCAGAACCCCACTCAGACGGCAGGGCTAAGGCTCCAGCACGTCAGAGCTGGGAGGAGACCAGCTCCCTTCAGCACGGCCTACCTCAGCATGACTCCACACATTCTTGTGCAGTTCTAGCTACTTCCTCTAGCATACACACTGCCTGGGATGGCTCCTGTGAGTCACAGGATGATATAGGATGAAAATAGCTGGACTATTCAGGAATCACCCAGTCTAAGTTTCAGAAACTCTAAAGTGACTCTTCTAAGAATTAGTCAAAAGGGCCTTCATTGGAGGTTAGTGTCTTCAACTCACCAGGAACATCTACAGGAACACTCTACTGCTACGTGGGACCCAGGGTCATACAAACAGTAGCATTTCAGGACTGTTTGAGATCTGGGACCCAAGCTAACATGGCAGACATGAGTAATCGATAATAGCTTCAGGGAGCCAATCCCTGAACAGCCAATCCCTGGCTATCATGTCTGGGTTAAGTGGCTTAACTTCATGACCTTTCATTTCTGCCCAGGTATCCAAGACACTTACCAAAACTTCTCATAACCCACAAGCTCCACTCTCATTCCCAAAGCCCGTTGGAGGCTTCTGGAATCCTTTAAGAAGCCATAGAAGAACCAGTCTTCCATGGTTCAGAACCCTTCCTCAGCTCTGCAGCCTCCCGACCTGGCTCATACCTAAGGTCCAGCCCGCGTGCTTGTACTCTCTGTCCTCCTCCCCTCCTCCTGACATCTGCACACGCTGCTCCGTTCCTGGAATCTCACTCTTGTCTTTCCCTACACCACAGGCTCTCTCCTGCTCCTTTCTGACCTCCCTGAAAGCCACTCCCCACCCCTGTCACAACACTTGTCTCTGCAAATTCTTACCGGCAGAAAGTAACTCTTGCTGTCCATCGGAACCATGCCCAACTCGATCCCAAGCCTCAGTGTGTCCTATTTACTTGGAAGCAAATGGAAACACTCCAGGCCACGCACACACACACACACACACACACCTGCCCTTGCTTCCGCCCCTGCAAGCAGAAGGTGCCCGAGCCATTCAGCCATTCTGAGGGGACAGGAGCACCTCTGTGCTTTGCATTAGGAGACCTGACTCTAAAGGATGTAAACCTGACAGTTCCAAAGTCTAAAGAGGTGACTCTGAACACATCTGCTACCCTAAAGCCACCACTGTTAGGACCAACTAATGGGCTGTGTTCTGATTCGAGAGAAAGACTAATAATAAAACAGAAGCGTGCCACCATGGCTCTACAGGGGCACCATGGTGTCCCAGGCGCAACCCAACACAAGGATGCAGTTCCCCCGTCTTTCTTCTGCACATGCGCATCTTATCACATAGGCTCCTATGGCCAAGAGGTGTTCAGTCAGGAAACGTGACACCCACCCAGCTCTGGCCCTAGATGGACTCAAGGCGTCATTCTCTCAGCCCAATATGGGGTCTAATGAGGTCTCAAACACTGGTCATCACCTACCTTTCTCACATTATAGAAATCTCTGTGGGGGTTACTCTTTAATTCCTTGAACTCTGACATTTCATTTAACATCTCATGGAGGCTAAACTTGGATTCCAGAAAGTTCAGTCGCCGGTGACAATAGGTTTTCCTGCAAGTTGGGAAGAAATAGAGACCGCAGTGAAAAACCACCCCAAACAACAGTTAAGCAAAATCCAGAGAGGGTAGTGACCCCAGGGTAGAAGGGTCAACCTTTGACAGGGTGAAGGAGGAAGAGCTGAGATACCTCCAGCTTTCCTCAGACCTGGTTGAACTGGCCAGCACACACAGGCCATCATCCGTGGGGCCAGTCAAGACACAGCAGGGGAGAGCTCCAACCCTGGGACCCCATGCAGGCTTCCGCTGCCTTGTGTGTTTGGGAAATAAGCACAGTGTGGAGACTGTAACACCCCAGACTGAAGTGCATGCTCTGGGGTCTGTGTCCCACTGAGCACAGCAGCCCCTCCCATTGTTCCTCTCACCTGTCCTCAGCCACCTGAATCCTTTAAAGGCAGAATTCATTGCCCAGAATATCAGTGATGCAGTCAAACTACATCATACAGCCTGCCTACCTTGGGATACAGAGGTATCAACTGTCTACCCCTGACCAACTGTCCCTACATCCCAAGACCCTAAGGGTTCCTCAACTCTGAGACTCCTGGACAGGAAGAAGACACTTTCAATGAGGGACAGGTCAGGAACACTGGGACAGAAAGCTCTGTGAGACCCACCCCCCAGGCTCCCTACCCAGAGGAAGTGCTCACAGGGAGGGACTTCTCCTCAGCCAGCCAAAGCAAGACGCACTGCTGTGGCCAGATGTCTCCCACACCTGGCTCAGCTGCCCAGCCACACAGAATAGACCACAATTCATGCCACCCTTCTTCCTCAGCATTCCTGAGCAGCATCTGCCTTCACATCTAGTCCCCTTGGCCTCCATAAAGAGCAGCTGTTTGGCGCTAGAGAGATGGCTCCGTGGTTAAGAACGAATACTGTTCTTTCAGAAGACCTGAGTTTGATTCCAAGCATCCAAATCACAACTGCCTGTAACTCCAGCTCTGGCGGGGAGGGGGATCCAACAGCTGCTGATATATGCAGCTATACACAGATATGCAGATATGCATACACACATATGCAGGTATGCACAGGCACATATAAATACACAGCAACAGAATCAACCCTCAGCAGTGTCATTACCAGCAAAGACGAGCCCTGGGTTGAGCACAGGGGTCTCAGAATGGGAAAGGAAGGTTAAGGTTATTGTCCAGCCTCCGTCCCAAGAAGGACACTCCTTGACAACTTCTCAGACGACAGTCACTGCCCCCCATCACTGGCCAAGGAATTGTTCCTTCCCCTCCTGGATCTTAGTTCTAGCCTCTGACCAGTGAGGACCAGGAGCCAGCTGCCCACCCTCCCTCATCGTGCTCTTCTCTCTCAGAGACTAGGCCCACACCCTGTACAGCAAAACCCAAAGGGCAAGAGTGAGAAGGGGCTGGATGGCCGCCTGACAGCCCCTGGCCTTCCCCAGACTCCCATTCCTAAGGTGCAGGTAACTGACCTTCGCCACAGGTTAGCTCATATCCTTGACAGAAAAAGAGCCGCCTTTCCTGTCAGGTCCAGCCAAGCCCTCGAGTGCGGCTGGGCACACAAAGCCCCGGCCTCCTCTCACGCTACTCTCAAAACCACAGAGAGCCCAAGAGCTGAAGCAGGAGTCTTCACTACTCCCTCCATGTTTGCCCATGTCCTGGGCTGGCGGCTGGCAGCTCTCTGCAGTGTTTCCTTGCCTGAGGAGAGGGGTGGTAGCTTGTGTATGCAGGTGGGCCGCTACCTCACAGAAGCTCCCGCCTGCACATGTGTGGCAGGGCCTAGTGGTCACAACTCCAAGCCCGTGCCACCTCAGAAAGGAAACCCAGGATGGTCTGCATGCATCAAAGCCGGCTGCTCCTCTGTACTGCACTCGCACAATGAAAAGGGGACTTACGTGGGGCCATCGGTGATGAGTGCCAGAATGTGGCTCATGTCTACGATGTAGGTCTCCAGGTCAGGGTAGGGCAGGCTGTGGGGCTCCTGGAGTTCCAGCATTGACTGATTGTCATACACAAAGAAGACGCCTCCCTGCATGCGGACCAGGTAGCCCAGGTTGGGGGGCGCATCATCCAGGCAGTAAGGGTCTTCCTGGGGCAGTGGAGGAGGGTGGAAGTCTGCAAAACAGGATGAGTGATGGCCAGACCACCCTGACCTCATGCACACTGTCAGCTTCCCTGGTTTGCCTGTATCTACAACTCTCACCACTGTGTGAGACAGCTGTTCTTCACACCTTGGGTATCAGAAGACACACCGGTTTGTTTGTGTTGTTAGCTGTTTAGTCTCTAGAGCAACCCTGACCCAAGGCTGACACATCAGTGCATGTGCACATGTATGCATGTGCATTCGTGCTGTGTGTGCATGTGTGCGTGTACATGCGTGCCGTGTGTGTGCACATGTACATGTGTGTGTATTTAGTTTAATAAAAATGGATTTCACAGCGGTTTTTTTTTTTGCCCTTCTTGGCTCTTGGGAATGTTTGTTATGCTATTTTTTTATATTTTATTTTATTTTACTTTATTTTATGAGACTGTCTAGGTGTTTTCCCAGTAAGAGAATGGACAGCACCGGGAATGTCTGGGGGAAATAACTGGCCCCTCTTCCCACATTTTCTCTGAGCCGAAGGCAGCCAAGGAGTTATACAAGAAGCCACCCTGTCCCTAAAAGAACAGAAGGAGCCACGGCTCCTCCCAGGCCCTGCCCTCCCAAAGCAGGAACTGCCCAGCCCGGGCCCGGGCAGGGTCTGCCCAAGCAGTAAAACACCTCTGCTGTTTCCTGGCTGTGAGTCCTGGAAGCCTCCTTGCCTCTGGGATCCTCCCTCCTCCTGAGACACCTCCTGCCCAGCAGGCTGTAGTGAAAGCCATAAAAG
>CM053758.1:26689444-26704065 GCA_028658305.1 Pachyuromys duprasi
CCCCATACCTGGGAGGCCCTCCTCCAAAGGGATGCTTTCCCCCTGCTGAGCCAGGTACTGGGCTGTGGTCCTTGGGAAGCGGTGGTAGGCAAGTCGAGCATACTTCTCCCGGATCATCAGGGCCTTGGCCAGGCTCTTGGCAGCCTGTTCGTAGTCTTCCACAGTGATCTGCAGCAGGGAGGCATGCAAGGAGGGGTCTGCCTGACAGCCAAAGACAACCGCGAGAGCCTGGCCCCTCCGTGAACCAGGATTTCAGGACAGTTCCCATCAGACTGTCGAGGGAGGCTCGTTACATGTGATCTGTTTATACAAACATTGTAATTTATGCTGGGTACCTGAGTTCCTTCCAGGCGTCTGGAACTGGGGATATGCTATGCAGATGTCTGTGCAAAGCCAAGGCATCTCAAAGAGCTTCCCTGACGGACACGTGGTGTTGGGGCCTCACTGGGAAAGATGGAGCCTATCATCCTGCCGACCTTGTCCTGTGTGTCCCTCTCCTTGGATGATTTGCTCTATGTCCTTTTTGTAATAAACTGAGGCTTGTGGGTACAGCCAGGTGCTGTATCCTGAGAGCCCTTCCAGCAAATCCCCAAGCTTTCAGGTGGTCTTGGGGACCCTGGCACAGAGCCTGCACAGCCCAGACTGGCCCCAAAGATGCTGATTGCACCAGAAGCCTGCGGCTGCACCCAGCTTCCAGAGCTCGGGTCCTGTCCCTGGTGAGGATAACTGCTATCATTTTTCAGCTGAGAAAATCCGTGGGTCCCCAGATGCTAAAAGCAAACCATGTATTCTCAGGCTGCTGCACCTGCCCATCCAGCTCACCAGGTCAGCGGGGCTCTTAGCTACACTGTAAATAATGGATGTTTCCATTGCTTTCATTTTGTTTCTCAGCGGCAGAAACTAAACTCAGAAAGGATCAGTCACTGCCAGGGAGGGGCTGATATGACGACCTCAGGATGCTCTTCTCACACTCAGAGAAGTGTGCCATCTCTGACGGCCTTCCCAGCCTCCATCATCCTAGTCACTCACTTCAGGGAGGTGAGGAGGATGGAAGAGCACAGAGTGAGGAAGGCTAGGCCTGGGATTTTCTTCCTGTGCTTCGTCGCATGGTTGGTTTTACAGAAATATTGTGCACCTACAGATATTCTGTGCACCTGTCTTCTAAGACTCTGATACTCAGGGGATACAAAGTGAATAAATTATAAATAATTAATTTAAAAAGGAAAAAAAAGACTCTGATATTCACATTTCTCCTAAGTGCTTCCGGTGCCCTTCAAGGCTGGACAAACAAAGCAGCATGGGAACAGCACCCTCTGGTATCCCTTGCCCTACCCTGTCATCAGAAGGTGCCCAGTGTCTTTCTTAAACATTTCACCAAATCTCAGACCTTGCTCTGTAAAAGCAGAAACAGCTCCTTTCCCATCTCAAACTCCCAGGGTGTTTTCATGCCTCTCTGCGCCTTCCAGGGGGCTGGCCTGGAGCAGCCACGGGGACAGACAGCAGACACACATAAGATAAAGCCAAGTCCCCACCCACAACAAAGCCAAAGGACTCCCTCAACAGGTCAAGGGGCTCAGCAGGTAGCCGGAGAACTCAGAGAAAGGGCAGCCACTCGCCAAGATTGTGGGCGCTGCCAAGCCCAGTGGTTACCCAAGACCCTCTGGGTACCAGGATCAGTGAGGTCGACCTGCCCCCCAGAGCCTCCTAGCTCTCTAGATATGAACAGGAGAGGACAGAAACAAAAAAGGAAGAAGGGAGGTGACATCACAAGCTCATGTGCTCCCCTGAGCACGCACTGAGCCCACTTGTACCCTCCATTCCATTGTTACCCACATTCATGAGGTGGACGCCAAGCCCCGGCCAGGAGGCTAGAGCTGAAAGCCAGGACTTGGCCTGCCTGGACAAAAAGGGGAACTGCATTTGTTCCCATATAAATTCCCATTCCCAAGAAGTCTATATGCATGTGGTACAACCACACAACAGAATGCTCTGCACTCTTAAAGAAGAACAAGGAAGCTCTTTCATGAATCAACACGGCATCCTCTCTAAAGGAATTGTTGACTAGAAAAGACTTGTTCATTTTCTCATCAAGAGCCCCTCTTACTGGCTGAGGAATTTCTAGCCTGTATTTAAAGACGCTGACTTAAGCCTGTAAGAGCTAATTTTACCCAAGCCAATACCATCACAGAGTCTCCACTGCATGCTGGGAATGTGGGTAGGTCCAATTGGCACCCTTCTCAGAGGGCAGATTTCTGGGCACAGCCATAATAAGCCAGCCTGAAGTCCTTTGGTCTTACACACCATGATGGGGCAGCTCCCTAGACACCCTGAGCCTCCCTCCCTTCTCTTCAGGTTCCCGGGCCCCCTTTCCACCACCTCCCAGACACACACACCCTGGGCCAGGCTTCAAGGGTGGTTATGACCTTACCCCCGCACAGTAATCTCCACTGATAGTGACCCGCTGATACTCAGGCATGGCATAGGGTGCTGGCCCAGGCTTGGAAGTGGCTCCAGGGACCAGAGGGGTTGCAGGAGATATGGCCGGACTGGCAGTTGGAGGACCCTTCCAGTCTGGTTGTGTTGGCATCTGTAGGGACAGAGACTGCGACCGGATCATCTTGAAACTCTTCTTTCTAAGAGCCAAGGACAAGGGACAGGGGCAACATCAGCTGCTGACAGGGAGAGAGTCCCAGGGGGCAGGAAACTCCACTGGCGCTGGCACCACTGAGAAGCTTCTGGAGGGCTGGGAGATTGCTCGATGATAAAGGCCTTGCTGACAGGCACGAGGACCTGGGTTCAGAACTGCAGTGATCACGTAGGAACTGGGTCTCACTGTGGGCATCAGACACCCCAGGACGAGTGGACCCCGGGGGCTCCCTGGTCAGTCAATATCGCTGAAACAGAGAGCTTCAGGTTCAGCGAAGACACTCTGCCTCAAAAACTAAGGCAGAACTCAATACAGGATGACACCAACTTCTGGCCTCCACCTGCCCCCCCCCACGTCTAACTGCTTATGACTTCCTGTTCCCAGCCTTCCGGACACTGCAGCTACCTATGGTCACACCCCACTGCTAAGGGTGGAGTCTGCGGGACCCACGGCACATGGCACTAGGTCAGTGCAACAGGGCACAGAGGGATGGACACAGACCACGCTGCAGGGGCCCCAGTACCACACAGCAAGGACGTGAGGGTGACACTGAGTCAGAGGTGTTCCCCGAGGCGTAGATTGCTTACTCCCTTCAAATAAACCAAACCCTAAGCCCTGACAAATGAAGTCTGCAGAAACACTGTGGACAGGGACACAAAGACACAACAAACATTGTATTTTAGATACAAATCTGGACACAGGAACCAGAGGGGGTGGGTGTGAGCAATCTGTCAACCTCCTTGGTTAGGGCGCAGAGACAGAAGGGGCCTTATAGCCACACAGCAAGTCAGCTGCTTTCTCCGGCCATTAGCAAGCTTCTCCTTCCTCAGGTCTGGCGTTTGCCATCCTGGCAGCAGCTGGAGAGGGCACAGATCTGCATGCATCTCTGCTTTAGGGGAGGGGCTGTCCAGTGTGAGGCCTGGATCCTGCTGTTCGGGCATAGAGAGACAATCACAAGGCTGGTTTAAAATGTTGCATGTTCATGATTACTCGTAAGTCTGATTTGTGATGACTTGGCTTCCCTTGTTAGCAAAATCCGAAATGATTCAACTGACATCACTCCAAGTCCCGAGATCCCCGGGAAGGAAATTACTCAGCACCGGGACGCCAGCAGCAGGGCTGGACTCAGGCTGAACTGTAAGCAAGCCCCCAACTAAGTGCTTTCTTCTACAAGTTGTCTTGATCATGGTGTCTCCTCACAGCAATAGCACAGTAACTAAGACAGCTCTGGTGACACGGGGAAGTCACTCCATCCCCAAGGAAGCCTCATGCTCACCCTGGAGCAGCCAGCCTCCTGCTGGCCCCATCCAGGTCTGCTCCCTGCCCAACCTTCCAGAACCTAGTTCACCTCATCTGCTTGCCACAGGCCTCTGTGGCTCTAGCTTGTCTGCTCTAAGGACCTGTGTTTTCACCTCCCTGAGACAAGGCCATTTACACCTGAGAGACGGAACTGGTGCTTTCTCAGGAGGTGCCTCCCCAGGGGTTTGAATGGCTGACACAAGCAGGCTGCTTCAGGAACCCCACCCCAGGTTTTCCTTGGCCTGCTGTCCTTGACCTGGACCTTGACCTGCACTGAGGAAGACGGATGCCAGGGTGAGCCAGCCAGCTGGCCGGCCAGGGTTCACCCTGAGCACAGCAGCTCCCTATGAGGCTTCTTTTGGACGTCCCAGGAGACTCCAGCTTCTATGTTATACCCATGCCTGTCAGTCACTGTTTCGTCTTACCAACCTCATCCCCTCTGCCTCAGTCTAGCCTGGGTTCTGGTCCAGCCAAAATGAAGTAATGGGTAACTGCTCAGGTGAGCAACAGGTTAAAAACAAACAAACAAACAAACAAAACATGCAGGCAAAAATCGGGAAGACTGCTTAGATCGAGAGCCTGACAGCTTCCCCTACGATTGCCCCAACAGAATGAACACATCTGCCCCACTGAGGAAGCCGGTACCCACCAGCTGGTACCCAGAGGACTCTCCTTCTTGCCCATATGCACGGTGGCTCCAGCCAGACTGTGACACATGGTGGGGAAGTGGCTCAGATGGTAGAGTGCTTGCCTAGAATTCACCAAAGCCCCAGTGTGACCCCCAGTACCTCATACATCAGGCAGGATCACACTCACATTCACACTCACACACACACACACTCACACACACACTCACACACACACACTCACACACACACTCACACACACAACACACACACACACTCACACACACACACTCACACACACACTCACACTCACACACACTCACACACACACACTCACACACACACACTCACACACACACACTCACACACTCACACACACACACTCACACACACACAGACACACACTCACACACACACACACTCACACTCATACTCACACACACACACACACACACTCACACACACACACTCACTCATACACACAGACACGCCTGTAATCACAGCAACCATGAGGCAGAGTTAGAAGGCTCAGAATTCAAGGCTATTGTCCAATATTTATCCAACCCAAGGACAGCTTGGGCTACATGAGACAGACTGTCATACGAAAACACTGAGGGCTGGGAGCTCACAGGCCCAGGGCTAAGTTTAAAGTGGCCAGGCCACCTCCTCAGGGCCACCATCCTGGAGCAGGGATGCTGGCGCGTGGAAGCAGAAAAGCCACTGTCTGCTGCTGCAAACCAAATTACCGCAGACTCGACCACCTGCAGCGATGCCCACTTGTGACTACCCAGTGCTGCAGGGGAGACGCACATCTGGGAAAGCAGCTCCGTGCTCAGGCCAGCCAAGGCCCCAAACAGACAGCAGCTGCACTGGGCTCTCTGGGAAGAATTCACTTTTAAGATCAGTCAGGTTGTGGGGCTGTTAAGACTGCTCAGCCCTACAGAGAGCACTCTGGTCCTTGAGGCAAACCCTCCGTCTTCAGCCAGGAAAACCCTGAGTGTTCCGTGCTTTCCATCTTCCCCATCTGCGCTTAGCCTGGAAAAGCACTGTTTTGAAGCCATTTGTAATTAGATCCGGTCCACCGACAGCCTCCCTAGCTGAAGGTCAGGCAACGCCTTTTCTGCAGGGAAATCACAGGGCAGCTTGTATCTAGAGGCCAGAGATTGACATCTCAGCAGAGACATTTAAAACACTCCCCTATGCGGTGTGTGGAGATGGACCAGTGGGTAAAGTCCTTGTCACAGAAAGACTTGAGTTCAGAGCCTGAACCCTCACGTGTGGACCATAGACTAGTACACACACAAACTAGTACACACTTATACACTAGTATGTGCGAAAACTATTGATTAATTAGTTCTGCCTACAGGGACCAGCGACTAGCGTACCCATGCAGCATGTGTGTACGTGGGTGTTGGCACATGCACCACACCCTCTCTCCCTCACAAGGCTCTATGAACACTGCATGTATCACAATAATAAAAAGTCGCATAGGGGCTGCAGAGATGGCTCAGCGGTTAAGGGCACTGTCTGTTCTTCCAGAGTTCTCAGTTCAATTCCCAGCACCCACCTGGTAGCTCACAACCATCCATATTAGGATCTGAGGCCCTTTTCTGGCGTGCAGGTGTACAGGCAGACAGAGCACTCATACACATGAAGTAAAAAATAATAGTCATTATTATTTTCAAATCACATAGAAGTACCGGAAGCCTGAGCAGAGTTAGAAAACCAGGGTGTGTGTGTGGTGGTGGTGGGGTCTCTGGCGGAAAGACTGGAAAGACTGTGTGCTCAGCTCTGCCCTAAACAGCCTAGTCTGGATACCTCCAACGACAGAGCTCCCCACATACCTGAGCAGGGCATCAACATTCAGTTAGTCATTCAATAAACATTTACCAAACACCTGTTCCGGGCCAGGCTGGGGCAAGACACACAAACACTCTCGGAGCTGAACGGAGTGTGAACCTGCTGCCACCAATATAAAGCACTGTGTCACCAGGAACTCACCGTCTGTCCACAGCCCACCTGTCACGCCTTGTGCTCGCCTCTAGGGCACCGGGGTGAGCCAGCTCACTCTGGCACAGTTGGCCTGCTCCTTCCTTCTTCCAACCACCTGGCAGAAATACCCTGCTTGCCAAGGAGCTGGCAGGGTGTGCCACTGTGAGGGCACGGATTCCACCCCAAGCCTGAGGTCTGGGCTTGGGATAGATAGCTTCATCAGTCCTTGGATGGACGAACCTCATGGGCCACAGGGAGCTTCTTGCTGGTTAGGCTCTCAAGACAGTAAGCTAAGCTATCTCCCGGCACCTGCCCAGTGTCCCCACCTGAGCTACGGCCCTTCACTGTCCCTGCCACTCATCAGGTCCCCACACCTACTCTGCCCTTTCTCCCCAAAGCCTTCCTGTAATATCTGATTCACACACTAAACCCCGGTCCAGAACTTTGCAGAGAGCCTCCTGAAGCCTTTGCCCTGGTGCAATGGCCCAAGGGCAGCTAGCCAGGTAGGGGCACCAGTGCAAGCCTCTCACCAAACTCTCAGAAATGCACAGGGGAGCAAGGACCCACTCGTGGCCAGACTTTATAAACCCAAGAGCCAGGCCCTGGGTGGTGACAGGCCTTAGTGACCCATGGGCTCACTAGGACCACAGAGATAGGCCTGGAAAATTGGACACAGGTTTAACATGCAATGTGGTCATGGCATGGGGTATTTTGGGATCCCAGCAGAGACACCTAATCCAGACTGGGCTAGAGAACAATAGAGCAACAGGGACAGAGGGGGAGAGAGGGGGCTTTTAGAATGGCAAGCTTATTGGGCCCCTCCCTGCAGCACGCCCGGTCATTCGCTTGTTCATTTTGGCCATCCCTCCACCTCTGGGTGAAAAGCAAGGCTCTAAAGTCTGAGGTAGCAGCCAGCAAAGAATGGTGAACGATGCGCTCCGCATGCCGCTGAGCAGGACAGGGTCCACAGGCTCAGCCGCTCCAGTGGTTTATCGTGGTCACGGAACTGTTCCACGCAGAGATGGGACCCCTGGTACAAGAAGGGGAGCAGCTGAGGAGCTGCCACCTGCCGTGGCACCCCAGCTTCTGCGGAGAGGAGGACATGGACACGACTGGCAATGGGGTAGGCTGTGTGCTGCACGCCCTAACTGTCTACAGACGAAGTGTTGGGAACAGAGGATGGAGGCCACTCACCCCCCGGACATGGCCAGGGGGCTGACCAGGAGAGCACAATGCCCCACACCCAGAAGCCTATCAGGTGTAGGGACTCGCAGCCCCTCCTTCTTCATCTTAGGCCTCTCTTGCTTTTTGCTGTTTGTCCTCCTTTTTCTAGACAGACCAAGGACAGACCCTGTTTGCCTCAATGCTAGTCCCCTGGCCTCATCACGATTTCCCCAGCCCTTCTTAGCTGTCTTTCCTCCGGAGAGCCCCCAGTGGTCAGAGTGCGGCACATTTGTTTATTTGTTTATTTATTATATGCATGCTCATGAGTATACACATGTGTGAGGTGGGTATGCACCTGTATGTGTCTGTGTTTGTGGACACACAGATCAACATCAGTTGTCCTCCTTAATGGATCTCTACCTTAGTTTTCGAGACAGGGTCTCTCACTGCACCTGGGGCTACCAGTTCAGCTAGACTGGCTGGCCAGCAAAGCCAGGGATCCTCCTGCCTCCGCTTTGCAGAACTGAGATTGTAGGTGCGCACAATCCTACCCAGCTTCTTTATGTAGGTGCTGGGAATCAAACTCAGGTCCCTTAAAAATAGACCATACTGGGTGAGGTAACCCAAAAGCAGAAAGACACACATGGTATATACTCAGTTATAAGTGGATATTAGCCATATAATATAGGATAAACATACTAAAATCTATCGTCCTAAAGAAGCTAAACAACAAGAAGGACTCTAGGAAAGAGGCTCAATCCTCATTCAGAGGGGCAAACACGATAGACATGGGAAAA
This sequence comes from Pachyuromys duprasi, assembly GCA_028658305.1. Taxonomy (NCBI): domain Eukaryota; kingdom Metazoa; phylum Chordata; class Mammalia; order Rodentia; family Muridae; genus Pachyuromys; species Pachyuromys duprasi. The sequence continues at coordinate 26,697,970 of CM053758.1, forward strand.
AGCAGACAAGGAACAGGACAGGAGCCTTCCACAGAGGACCTCTGAAAGACTCTACCCACCAGGGTATCGAAGGAGATACTGAGACTCAGAGCCAACCTTTGGGTAGAGTGCCGGAAACCTTATGGAAGAAGAGGGACCTGGAGGGGACAGGACAACAACAGAGCCAAAAAACCAAAGACCATGCATCAGAGGCCGCAGACCCCCTGCTCAGAGGAAGCCCAGGGGCTGCTCAGTTCCCAAGTGGGTTCCCTAGTAAGAGGAGCAGGGGCTATCTGACATGACCTCAGTGGCTGGCTCTTTGATAACCTCCCCCCTGGGGGGGGTGCATTCTTGCCAGGCCACAGAGGAAGATGATGCAGCCAGCCTTGATGAGACCTGATAGACTAGGGTCATATAGAAGGGGAGGAGGACCTCCCCTATCAGTGGACTCGGGGAGGGGCATAGGGGGGAAAGAGGGAGAGAGGGTGAGATTGGGAGGAGACGAGGGCAGGGGCTGCAGTGGGGATACAAAGCGAATTTTAAAAAAAGAAATGAAGGAAGGAAAGAAAGGAAGAAAGAAGAAAGAAAAGGAAAGAAAGAAAATGGCACCATATTCCCCAGCCCCCCTTTATGCCTTTTATATTAAATGTTGCAATCTCTGCTCTTCCTTGTAAAATCAGATGAATTAGATGCCTCCAATAAAGCTTTGTCAATAACTATGAATCTTTAAAAAAAAGAGTTATGCTCTCTGATTTAGTAAGCTACATAAAACAAAATAACTTGATGGCACTTCAGCTATACTGTGCTCAGTTCATAACAAACACGCATTTATCGACCTTACTCAAAACATTCTTGGGAAGGCAGCCATTCTAAATAGCCAAACCCTTCCCCTAAGTCCGTCCCTTTATATCCCAACTAGTTAAAAATAATTGCAGAAGGCATTCTCCAACGGAATCCTTAAATCCTGGGCTCTTAGTCAGAACACACAGGACATTTTTTGAAATTCTCCCTGCATGACTCAGGTCATCCTCATGTTTTCTATTTGGTCACGATCTTGGAGACATTGTGTCCCTAGACTTCTAGGCTTCAAATCCTAGTATTTACTTTTCATAATCATCGTCTCCTCCCTCACTGCTGACTGTCAAACAGACAATAGCGAATGTAGGAAGATGCTCCTAGCATTTGCTTGGCTAGGATGGGCTATGATTGTTTAATTCTCTTGAGGCAGGTCCTCTGACCATATTCATGTTACAAACCAGGAGACAGGCTCAGGCCACCAAAATAAAGTTCCTAATTTTCTTGTTCAAATCTGCCATGATACAAAAAAGCAAGACATGCACACTTATTAAAGCATGTCCTAAAATTAGGAGACAAGAGGAGAAAAAGGTGGGAAGATAGAAGAGGTGACAGGTCAAGGGCATCAGGTCTCTTCAGGGAATGATCACAAAGTTCAAAGTCTGGGCATGGTATCCCAGGCCTCGAAAGGCAAAGACAGAGGCACCATGAGTCCAAAGCCAGTATCAGTCTCATAGCAAGACACCCTCTCTCTCTTCAATATGCATCTATGTGTGTGTATAAAATTTATTCTCATTTATATCTTATATGATTATATTGTTTATGTACATATATATACACACATAATTAAAGCTAGACTTTGTTGTGTGCAGGTGTAATCGCAGCAAGGTGGGGGCTGAGGCAGACTGGGGGAGAAGGATTGTTTGAAGTCAGCCTGGGCTGCATAATCAGTACCAGACCTGCAAGGGATTCAGGGAAAAGCTCTGTGTCAAATAAACAAAGTGAATTAATTAAATTAAAAATTTTTGAATAAGAGTATATTCTCAAGTTGATCGCGATACTGGTGACACATAAGTAAATGCACTAAAATGCAGTGACTTACACACGCATGTGGCACACGCGTGGCCTCAGTACAGCTGTAAACGAAGAGTGGGGAAGGCAGAAAGCAGAGCCGGAGGGAGGAAAGGCAGGCCGTCTAGTATGCACGTGGGTCGCTCAGAAAATTTTCCATGTTGCCCTCAAAGTTGGCTGGGTTCCCACACACGGGTTCGTAGGAGGCGAACCCTGTTAGTGTCGGGGTCAGATAAGGTAAAGGATGAACCCTGAGTCAGCACGTTAGCCGGTGCCGAGTCAAAAACTTCTAGAGTCTGACTGAGCAGTTTATTTTTCTCACACATTTAAACACAGTAAAAGTTGGGGGAAAGTCTCCACATGACAATTATCACATCAAAACTTCATGGGTGGCTACATGGAAACTCCTGCATCACTGCAGCAAAGCACCTGTGACCATTAGCTTAAGAATAAGTTCTGTTGACTGATTAAACAAGACAAGGGCCCAGGGAGGAAAAGTTTGTAATAAGCATAGAGACGGGCTCTATCAATTGAGAATGCCAAGGACATGGGTCCTCTTTCGTAAGGATGGGTTCTATTCACTGAGAGACAACACTCAGGATAAGGGCCTAAATAATGCTCAAGATTTGGGGGGATTCAGGTGAAAGCTGCCTCCACAGAATAGCAAAGGATCTCCAGGTCTGTTGACAACATCCATCTGGGTGAACAGGCGTCATTCATTTCCTCCCTTGAAGAGAAAAGCCCACGTGTTTCACAGTTCTCACTTTTCTAATGCTTTCTGTGAGCTGTGTTTTATACACACGTGAGGGAACACAAGACCCTCTGGCAACTCCAGAGCCCTCCACTCTGGGCTTGCCTCCAAACTTTGCTTTCACAGGCAGCCCTTCCTCCCTCCTTCAGACCCTCACCCACTGGTCCACCTGCCCACCTGTGGAGTTCTAACAGAAATCTAGCTATTGTTAGAGGCAGACAGACCTCAATGAGTGGTCCTGCCCGTTACAGACCTGGGCCTGACCTACAAATTAGCAGCCTTGGGTTGGTCTCCAGCTCCACCGGGGCTGTGTGGGAACCCTGTTCCCAGAGCTGGCAGTCCCGCACGGCAGGCTCCCAGCTGGCAAGTGCTCATCTTTCCTGCTCGCAGCTCAGCTTCCGGCTTGTGCCTCCATATTACATTTAGAAAGAGTTGTGGGTGTTTTGTTTTGTCTAAGGAGGAGAAGCCAGGCACGGTGTCATAAGAAGAGCCTTCTCCAAGCATCATGGGTATTCAGAGCAGCTGGGGCATGGGACATGTGTGTCCCAAAGTAGAAGCCCTGTTTTGTGTCACAGTTGGAGACACAGAGAGACTCCTGCTGCTTGCAGGCCTGGGTCCCCAGGGTCCTTTTCACTGCTTATCTCAGAGGACTCACTGATGGACAGGAGCTGGGAAGGAGTCTTTCCTGGAGATGTTGGCATTTGAATGGCCGCATAAAGGCGCCTTCAGTGAGCAGGAAAACGACAAACCTTGTGTGAGTGACCTCAGCCCCAGGTGGCCCTGGGACATCTGACTGACATTCCAGGGGCCAGGTGTGCTGCAGAAACATGTGGCTTTCCTCCACATGTCACTCAGAAGCAGCATCTGGTGGCACTCCAGAGGGCGGGATAGTGACCTGGTTAAAGTGTGGGCTCACAGGACGTGCCCTGTCACTTACGGTGTTCTTGTGCAAGTTGACTCAACTCCCAAGAGCTCTACTTGCCTAGCCAGCTAAGTTGGGACACCACAAACACCTACTATGGGGTTAATATGAGGAGGAAGAAAGGAATTCGAATTGGGAGGCCAAGGACTTGGCTCAGTGTCAGCACCCAACAGCAGTAGGTGCTGTGGCTGCCCATCTGCAGCAGGAAGCCAGGTGGCAAGATTTACATGGTGGACTATGACCCAGGCATGGCCTAAGCCTTTTACATATGCTAATTCCCCCATAAAGACAGACCATTATCACCATCCCCATTTTTCAGATGAGGAAGAAGCTGGGGCACAGAGTGGTTTCTTGCTTTGCCCAGAGACACAGAGCACCCTAGTGTCAGAACACAGCTGTCCTGGACATGATGGCAATGGGGACACAGGATGCCTTTCCTCCGCTGACACCTGGGGACCTCCAAGACCTAGGCAGGACTCTAGGAAGGTAGTGAGAGGCAGATACAGTCCCCAAGCCAGGGAGTCAAATGGATACAAACCAGCAAACTTCCAGCCAGCCGGAAGAGACAGAATGCATTTCTAGAGAGTTTGCAGCGGACTCTCGGAGACCACAGAGTTCCATTTGGACCAAGAGTAACAAAGCTTCCATTTTGCCCTGGGCCTGGGCTCTGATGGGAAAGTACAGGCTTCCCCTGCAGATGTCTATGGAAACTGGCCTCAGACACTTATTATTCCTGGTAATAGCAGATGCCAGGGACTCCTGCTTTCATTATGAAGGCCCAGAATGCCCTATTCACAGCTCACAGAAGGCCCTGCAGAGCAGTGAGCCCCTGAGGCCAGCCTTTGTTATGGCAGAGCGGCGTAGACAAGGGTACCACAGTCTGACTCCCTTTAACTTCCAGGGATGAACTCCACACTAGGTCAGGGGCTGCCTACCTCCAAACACAAGGATGGCACCTGGTGGCTAGTGACAGCCCCTTCTCAAGGCACATCTGAGGAAAACAGAAACCTTGCAGTTGGCCAAGCTCTACGCCCGCCTTTTTATTCAAGTATCAGTTTAATACATCTGAGGAAATGTCAAAATCCCAATCTGCCAAGAAAAAAGGAAGGTGGGGTCTAAGGGGAGGGAGGACCCCTGGTCAGCCTCAGCCAGTGCCAGGGCAAGGCTTGCGTCACATGCGGAAAACCCTGGGTTCCCTCACTAGCACCACAGAAAACAGGCACGGAGGCCCATCCCTGCAACATCAGAACTTACGAAGTGGAGGCAGACAGATCGAGTTCACAGCTTGGGCTGTGTGAGATCCTGCCTCCTCCCGCACTCCGCCCCCCCAAAAAGTAAAAAGTGAAATGAGGACCCTGTGAGAGTTCTGTCCCAGAGTAGTGTTCAATGAGGGTTCTCAGTTCTGAGGCATTAAGTTTGCAGGACAGACAGGGACCCCACTAACAGCCCTACTAGACTTGCCCTGCAAGCTTTATTCCCCTTTAATTCTTCTTGCCCAGGAAAATAAGAAGTGAATGGATGGGAAATTTCTCCTTCGCTCTTCCTTAAGCCCCATGCTGTTTACTCGGAGCACAGGGCTAGCCTGATGGGACCCTGCTCACCTTCAGTCACAGGGCAGAGGACTATTCCCTCTGACTGCTCGGGCAACCTTGAAGGTGTTACGGGCCACGGCTCTGGTTGACCTGTCAGGCTGCCACATGGCCCAACCCACAGCTAGCCATTCTCCACTACTCCATTCTTAAACAGTGCGCTTTGGTTCTCATTGTTGCCCACCCCCGACACACACACTTCCTTATTCATCTACATCATGGTGCTGCTCTTGAGTCCATTTGTCCCCAGTCTGGTCCATACCCCTCTTCTCTCTTTTCCAGGCTGTCAGCTGGCTTCTGAACTAGATTGGGCCCATGGCAGAGACTGTAAGAACCCAGAAAGTTCAGGAGCTAGGGACAGACTCCCACCCTTTGTCTCTCAGCGGAGGCCGAGTTTCCCAGGTGACCCGGCCCCAGATGCAGCCACGGCACATCATTCTATGATCTGCCTCACCTAGAGGTGGGAAAGCTCTCTCCCCCATTTTTGTCTTCTCAGATCTCCATGAGTCGTGTAACCAATTCCTCTCATCAAAATCCTACTTCCCGTACTTGGGTGGCTGCTGTTTTGGGCTCAAACTCGTGCCGTCTTTATCATAACCTGTCATTCCTTTATTAATTTGTACAGTCACTTAATTCTTGTCCCCACCCAGTGTAAGCTGAACGGAGCAGAACCTTTATCTACAGCGTACGTTGTGACAGCCACGGGCCCGGTGCAATGCTGGGCAAACAGTGAGGCACGCCAACAAAAAGACAAAAGCAAATTCCCGAAGAGGGAAGCACTGCATGCAAATGATGTGCGTTTGCCACAACAGCAGCAGCAGAGCCCAGGAGATGGTTCAGTCAGTAAAGGGACCCCTGCACAATCATGAAGTTGTGAGCTCTGTCCTCACGACCCATGAAAACAGTGGGGCCTGGTGGTGTGTTTATAATCCTAGGGCACGGAGACAGAGGTGGGCAGGAGTTCACTGGTCAGCCAGTCTAACTTAATC
>CM053758.1:26704165-26826641 GCA_028658305.1 Pachyuromys duprasi
TAGCCGTCTCCACAGACTTCTGCTCCGCCAGCTCCTTCTGCAGCTCCCTCTCCTTGGCTTCCTTCTGCCCGATGGGACAGTCCTCCGGGACGGTGAACAGGGACATGACATCTTTGCTGTCTTCTTCCCTGAGAACCTTAGCGAACACCTTCTCCGCCAACAGCCGGACATGCTCGTCCAGATCGGACATGTTCAGCTTGGGGAACTGACGCGGCATCTCGGCTGACAAAGGAAGAACAAACGTGAGCTTCTTGGCTCTGTGGATGTCCCAAGTCCCCAGGGTGAAGGACAGAAGGCCCCTGACCCGGGGTCTGGTCCTTGGTCAGCTGTGGTGATGGATTCTCAGAACGAGCCCAGCAGATTTCACAACCAGCTTCCTAAGTAACTGGGTGTGAAGCACCCAGGACCGCTCACATTCCATACCCTGAGAATGCTCAGAGGTCAAAGAATGACTGATCATCTAGGCCCCTCCATTTCTCCTGGCTGGGGGTCCAGCGGTCCCACCCTCCTCACCTCACTTCCAGAATTGGGAGGGTCAAGAGAGGGCTCAGAACAACCCTTCTCCAGACTCCCAGGGGCCCGCAGCGCCACCCCTCTCCACGTGTGAAGGGGGGCCCACATGCAGGGCCAACAGTAAACTTCGGTCCCATGAGGGAACAGCAGAGCCTTGTCAGAACACAATTCCAAGGTCCCCCAACCTTCCAGAACTTCCGGGACACAGCAAATACATTAAAGGCTTTGAAAAGTAACACTCTTTATGCAGCTGAAAATGCACTTCCTCAAGAAAGCTTTCCCCATCCTTCTCTTTACATGACAGGGTCCTAATCACCTGGTTTCTCTTTCCTTTTTCCCTCCCTCCCTTCTACCTCACTTCCCTGAGCACATACACTGGGTAAATAAACCTTGTCAACAGCCCAGATGCCTTATCTAGGAGCAGGACAAGGTAGGATAGATTACCCACCCACCTATTACCATTTCCTTTAAGGCTGTTTCAAAAGACAGTGGTTTTGTTAGCCAGACGAGATGAAGGCAGGGTGGGCCTTACTACAGTCTGTCAAGAACAGGAAGCAATTACAAGGGCAGGGCTCATTTGGCCATCTTGGCTCAATGGCTCTTAGGCCTCGAAATTTTCCCACCTGTGAGATTAAGGGACAGTGTAAATGGTCTCTGAGGCCCTCTTATTCTAAGTGGCATAATTCTAGGTGGTTGGGAAGTTTCCTGTGCCTGAGGCTCAGTGAGCTGGCCTTCTCTGTGGCCTGTGGGGCTAATTCATGACACATACAGGAAGGAAGGAAGCAGATTGGTAATGGGCAGTCAGAGCCATGTCTGTGGTCTTGACTCTGAAACCAACTCTCCCCTCCCCAACACCGCAGGGACATGCCTGTCCTGGCCCTCTCACTCTAAAGATGACAGGGTAAGGATGAGGAAAAGCCACCTCAGCGCCCAACCATGTATGGGTCCAGAGGGCAGCTAGGGATAGCACATTAGCCAGGAACAAGCAGAAGCCTGGTCCCTCCAAGGAGGGAGAGGAACAGGGCTGGTTGTGTGGGAAGCTGGGGCTTAGGAGGATGATGATGCAGGAGAGAGGCTAGAACAGTAGAGAGGATCAGGCAGACGGGAACAAAGTGGGGCCCTGTTCCCCAACTCCCACTCCATTGGTCAAAGGTAGTGTCGTCACAGGCCAGAGGCAGACATAAGACTGTCGGACGGACAGGCCCTTCCTGAAACCATTAAGAAGATAATCTGGCCCAAGGAAACAGCATGGAGATATTTATCTGCGTGTTTTATACAAAGACCTTTTAAACGTCAAACCTAGAAGCCCACTTGAGAAAGACTGCTAAGAAGCAAACAGTACTAGGATGGTGAGGCCACATTTTTAAAATCATTCGAAATAATAGTAAATAAAGAACTGACACATCCTGGGTGATGGTGCACATACCTTTGATCCTAGCGCTTAGGAGACAGAGGCCTCCTAAGTTCAAGGCCAGCCTGGTCTACAGAGTGAGTTCCAGGACAACCAGGGCTACACAGAGAAACACTGTCTTAAAAAAAAAAAACAATCAAAGACAGAATTAATACACAAAGTTGTGCTATGCTTCAATTACAAGGATATAAAAACGCATTACCATATGATCAAGGCCATGGGAGTGCTACACACTCAAAATGACACTGACGGCTGGGGTAGCTGTTTTGGTTTGTGTTGCTTTGGTTTTGTTTTTGTTTAAGATAGAATCTTGCTATATAGCTCAGACTAACCTGATGTTCACTCTAGTCCAAACTGGCCTTAAACTCACAGCAATCCTCCTGCCTCAACTTCCTGAGCTCTGGGACTACAATATATAAGCTGCAGGAATGTCTTATTTTAATAATTAATGCTACTATAATTTTATTTTCTGTTTTCATTGTGTGTGTGTGACAGGGTTTCACTGTGTAGCCTTGCCTGGCCTGGAATTTGCTATGTAGACCAGGCTGATCTTTAACTCACAGGTATCACCCTGCGTTTGCCTCTTGAGTGCTGGATTAAAGGTGTGCACCACTGCAGCTAGCTAATTTCATTTTAAGATACTAAGCTAACAGAAAGAAAATGGTGGACTTAAGACTCCATGACAGAAACATAAGCAAACTTCTTCCTCCAGGATCTGACCATTGAGCCCTCTCCTGCCTGACCCACGCAGAAAGATGCCCACTCAGAAGGGTTTTGTATCACTGAGCCCTCTCTACCCAGCTCTTATCCTTCGTGGAAGCCACCCCTGCTGCTCAACAAGCACATCTAACTTGAGCCAGACACACCACTCGGGGAAGGGGCATTCGGAACAGCACAGCCCCCCATCTCTGTCCCTGAAGCACTGCTTTCTAATACAAGTCAACCAAACGTAGCCTTCATCCTGCATCTGCCTTACACATGACCCTCCCCTTTCCCTTGCCTTGAACCTGCCTTCCTCAGACTTCCCCACGAGAAGCTGATCCATGCTCCTGGTTAGGCAGAGCCTGGGAACAATGATGGAGGAAACTCTGCACTCCCCAGCTGCCATCCAGGTCCACCAGGCACATGAAAGACCCCAGGATCATAGAATAGTGCTTCCCAACTGGATCCTTTTCTCTTTTAAATTTTCATTAGCTTAAATTCATTGTGTAAAATAATGGGTTTCACCATATCATTTTCATACATGTACCTGACGTACTTTGGTCAGTTTTGCACTTTCTCCCTCCTCCCTCCTCCCACTGAGACCCTTTTCTCTTCAAAACACCCATGAAACAGCTGAAGGATTATAATGTATGCCCTGCATAACTGCTGAGGACTTTGCCTCATCTGGTGGCAGTCATGCAAATCGACCTCAGTGGGGCCTCAAACCCTGCAGTGCATCTGCTGCCTTCTGGCCACGCTGGACAGACACCCTGCCATCCCTCCCCTCTCGAAGCACTTGCACCTGCCAGGCCACTCTTGCCAAGGAAAGCCCACTCTGCGGATGCCAAGTGGAGTTCAGCTCCAGCTGCCCCATCGTGCTTGGCTTTGGACCACTTGCCAACTGAAGCCAGCAAGCTTGTAAGGCTTAACTGTGAATTTGCCAGCATCAGTCAGCTAACGATAACAGCTTATCTTGTTACGCACAACACCCTCTAACGAGTGTGAACAATTGTCCCAGAGTTAGAAAGAGCTAAAAATGCCACCAGTTTCAACAAAAGCAACTTTGCACGGCACCGTGACCCCTCCAGAAAGGAAGTCCAAAGCCACCCAAATCCTGCCTTACGTTAGCAAGCCTGTTCCCTCCTCCTGCCAGAACCTCAAAGCAGAACCCATGTCACAGACCTGAGCCTGGTGTCTCCATAAATGGTGCTGAGGATGCCACACAGGCGATGTGCTGCCTGAGCTGAGTCAGTGCCTGGAGCAGCTAGCTGAGTCCTCCCTGCTGCGGCTGGGGTGGGAGGTCTCTGCTTTGCATATCTGTGAGCAGGAAAAGTCTGGGCTGGAAATTCTCCTGTGAATACGAAATGCAAGTGGAAAATTTCCAAAAAGCCCTTATGGCCTCAGGTAACGCCAGTTATCCAAGGCAAAATGGATGTAGGATCCTGAACACCACGTCCTGGCCCTGCTCCCAGCCTTCACCAGAAGAAATTACAGCAGCAGCACCGCTGCCCTCCTGGGCAACCACACAAGATAAGCGGCCCTCCCTCCAACACCCAGGCTCCTCTGAAAGCTGAGCAGGGACTGGTGATACCATCACCCTGGCTGCTTCCGGTATGAACCCCAGTTTAGGACAGATGGGACAATAAGGCTCACCTCATCAAGGGGATTCATCTACAGTGGGGGCTGCTCTGCCACCTCTCAGGAACCCCCTCATGCCAAACAACCCTCCCAAAGACACCCTGAAAGTCTACAGGAAACCCAGAGCCCAACACTGCTGCCTCCTTCCCCTCCCCCTCAGAAAAGAGGAAAGGACTATGAGGTGCTTCCTCCTTGGCCAGGAAAGAACAAAGCCCAGAATAAGGGGTAGCCCCAAACGTAGAAGCAGCAGCAGAAGGGCACGCCACGGAGATGAAAAGGCGCAAGAGTAGGGTAACCTACTCTTTCTTCCCTTTCTTCACTAAAAGAAGCATGGTGGTATGCGCCTTTGATCCCAGCTCTGGAAAGCAGAGGCAGGTGATTCTCTGAGTTCCAGGCCAGCCTGGTCCACAGAGCAAGTTCCAGGACCGCCAGGGCTACACAGAGAAACCCTGTCTTGAAGAAGGAGAGGGGAGGGGAGAGGAGAGGAAGAGGAAGGAGGAGCAGAAGGAGTAGGAGCTGCCACACACACAATCGCAGGTGACTGGACAACCTGACAAGCCCTGCCAGACTTCCTTCAGTACACACTGGACTGCACTGGCATGTACACAGCACACTCACAGACAGAGCACCCCTCACCTGGCCCAACCGAGCTCACCCCTGCCCCCAACCCTTCTGGCCACTACTCACAGTATCTTCCCAAAGCACACACTGGCTTCTATCACTGCCCTTTCTTTCTTAAGTGACCCACAGAGGACAACACAGACACAAAGCTCTGTATGCCTTGTCCTCAGCCTGTTAGGAGAATGGGGAGGCTCTGAAGAGAGACACACAGCCTTCCAGCGACTTCCACAAACTGTGGCTCTAGGAAGTTCCCCTGAGTAAGATGGCTATTTCTTCGGTGCTGTTGAAACCCTGGGGAGAGGAGTCCAGAAAGGACAGGTCAGTTGTTTACCAGGAGGCTAGCTGTAGCCCTGTCCTGGACCTGAGTCACTTCCTCGTGTCCAATTGAGAAGGCTTGTGCCTTGCTGTGCCCACATTGTAGCGCCTATGAGGGCAGAGCAGGATTACAGTGCAGACACATGACCCGCTGCTGGGCTTCAGCAAGCCGGAGATTACAGTCCACCTGTCCACACAACCGTCTCATAAACAGTACAATCAGCAGGCTACACACAACCTGGAAGGAGGGCAATGTTTATTCGCTAAATAAATGATTACACAAATAAATGATTCAATGTGCTTATAGTATGGGGGAAGGGGAGCTCTGGTTAAGAATGCTCCTGGCTCTTCCTGAGTTCAGTCCCAGGATGTAAACCAAGCAACCACCTAGAACCCTAGCTCTGACACCCTCTGGCCTTTGGAGACACACACACACACACATACACAGAGAGAGAGAGGGGGAGAGAGAGAGAACACACTTGTCAAAAGACAAGTGGAACAACTCTGGCATTTTGGGAAGGGGACAATGTGTGATGAAAGTACTTAGAGAATCCTGGACCACAGCTCTAAGTCCAACACAGCCAGGTAATTTTATCTTTACTGGGATTCTGGACAGCCTTGATCTAAACAAAGCGCACCTGTAGAATCCAACATAAAGCAGATCTGAAAACACCGTTTTCTCTTATAGGGATTCCCACACTGTCTCTACTAGCAGATAAGTCTCGCAGTAAAGAAAGCTACTTCACACACTTCGATGGCAATCCCATCATGGGGAAAAACACCTATTAATATCCCATGGTGTCAGAGCCAGGAAACGCCCTCCACTCGGTCTTCAGTTTCCAATCTAGAGAAAGCTGCCATCCTTAGGCCAAGCTAAGGGTGTGAGGTCGACTCTACCAGGTGTAGACAGAGCAGAGAGGGAGCTCTGCTCTGCTGACGAGGGTGGGCCAATGAATGCTCCTTTAGAGTCAACTGAACAGCTGTCTCAGGAGCACCAGAGATGTTCAGGACTTCAGGGTCTACCTTGAGACTAGCATATTGCTGTTCCCTGTGCCCCACATGCCTTACTAGATGGAGAAGTGCTTATCCTGTGCTCAGAGCCTCAGTGTGTGTGTGCGCGTGCATGTGTGTGTGTTGTACATGTGTTCATGTGCACTCACCTGAACATGTGGAGGCCAGAGGTTGATTCCATTTCCCCATCGCTCTCCACCTTATCTTCCTGAGTCCAGGCCTCCTTACTGAGATGGCCACTGTTCAGCTAGCCTGGCCACAAGCCCCCAGGACCAGCCTGTCTCGTCCTCCTGGGGTTGGGCTTACCAGTGACTGGCGCGCCCGGTTTTTACGTGGATTTCAGGAATCTGAACTCAGGTCCTCAGGCTTGAGCAGCAAGAGCCCCACAGAGCCACCTCCCCAGCTTCCTCACATCCTTCCTGAGCCCTCCTGAACAGATTTCAGGATGACCTATGATAACAAGACCCAAGGCCTTCACCTCCCACTCCAGAGACCGGGTGTGTTCGCTCTTCTCGCTTAATTACCCCTACATGGCAGCAAAGGTTGGAATCAAATTATGTCTCCTCATGAAACACAGCACTCTGCTCTCTTAAAGCAAGGCACAGGCTTGCCTAGAGGGGCCCGTTTCCTTCTCATTTCTGAGATGTGTGTGACAGGAGCTGGGCACCTGCTAAATATCACCTCCACACACATCATCTGCAATTATATCCCAGTTCTAAGGTACTCATTGCACACGCGCGCGCATACACACACACATTGAATGTTTACATAAGACAATGAATGAGAGGTATTCTCTCTATGGCGATCTCAACAGTCAGCAGTGGGTACGGTGAAGAACATGGACTCAAGCCAGACTATCCGGCTTTGAATCCTGTTCTGCCACTTATTTATATGGCCCTGGGCAGATGATGAAACTTTCCATGGCCTTTTTATCCCCTATAAAAGAAGAGCAGCAAAAATAGCAATGCCGTGAGATGCCATGATTAATCAGCCAGCACACAGGAGAAGCGCTTAGATCCATCCCTAGCTTAGCATATGTGTTTTGGAGGTATTAGCTGTCAGCACCACTGTCTTCATCATCATCGTTATGACAGCCGACACAAGAGAGTCCAGCAGGGAAACGAACGTGCAGTTTCATACAGATGCTGACTTCTTTTATTTGACATTTATCAAACCCCACTGTGGCACTCTCCCAAGTTCCTACCTGGGCACAGGAAGACAGAAGCCATGTTCAGATGTGAAGCCAGGTCAGAAGGGGAAAGCCATCACCTCTGTCGTGGCTACTTCTCAGTGCCCATGCACATCCTGGACTCCAGTCATCAGCCTGTGCCCTCGGCAGTTCCTCACACTGTGCACTAAAGGACAGAGCCATTGTCTCTTGTCCCAGAGCTGCAGTCAGCACGTGAAGGGAATAGGAGATTAATATACTTGGCGGCAGAACCAGGCCACTGAACTGCTTTAGGGGGTGAAGAGTATATTCCTGGTTAATTCTAAGCCCACGTTTCACTTGCCCAAGACACTGCCAAGATCTGGGATTGACACAGATGCCATCTGAAGAGTGACCCGGCAAGAGTAAGAACAGGAAAAGCAAACTTTGTATCTCACAGAATGCGATGTAGGTGAGAGCCTGCTCACCTGCATCCAGGATTTCAGGTCCAAGGCTGCACAAAGGATAAACAGGCCCGAAAGGTCAGAGAGTCTCCCACCAACCCTACCAGCATCTTCGCAGCAAGCCAAGTCCCTCCAAGTTGCAACCTGGACAGGCTAACATGGCCAGCCCTGCAGTCGACACTCCCAGAGGTGGAACAGATGATACCGGCGCGGGCTGAGGCTCTGCCTGCCAGAGCCCCACCGACCCTCAGCACTGACTCTGTATCCGGGGGAAGCCTATCTTCTTGGAAGGCTTCAGCTCCGCACTGAGCTGCTCAGGACCGCGATGAACCGGGTGCTATCAGCTTCTTCTTCTTCTTTTTTTTCACTCGGTAACTTTGCTTATTTCTCACCAAGAAGCTTTCCAGCTACACACAGTTTGGGAACACTCTAGTTAGGAAACATCTCCTACATCACAGGCCTGTGCCAGCCTAGACCAGCCAGCCATTAGCAGATCCGCTCACAGAGCAGCCGCAGGAAGTTCAAGGGCGGAACCAACCTACTAGGGCAGAAGGCTGTACCCCTCCCTTGTCCAGTAACAGCTGAGGTAAGAAAGGGAGCCGCAAAGGGCGCACCACCCTACCATCCCGCCTGTACCTCTGCCTCCTGCTAGAAGTCCACCCCAGCCGAACACATGCCGCGGGTCTCGGGCACCTAGAAACTTGTCCCGGAGCTCTAAAGCCAGCATGTTCCGGGTCCTTTAATTTCCCTAAATATTGCGAACCTGATCTAAGCCAGGGGCCGGGGGTGTTGCAGGCTCACGGGAGGCCTCTGGAGCCCAGGCCACCGCTGTGTAGGAAAAAGCGGCACGGGGACGGGGAACAAGCTCCGGGGGTGGGCGCCGCGGAGGTCCAGGTCTCTGAGCACACAGGGGGCTGGCCGCAGGGCGCGGGCCCAAGGTCAGCAGCGCAGCATCGCGCGCACTCACCGGGTTCGGAGGGCAGGGCCATGGAGGGGGCGGCTGCCGGGCTGGGGCGCAGGTGCGGCGCCAGGCGGGGCGCACGGGGCCCGCGGGGCCGGGCGCGCGGAGCCGGACCCGAGCAGGCCGCGCTGGCAGCCCGTGCGGAGCCCGCGGCCGGCGGGGGACCGAGCTGAGCGCGGTGCGGCAGGGCCCTGGCGGCCCGCGCGGCGGGATCGCGCACTACCTGGAGGACCCGCAGCTGCCCGAGGCGCTGGGCCTCGCTGCCAGCAGGAAACCTAAGAACCGGGGCGCGGTGGCCGCCCTGCCCTCGGCCGGAAGCGAGCTGGCCTCCACCCGGGCTCCGCGAGGCCGCGACACAGTCCGGGCTCAGATGCCAGCGGGGTACCAGCTCTGCGCCTCACGGCCACCAGCCCAGTTGCAACTCCGCGCCCCAAGGTGTTTGTCCACCTCCTCCTCCCCTCCCCGCCAGGACTTTCCCCAAAAATGAGATTCTAGAGGCTCGAACCCCTCTAGGACACTTACTCTCGGTAGCTAAACCGACCAGCAAGTATTGGTTTTCTCCAGGTGTCGGTCGGGTCCCTTGAATCACCTTCCCGCCCCTCCCAACACCACGGACGCGCGCGTGTACACACACACACACACACACACTCCCTGGCAACACACACGGGCTCGCGCGTGCCCGCCCCTCAAAGTCCGGAATGACCTCCGCGTTGCCAAGGCCAGAGGGAGCTTTCTGTGCACCCCTGCTCACCTCTTCCAGCCCAGGAGCCGGCTGACCACGCCTTCCTTCCTGGAACGCAGCTCCCGAAGTTAGCGCCCGGTGCCTGCTGCCCTCGCACAGGCACGCTGGTTTCCACAGGCTGGGGTGACCGGTTGCTCAGCCTCTATGGCCTGGTTTTCCATCATGCTGCTCCTGCTCCCTGTATCATTCCAGCAGCTCACTCAGAGGATGCAGGCCCACCCCCGTGGTTTTAACAGCCTCCCGCCTGCTGGTGGCAATTGAACCCCACCTTAGTTCCAGAACACTAGGGAGGAGCAGGTGCCAACATAGTAGGGAGCATCTCAAGCATAGGCTCCCAGGCCCAACTCTTAATGGGCTGCCTGTGTCTCCAGTCTAGACCAGTGACACCTCTAAAAGCCACATTGGGCTTGCGTCTCTTTCACCAAGTTGTGTCTTCACTCATTTCACAGCTGTCTCATTCAAGCACCAAATTGTATTCTTTCTGCTTCGTAGTCTGATACTTACAATCTACTTACTTATAAATGATACGCACATGACTGCTAATATACATTACCCTACACGCTAAAAAGTGTTAAAATATGTGATAAGGAAGAACCAATAATTAAAAAAAAAAAAAAGACAGGGTCTCGCTATGTAGCCTTGGCTGATCTGGAATTTGGTGTGTAGACCTTCCTCTGCCTCTAGAGTGCTGGGATTAATGTCATGGGCCCCGACACCCAGAAAATTATTTTCTTTTTAGTGAATGAAATGGGGCATCTTTTTCTTTTTAAATTGTCTATGATCTGCTTGGTGATTAAACTAGTTTGAGAAACCCGAGTTTAATGGCTAATGAGATTAAAATATGTGTTTCTAAGTTCTATTAATAGCAACAGTTAGTTCTAATGGCTACATGTTTTTTTTTAAGATTTATTTATTTTATGTGTATGAATGTTTTGTTCCGAGTGTTGTGAGCCACCATGTAGGTGCTGGGAATCAAACCTGGATCTTCTGCAAGAACAAGTGCTCTTGACTGGTGAGCCATCTCTCCAGACCCCTGGCTGTTGTTATTTGTGTCCTAAGAAGATACATTGTACAAAGATAAACAGAAATCTGTCTTTGCACTTACTGAATTATAATTCTGTTTAGATAACACCTCCCAATTTTGTAAATGTGCTGTGCTCAGAAAAACAATTTTGTTCCTGAAATCAATGTTCTCAGTGACTATTTCATCAACTGTTCTTGCCATTATTTTTAATACGTAAAATATTTTTAAATTGAGATAGTAAACTTAGAGGATTATAAAAAGCTCTAGGATGCGAACATGTCCAGTCCGGACTGCTGCCTGGAGCCATGTTGACATCTGAAGACTGTGCAGAGCTGGCTCTGGGCCCCTCATTGGCTGCAGAACTTCAGAGAACTTCACTTGCGCGCGCGCACACACACACACACACACACACACACACACACCATCACCACCAGGGACAAAGCAGGAGGACTGGCCCTGGTGCTGCAGGCACAGGAGAGCTGGTAGGCCAACCAACTCAGCTACCACCCAGGCCCAGATCCAGGGCTTTCAGTTGCTCCATCCCAACATCTACCCCATCTGTGAACTTCTGGAGCCTGTGAAGGGGTGGGTCCTGTAGAGCCAAGGCTGCAGGATCTCCATCACACAAGGCAACAACAGGATATCCCAGCAAGGTTCTGGTGTTGACAGTGTAGCAGAAGCCAGAGGCCTCAAAACAGACCAATGACTCACTGCAATAAATATTTGCAAGTAAAGCTAAGTTTGGGCAAAAGAGTATACTGTGCCATATGCCCTGTGTCACATGTTTTGTTGTTGTTTTGTTTTCTTTGGGGGGGGGGATTGCAAGGATGGAGGGCGATTATGGATGGACAGGGAGATGAGTGGGATTGGTGTGCATGACGTGAAAGAACCAATAAAAAGTTATTTTTAAGTATACTTTTTGGGCTGGGGAGATAGTGCAGTCAGTAAAAGTCCTTTCATGAGAGCATGAGCACATACCCTGACCCTGACCCTGGACCCTGGACCACATAAGAAGCCAGGGGTGATGTTCCCTGTACTCCCAGCACTGCAGAGGCAGGAGGATGGCTGGCACTTGCTCGCCAGCCAGTCTACACAAGTCAGCTAGATCCAGGTCAGTGGTGACCACGCCTCAAAAACTGAGGTGAGAGCAATTGAGGAAGACCACGGACAACCTCCGGCTTTGACACACACTCATGGAGTTGTGACAAAGGGGGGAAGCAACACACTTCATTTTGCCATTGAATTTACACAGCAGGGACCGTCCAGATGCCACTTCTGTAGTGCGTTTCTGTCATATGATTCACTTATTAAAATATCTCCCTTAAAACCCCCCCCCTTACCTGAAAGACCGTGTGTGTGTGTGTGTGTGTCCATTCCCTCTACATAACACACTTATAACAGTCGTCATCAGCAGAGGTCAGCAAATTAGGGACATTTGCCTTCGTATTAACAAGACACATCTGTAAATCCCATGGCTACCATGTTCTTGTCCCTGAGACAGTCAGTGAACTTCTGAGCCAAGATTTCCTGTGTCCCCTGCCATTCCTGTATAACGTGTCGTAAAGCTCCCACTGCGTGTTGAGGGTGATTCTCAGTCACATGACTGACGTGCTGTGCCATTGCTCTCCCTTCAGCTTCATTGTGGCAGCTTGTCAAGAGAAGAAGGAATGATGGGTCGCCTGTAGCAGTCTTCAGCTTTAAATTCCAGGCAGGGAGGACAGCATTCTGGGGGGTCCTCCCCATGGGATAGGTCGCGAACACATCATTATTTCACAATGTTAGGCAGGATTTCACAAACGTTATCATCAGGAAGCGTGGCATCTTCTGGGCACCTTCTCAACAATTGTGGACTGCCGTGGCTCTGCCCAAGAATGGGCCTGTCGACAGCAAGACATGGAAGGAACAGGGGCCCAGGTTAGTTTTTGTCACCCTGACAGAAACCTAGACACCTCTAGAAAAGGGTACTCTTAACGCTTTTGTAAGAGAGGCCCGTAGACAACTCTGTGGGGCATTTTCTTGATTAATAATTGATGTGGGCGGGCCTAACCCACTGTGGGCGGGCCTAACTCACTGTGGGCGGTACTACCCTGGGCTGGTGATCCTGGGTGCTATAAGAAAGCAGGCAGAGCAAGCCATGAGAATGGGCTCCTGCCTTCAAGCTCCTGCCCTGACTTTTCTCGATGACGGACTGCAAGCTGGAAACCCTTTCCTCCCCAAGTTGCTTGTGTGTGGACATGGTGTTTTATCGCAGCAACAGAAACCCTAACTAAGACATGGCAAAGACCAGATGAAATAGGTTAGCAACTTACGCCCAAGCCTATGCCCAGCCTGCACAGCACACCATGTATTCTAAATTCTTTTCTTGGACTTTTCCAGTGTTTTCCATATGCATTTTAATATGGCGCCCTTTATATACGACCATCTGTAGCCACTTGAGCCATGGCAAACAGACGGGCTGTTTTCTCTAATAGTGTCATCGGACATTTTGCCTTTTATTCTTAAGTAAGAGCCTCAAAGATTTCCATGGATAATGACAGGGCCCTATGGTAGAGCACGTGTCTAGTATGCACGATGCCTGAATTCTGTGGACAGGGGAGGTAGAAGAAGAAAAAGCAGGGGTCTCTCTGTTTTTCTGCATCTGATGGGAGCCTGGGCTTTGTCAGGTTCTCACAGGAAGCTCCGGCCCAAAGCACGAAACCAGAAGTGCACACTCTGAGGTGGAAAAGGGTGAAGCTCAGGTTCAAAGGAACTCAAGGCTACAAAACCCAGTCCGGCCTGGGCAAGTCAGTAATGGAGGCTCACTCAGAGCTCTGAAACCAAGAGAGGCAGAAGTGAGAGCCCAGTTTTGTCCCAGCAGACAAAATGGCTGCTTGGAAACAGCTGGCTGCTTGCTCCCACTGATGAGCCCTGCGATAGGGCAGTGATGCCTGCTAACACCATGGTGCGTGGCAAAAGCTCAGGGCAGCCAGCAGCACGTGGCTGACTGACAGAAATCAGGCTCCAGGGTTCCGGCATGGAGCCCTTCCTTCCCCAGAATAAATGATGAAGATCAGATGATCATTGATGAAACAGATGATGCTGGTCGGTTTATTTCATGTGAAACAGGGGCTTAAGGGGCAGTGGGAGAGGTGTTAAGGACGGATGTGTTTGATTGGCTGGGGCACTAGGGTACTGAGATGCCTCATTAGCATAAGGTGGAATCCCAGGAATCCCCATGTGACGCTCCTTAGAGGATCCGGGGTTCCCAAGATCAGGCAGAGAGGAAACCCAGCTGAGAAAGGGAGTCTGACATCTTGTACTGAACTCAGAAGCAATCCGGAAGGCCAGACTTTGACCTTAACAAAGGGGTCCCACATATCTCCTAGGAACCGGTTAGCTCTGCTATTTTTTCTGAGTCTGCTGTTTATATTATGATCTGTCTCTGGGCCTTTGCAGGGGTCTTTCCAAACTACCCACCCCTCTTATGAGAATATCTTCAGCAGAATCAGATTGTATAATCCATCTATTGATAACCTGGGACAGACGTCATTTGGAAGATCCCCCTTCTATGTGTGAAAGCCCCTGGACCAGGGGTTTCCAAGATTCCTTTCCTTCCTGCCTATGTATGATGTACATCAGACTGTGGGATGAATTGGTGTGCCTATGTGGATATATTTAGTAAATACTGGCATGAGACATTTATAAACAAAAATATATGTGGTTTCTATTTTCCCTCCGTTTTGACGGATCATTCTGCAGACCCCACTTTAAAGACCACTGATTTAGTCCTTCCATCGCCTCAGCTCAGTGTGAACACTGCCTGGATAGGGCTCTGCCAGCACAGCTACCTCCCCCAAACGCCTGTCCCGGGCCTGCCCTAGCACCAGCCCAAACCAATCTTTTCTTCGTGTTTCTGTCTCCAGGGAAAGATACCTTGCCTCACTGGCCTCCTCTCCTCCAATGAGCTGTTCCACTCAGCAAGCTCTTTTGATATCTTAAAGGACACATGGAGCCAGAAACATGGACACCTCCAGGAGGAGGTGCTCCTGATGCACTGGGGAGCTGGGGCTTGCCAAAGCAGTTGTAGATGCTAAGAGCTACTTGCTTCCCACACAGCCATGCTCTCCTCTGGACAGTTGCCCCCACCATAAACCTGTCCAAAGACCTAGTTTCTCTGCTTCTCACAATTTCCTGTGCTAGAAGCCAAAAATGCACACCCCAACCCCAAAAGGAGTTGAGCTCTGTAAGGAAAGGGCTCTGCTTCTGAGTACTTTAAAGGCACTTGACCAGTTTCTGTCAGTTCCCAACCAGAACCACCTCGGGGCTGCTACTAATTGAACTGAGTGGACCGAAATCATGGCATATGCCCTGACAACAGGGAAGAGACAGGACAGCAGGAATGCACAGTGGTTGAAGGAAAAAAATGCCCAGGGCAGTGATGTTCACTCCTGCAGTGGAAGGACAGGACAGTGATGTTCACTCCTGCCATGGAAAGATATACAGCCCCCCACACACACACAAACACACAAGTACGTCAACTGCAGACTGATTCCTTCTGAGGACTTCAACTCCACGGAGAAAGGTCAACCTGAGCAAGCTGGCATCTGACTGGCAGAGGGCAAAGCAATCTCCTCACTGTAAAGAGCTGGTCCCTGCTTTGTGAGATGGGGTTCTAAGAGGATGTAGGACAATCTAAGCACTTTCGTCATTAGTGTGGAGAGTTCTCCCATGGCAATGAAGCACAGGCTCTTGAGATTGTGATAGGGAGTGGAGAAGGAGTTCACAGGCATCACAAGAGACCGGGACTGGAAGAAGAAGAGGGTGCAGGAGGACTCCATTCAGTCTCTTGCGGATGGAGATATTTGGGCTTAGGTCCCTCACTTCTCTCTGGATTATACTGAAGGATATTAAAGGCTGGAGATTGGGGCTAGAGCCCATAGCCTGTGCTTTTCCTTGGACTGAGAGCACAGTGGGTGTTGATGCTATTTGGGGAACATGCCTAGCAAGCATATGGTTTCTTCAATTAGGTGAAATCTAATTAAATTAGGAGCCTCTTCCCCATCCAAGAATGGCCAGTTGTCACTGCATTCCCTCCAAGCCACAACCTAAAATCAAACTAGGTGACACACAAAAAAAATCAGATTCTGGCAAGAGTGTGGTTGACTTTTCATAGACAGGAATCACAACCTCAAATATCCTTGCTTATTTAGCTCTTTCTTGGAACTGCCCTGAATCATCAGCCATCAGTCTCCACCATCACTTGCTTTGTGGTTGAAAGTTGGGTTTCTAATTCTTATGTGGTTCCTTATAATGTTTGAAAATAGGGAGAGGCAGGGTGTGTAGAATTCAAACAAGGCTAAGACCTTTGCTTCCTAGAGATGTTGATCAGATTAGATACCACATCGCACACAGACAGATTCCTATTAGGTCATATGCATTACCAGCATTCCTGCTAACATTTCCAATCCTGGCCATCCTCTTCCCTATTCTTGGGGAGGAACTGCACATCTAACCACTCGGCAAACAATCAGACAAAGGCTAAACAGAAGCATAGGTGTGTAACTGTCCTGTCATACAGTATTTGCATCGCATTTGTGTGGCAGGCTCCAGGAGGCTGGGCACCATCAGTCCTTCATGCACTGTCAATGCATCCATAGAACTGCGGTTTCTTCCAGGGACACCTGGAAGAGGGCCAGCCTAAGTTGTAACAGAGAAAAGCATATTATTCAAACTCCTGAACTTTAAGAATAAAATATCAGTAGGCGAGGGAAGAATAGTCTGCTTAAGAATTTGATGTGGCCAGGCAGTGGTGGCACATGGCTTTAATCCTAGCACTTGGGAGGCAGAGGCAAGTGGATCTCTGAGTTTGAGGACAGCCAGGTCTACAGAAAGAGTTCCAGGACAGCCAAGGAATGTTACACAGAGAAACCCTGTCTCAAAAACAAAAAACAAAACAAAACAAAACCCAACCAACCAAACAACAACAAAAAAGGATTTGATGTGGTTGGGGCGGGACAGGAAGATGTTCAGAGCCGGAGGTTCTGGTGAAACAGTGACTTATAAACCCACAGCAGCTATGGTTGCCTGCACAAGATCAAGCCAGTCAACACTTCAGCACGAAGGAGGGAGGGTTTTCACTAGCCCTGACCCCCAGCTTAAGAGCTGTTGAAGGCTGCAGGGGGTGTCAGTTTTCTTTAAGAGGGAACCCCAGTTGGTTGGACATGCACCAGTGGATGGCCCCCACATCCAATACAAACTGGGCTCAATAGTCATTTTAAAAGGGGAAGGGGCATGAGTGGGAGGTTGGGGGATAGATCTAGAAGGAGTTGAGTGAAGGAGTGGAGGAATAGGATCAAAATGCATTGTATGTGTGTGTGAAATTCTCGAATGATTAATAAACGTACTACATTTACAAAAGAATTGCTATGAGAAGGACTACAGATGTGGCTCAGTTTCTAGAGTGCTTGTTAGCATGCACAAAGCTCTGGGTTGGACCCAGCATTGAATAACCCATGTGAAGGGTGACATCCCTCTAGCCTCACCAGCTGAGAGGTAAGTTCAAGGCAATCCGCAGCTACTAGAGAGTTCAAAGCAGCCTGGGATGCATGAGGTCCAGATGGGAAGAGAAGAAGAAAGGAAAAGAGTGAGGGAAGAAAGAAGGAAGTAATTTGATACAGAAAATAAAATACAAAACAAAAAATAAAAAACAAAACAAAACAAAAAACAACCTGTGAGGAAAGCCAGGCATGATGGCACAGGCCTGCAAATCCAGCTCTCGGAGGGTGGAGAGTTCCAGGCCAGCCTGGGCTACAAACTGAGACTCTGCCTCTAAAGCAAACAAACAAAAACCGATCACAATTATGGAACAATGTGAATTTAACCAGCGATGCTGAATTGCATGTGTAAAAATGGTTAAAATGGCAAATTTACCTTAGAGGTGTTTTTCTATAATAAAAAAAATTATGAAAAAAAGTTAGTTTTATATCCTTTTATGACTCATGTGCCTTTTTGTCTGAAAAAAATATGTATATATGTTACAAAGAAATAAAAGCCAAAAGCTTGAAAAGGGATTTTGATGTTACTTCAGAATTCTACTACTTCTTTGCATCACTAACCATGAACAGGGCAGGGCAGATGGCTACTTCCCACAACCCCTCAGGGCCAGAAAGCAAGGCTGCTCTGGGGAGTAGAGCAGGAAGAACCACAATCCAAATGGGCCAGGCCAGAAACAAGAGGGCAGAGCCAGGGAAAGAGCATTCATGAGGAATGAAGACTCAACAGTCACTATGACACAGGTCCAGGTCCTCAGCCCTGGAGGAACCCCAATACCCCATAAGATGGAGCAGTCTCCACAGCTCATTGCTTGTCTAATGGATGGGCCTTGGGATAGAGAAGTGAATCCACTCGGAGTCACTGACATCTGTCACCTGTCAACTGCTCCCAAAAGACAAGCCCCTGACTTCAGCCATCTCTGAATTTCCTGTCTCCCTTAAATTGCACATAATTCCTCCTCCAACCAGATCAACTCCCCATCACTTATGGCAAACCACAGATCTTTTTTTTTGAGACAAGGTCTTTCTTCATAGGCCTGGTTGTCCTGGAAGAACCCTCTTTGTAGAACAAGCTGGCCTTTAATTCAGAGATCCACCTGCCTCTGCCTCCAGGGTATTAAAGGCATGCGCCACCATGCCCAGCTCACATCCTTTCTAAATAAACACAGTGAGTACATGTACGTCAACAATTTAGTATTTCACAATGAACTTTGGCAGCTAGCTTCAGCTGATGGCAACAGACCTGAAATAAAGACCCAAATAAGAAAAGAAAACCTTCTTTTATTAATTAAGAGTTAAAAACTGCATACCACTCCACAAACCCCCAGGCTCCTTCCAGCCCATCACTTTGCTCACCCTCATAGCAAACAGAATTTTTTCTTCTGGAAATGTCAACAGGGAACCTTTAGCCATTGCAGCTGTGTTCCATGGAGCAAGAAGAAAGGAGGGGTAGAGATTTGGAGGCAGATAGCATGGGCCAAGTGTGTGTGTGTGTGTCAATGGCTGTTCCCTTCCTCACTGTCTCTCCACTTATTTTTTGAGATTCCCAGAGCTTGTGGGTTTGACTGGACTGGCTTGACAGAGAACTCTCCTGTCTCCATCTTCCCAATGCTGTGATGACAGTGAGTCCTTGCCTGGCTTTTTCACGTATATCCCGGAAGACCAAACTCAGGTCCTTATGTTGCATGGACAGTGCTTTACTGACTGAGTGGTCTCCCTAGCTCTAGACCAACTGTCACGACAGGAAGCCATCATATTCTCTTCTTATTGGCTACTCCAAGTTACTCTGTAACATCACTAACCAATGGCATTTGTGTCCCTTTTCTCATTTCTAACTCCATCAAGGCATTTTCCTTCCCAAAATGAACTGCCATTGATCTCCAGGGCTAATTTGGTTGCACCAGGCCTGGAGTCTCACTTGAAAGAGGGCAGAGAAGAATGCCAACCTAACACAATTCAAGCTATCTTCACACCTCCCAACTCCTCCCAGATGACCTGGGTGTCACTGAGTGGGCACAGTTGCATAAGCCACCATCGATCCAAAGTTAAGTGAGGCCCTTTGGCAACTTCACGGACATCAAAGGGAGCTGAGTGCCTCATGCTGTGAGGGCAAGGTTGGAGTTGATCAGATCCCTCACTACGCTTCCCCATGCAGCTGTCATGACACTGGCGTCACACGCTCCCTCCCACTATGGCAATGGCGGAAGGGTGCTTTTACTCAGAGAAATTCAGGTCACACAGGCCCAAAGTCACTGCCATCAGGCACTATGCTTTACCTCCCCTTACTGAGGAGGCCAGTCTTAACCTGACCCTCGAACACATGGCCATCCTTGGGGCATTTGCAGAGCACCCAGCTCGTGTCTGGCATAGGACCTTGAGGAGCAATGGTGGGTAGAGTGTGGTCCTCTGCCTTTGCCTTCGTGAAGGTTGTCAGCTAACGATGGAGACAAGACATTCATCAAACAGCCACCCCCAACCACAAAGGACAGAGAGCCAGAGTGGGGCCTTAGGCAGGAGGACCTCGCATGCAAAGGCCCTTCGACAGTGCATGCCAACAGCACCTGGTTCTCGTTTTCTTTCTCCATGTATCTGTGATTGGACGTTCTGTTGAGTTCCTACAGTCAGAGATGGGGTTTCGGCGACTGTAAATTCCTTGCTTTGCTAGGAGAAAGTGCTACATAGCCTGAGTAAGCGAACCCACATTCAGTGCTCCAGGGCAGTGCTGTTCAAAAACCAGCATTTCCAAACCCTGCCCCTCTTCCAGCATTTATTAGATCTCTCACAATCCTGTTTTTAAATTCCTCTTGCCCATTCTCCCGGAGGCCGCTGGTATTTTCTGCCTGTTTCCAGATCCTTCTGACAGGAGCATGGTTTTTGTTTGTTTATTTCTTTGTTTGTTTGTTTGTTTCATGTGTGGAGACACTGAAGTCATTGTGGAGAGAGTCCTCATGGCCAGAGCTATTTTATAAGCACCTCAGTTCTTCAATTGTAGTTATAGAGATGTCTACTTATGAAAACACTCCCGGGTCAGTACACCCACAATCTTCCCTAGTAGGCACCAGCTATAATTACCCATGCTCCCCCTGAACCTGGCCTTCTGCTAAGCTGTTCCCCAGAGAGAAAATGTTATAAATCTAGCTGAGGTGACTGGCTCTGCCTGTTAATACCATCACTGTATCTGTGATGGCTCATTCCTCAGCTTGATTGGATCAATAAACACAGTGTGTCTAGGAGAGCGTTGCCAGAGACTATTAACTGAGAAGATGAGAGTGTAGCCAGCCTCGTGCCCAGGGTTGGAGCCATGTGAACAAAGAGAAAACATGAGCTGAATGCAAGCACTCCCCTTGTTCGGCTTCCTGGTCCACAAAGATGTGAGTGAGTCGCCCAGCACCACTGTGGACAGGAGCTGGTCCCACGGCCATGCCTTCCCCTCGTGAGACTGGATCCCCTAACCCATAAGTCAGAACAGCCCTTCCTTCCTTATGTTGCCCTTTGTCAGGTATCAGACGCCGTCAGTGAGAAAATAACTCTAAATTTCACAGCAGCAGTCACGCAGCTTGAGCCCACCTGCCTCTCTCATTCGCTCCCCAGCTGAAGATCTCAGCACAGTCCTGGGGTCAGCGCCTATGCCCTCAGACCTCCCTCGCCTTTTGTATAGCTGGCGAATGGTACCCGGTGAGGCTGAACACTGATGTCACAGACAGTTTCTACAGCAGCCCTGTGTGAAGGCCTTTGACCTCCTGGTCCAGTTAACTTAGCCCAGCTTGAGGCATACACAGCTGTTTCCAATCTGTTTCCCAGAGTCTTCCGTAAGGGGTGGGGAGGGGATCAGGAGCCCTTTCCCCAATGTTTCCCAGTCTCCTGTGGTCACTCTTACGACGAATACACAGCAGAGTGGCCCTGGACCAGCACAGAAGTTCCCATGACCTGCCTCCTACTGCATCACATCCCAGCACAGCCGCCTCCTCGAGGCTGAGCTAGAACAAGTGGAGTCTTCAGAACCGTGCTCTTCAAGAGGCTCCTGGGGCAGCGCTTCTCAACCTTCCTGACGCTGTGGCCTTTCAATACAGCTCCTCACGTTGTGGTGACCCCCAACCATAGAATTCTTTTCGTTGCTACTTCATAACTGTATTTTTTGCTACTGTTATGAGTTGTAACATGAACATCTGTGTTTTCCGGTGGTCTTTGGGGGGTCACGACTCACAGGTTGAGGACCACCGCCAGGGAGCCTTTTGCTCATAGACTGCAGCCTGGCTGCTCCACTGGGGTATAGGTACACACCAGTGCGCCTGGATCTACAACCCGGGTGCTGGAGGCACCAGGCTCTCCCAGCAGGGTCATGGCCCCAATATGAGGGACAGTTCCAGTTTGTTCAAGTAGTCACCTCACAAAAGTACTCAGTAATGTCCTCCTTTCTGACCAGCTGAAACCACACCATCCAATTTGCCGGGGAGTGGCTTGTCATTTGTCTTAGTTAGGATTACTATTGCTGTGATGAAACACCATGGGGAGGAA
The DNA here is from genome assembly GCA_028658305.1 of Pachyuromys duprasi. Lineage (NCBI taxonomy): Eukaryota > Metazoa > Chordata > Mammalia > Rodentia > Muridae > Pachyuromys > Pachyuromys duprasi. The sequence goes on from CM053758.1 coordinate 26,725,760, forward strand.
AGGGTTTATTACGTGGCTTATACTTCCACATCCCAGTTCAGCATCAGAGCCAGGACAGGAGCTCAAACAGGATGGGACCCTGGAGGCAGGAGCCGATGCAGAGGCCATGGAGGGGTGCTGCTCACTGGCTTGCCCCACATGGCTTGCTCAACCTGCTCTCTTATGGAACCCAGGACCATCAGCCCAGGGGTGACATCACCCACAATGGGCTGGTCCCTCCCCTATCAACCACTAATTAAGAAAATGCCTTACAGGTTTGCCTACAATCCAGTCTTAAGGAGGCATTTTCTTCAATTGAGGCTCCCTCCTCTGTGATTACTTTAGCTTGTGTCAAGTTGACATAAAAATAGCCAGCGCAGCATTCTTAACCCCTTTGGGACCAACCTAAATTGTGTTTGTTTGGTCGGCTGGTTTTTGTTTTAACTTTTTATTGATTCTTTATGAATTTCACATCATGCGCCCCATCCCCACTCATCTCCCAGCCCCTTTGTATCTGCCCTCTACCCTTGGAACCTCCCCGCCCCCCAAAGAAAATAAGACAGAAAAAAAAATCCTGCTGCGGATGCTGCAGTGTTCACGGTGTGTCACAAGTGCACCCTTTACCCAAACAGCTTTCCTTGCAAATGCTCATGGCAGTGAGTCACCGGTCTGCCTCGAGGACTCCGGCTTCTGCCACACCATCAACAATGGATCCTCATGGGGACTCCTCTCAGACCTCCTGTTGGGGATCCTGAAGCTTGGCATTTAGAGCACCAGCCTCTTCATGCGCTCCAGCAGTTCACAGATGGGCTAAATGTTGGGGTGGGCCAATTCGAAACCCTGGATCTGGACCTCGAGTTGGTCAGCTTGCCGGCTCTCCGGTGCCTGCACCACCACGGTGAGCTCTCCAGCATTACGACAACTAGCTCACCCAATGCCACGGCTGGCAAGGGGCAGGGGCAGCTCTCCTGCTCTCTTGTGCCTCCACCACCAGCACCAGCTCTACTTTGCTACCCAGACAGGGTGCAGGGCCAGCCCCTCCCTGCGAGAGCTGCAGGCAGTGAGAGACTGGGCCAGCTTCCCCCCACCTCAGGACTCTGGGGCCAGCTCTCCTGCCTGCCACAGGCGGCAGGGGCAAGAAAGGGAGAGCCTAAATTGTGTGTTTAATAAGGGAAAAATGAATATTAAAAAAATGCTTTGGGACATGGTGGCGACATCATTAATCCTAGCCCTTAGGAGGCAGAAGCAGATGGATCGCTGAATTCAAGGCTAACCTGGGCTACACAGTGAGTTCCAGGCCAGCCAGAGCTATATAACAGTGGTAGAGAATTTGAGCTTTGATTTATTTTTTCTTTAGGAGGAGTTAGCATGCCAAAGCTGGGGAGCTGTAATGCCCTGGAATATGAGAGGTGGAAAGACGGAGGACCACGCTCCAACATTCAGCCACAGGACAGAGTCAACCTGAAAATTCCATGTGGGATGAGGGGGAGGCCGACCAGGTCTTTCCAGAGACACCCAAAGGAAGGGTGAGGATCAGACGTGGAAGACATACAAAGGAAAAAAAATTAATGCCGTCTAAATGATATCTTAAAGAGATTAATATAATTGATAAACTCCTAGCATGATACATTGAGAAACTTTGCAAAACTTGATTCCAAAAACTCAGACATTACAAGTGAGGAAAACTACTGGCCAACACATAAGTCTGAGTGAACAAGTTTGCACACATGGACCAGCTCTAACTGCTTCTCATGGGAGACCACTAAAATCCCATCTGTCACCACAAGCCGGGTCCGCTGTTGAGACGGGAAGGTTGTCATGAGTCCCAGGCCAGTCTGGACTACAGAGTGAGGCCCTGTCTCAAAAAAGATAAACAAAATCCATCACAGCGTTTCATGCGCCTTCTGGTCTAGAATAGACATGCTTCCGTTAGAGGGAGGACCTGTGAACTAAAATGTCAGGTTATCCATCATCAGATACTCATGGCAACATACAAACAACAGAGTAAGAGCAGGATGTAAACACTTAGAAAGGAAAGCCTGAGACCTCCATGGAGCCACTGACCTGCAACAATGAATGCTAAGGTACCCAAGCAGACATTATAAAGCGGGAGATCCCTCCCCCACTGCGTGCTGCATCCTTCTCTTTTCCGAGCAGCTTCCTCCTGGACCCTTCTCTCCTTGACCAGGTGGAAAGAGGGATCAGAGGAGAACACAGGACTCCAGGGGGAGGGGAGGGTGATGCTTCTAGCCTGAAGTTGCTTAAAGGCTTAACTAACTGACTCTTGACCTGTGCTTGAGCATATGTATGTTTGTATTTTTTATACTGTTTATACATATTTATACTGTTTCCTCCGGTAGCTTCTGTGTTTGGATCTAGTGGGCTCCATTCACCAGCGACCGTACGCAACCCTGCTTGGGGAGATAGAGGTCTCAAATGCGCTGTCTTCCGCCCCCTTGCCTTCCACCTCTCGCCTCCCAGATGGCAGTGTCAGCTGGAATACACCTCAGTCATGTACTTTTCATGACTCATCTTCAGCACCGGAAACTTTTCTTGTGGCATTTTCATCCCAAGCCTTTACATTTCCCGCACCTTCCTGTCTAGGACATAGGAGCAATCAGATCTTTCAACTCTGTTGACTTCGGTATCCAAGGTTTTATCCCATTTTGTTTGTATTACAGTTCTTGCAAAACGTGTTTAATATATCCTAATATACTGCCGTTTCTCCGGTATCTCTTTCTTACCAGAGTATTCTATTGTACGTAGACATCATGTTTTATTGCGTACGTGGTGTATATGTGTATAAATGTGTGTATGGGCACTTGCATGGTGTGCCCACGCCTGTGGAGCCCAGAGGTCAGTCACCTCCGCCTTATCTTTTGAGACAGCCAATCAAGGTAGGTCACCTCCACCTTTGAGACAGCCGATCACTGAACTTAAAATGTGTGTGCATATGTGTGTGTGTGTGCGTTTAAGGTACCTGAAGAGGCTAGAAGAGGGTGTTGGATCCTCTGGAGCTGGAGTTGCAGGTGGTTGTGAACTGCCGGATGTGGGGACGGAACTCGGGTCCTCTGGGAGAGCAACAGGCACTCTTACCTGCTGAGCCGTCCACTCCAGCTCCCAGTTTGTTCATTTCAGAGCACTTTCACCAGCCCCTGAAGAGGCCTGTTCTCGACATTATGATCGGTGAATCTGTATGACGCGTGGCTTCTTGTGTCTGGTTTCCCCCTTAATATTTCCAAAGTCCATCCATGGTATAGCATGGAGCTGACTGGCATTCTTTTGTATGATGACATCATTTTGGGTTTACTCATCTGCTGATGGATATGAAGGTTGCTTGCTTTAATTTTGAGAAAGCCTATTTTTTTTCTTTCAAAAAAAGAAAAGAAAAGAAAGAAAGCATTATTTCATTCAAAGCCATGACGATTTACATGAGTAAATTCCATTCTGGGAATCTTACATTTTAGCCCTTATGTTAGGGTCTTTGACAAATTTGAGCTAACATGAATAATTCTGCCAACATATCTTCATGTGTACATCCGTTCCTGTGGAGGTGTGTTGCATTGCTCTTACACAGAGTCCCAAGATGGAAATTGATAACTAATACAATGATTCTATGTTTAGCATTTTTAAAAACTTTCAAACTGTCTTCTAAAGTGGCCATACCATTTGACATTCCCACCAGTAATGCATGGGGTCCCTACCTGTCCCAGGCTTTAGCAGCCTTTGTCATTTTTTCATTTGATTGAATCAGTGTTAGCGGGTAGGAAGCAGAAGCGGCATCTTCTTGTGGCCTGATTTGCATCCCACTGATGATTGACAGAGAGCGCATCTTTTTGTGTGCTTATTGTCAACTGCACAGCTTATTTCAAGAAACACCTGTCAAAGCTTTTTCCCATTTTAAAATTAGCTTATTTCTTTTTTATTGTTGGTTTATAATGGTTCTTTATATATTCTGGATACCTGGCCCTTATCAGACATCATTTGTATATTAGACTTGCAAGTGTTTTCTCCTATGTCTTGTCTTTTTGCTTGTCTCTTAATGTCTTTTATGGGACCTTTGAGGGGGCTTAGCAGTTAAGAGCACTTGTTGCTCTTGTGAAGGAGCCAGGTTTGGTTCTTAGCACCCATATTGTGGCTCACAACCATCATAACCTCAGTTCTAGAGAATCTGATGCTCTCTTCTGGCCTCTGCGGGCACCATGCATGCACATGGTGCACACACATACATGCAGACAAAACACTTATAGACTAAAATAAAACAAATAAATCTTAAAAGAAACCATGAGCTCAGCCAAGGCTGCAAGGACCAAGGCTGTTTTATCCAACAGTATTATCATTATAGCTCTCATACTTATGTCTTCAGTAAAATTTAAGATAATTTTTTTATGTGATGTGAGAGTCCAGCTTTATCCTTTTGCATAGTAACTCGGGCTTTCTTACTCCATTTATTGAAGAGACTATTCATTCTTCCCAGGATGCTCTTAACATCCTTGTAGAATATCAGATGAATGGAACGCGAATGTGAGCTTATTGCCAGACCTGCCCTGCCTGCTGACCACCTACCTACCTTCACACCAGCACAACTCTTTCGGTCATTGGATTACTTCTTTGCCAAGTTTTCAAGTCAGAGAGTGTGAGCCCTCCAAATTTGTTCTTTCTCAAGATGTCTTTGGTTATCCTGGATCTTCTATATTTCCACATAAATTTCATTATAAGCTTGTCAACCTCTGTAAAATTCCAGCTGGGATCTTGTTAGAGGCTGGGCTGAACAGATCCGTCTGGGGAGCACAACCATTTTGACAGCGTTAGGCCTTGGAATTCGTGAATACATAACGTCTGTTTGTTGAGTCTCCTCAGACTTCAAGCATGGCCTGCCTTTTTCTGAGTGAAATATTGTCCTTCTTCTCTTGAACTTGTCCCTAGACAGTTTACTCTTTTTGCTGCCACTTTTGCATGTATTGAGGGCTAGGTTTTGTTTTGTTTTGTTTTTATGACCTGACAACTTGTCTATTCTGAACAATGTTCCAGGTGCACTTGAGGGTTTTTATTCTACTGCGCATGGTTAGAGAATTCTCTTGCTATTAAGCCTTATTTATTCATTCAAGTTCATTGTTGTTCAAGACTGTCCCTGTTGTTCTGTCCAGTTGCCCTATGCACTACTTGAACTGGGGTGTTGAATTCTTTAACTACTGTTGTATAACTATTTCTTCATTTGTTTACAGTTTTGCTTAATGCATTTTGCATTATGTTATGGAAAACACATATGCTCAAAGTTTTATATACTTTCGATGCTTTGACAATTTTATGCTTATAAAAATGCTCATCTTGGCCTCTAACAACAATTTTTGCCTGGAAACCCATTTTGTCTGGTATTAGCCACATCAGCTTTCTTACAGTTATTATTTGTATGGTGTATCTCTTCCCACTTGTGTTGGTTTGAGTGAGAACGGCCCCATAGGCTCCTATGTTTGGATGCTTGGTCCCTAGCTGGTGGAGCTGTTTGGGAAAAGGATCAGGAGGTGTGGCCTTGTTGGAGGAGGTGAGTTACTGGGGGTGGGCTTTGAGCTTTCAAAACCTTCTGCTAGGCCCAGGCTCAGTCTTTCTTTCTCAGTGTCCCTCCCTCCCTTCCTCCCTATATACCCACCTGTCTCTCTCTCTCTCTCTCTCTCTCTCTCTCTCTCTCTCTCTCTGTGTGTGTGTGTGTGTGTGTGTGTGTGTGTGTGTGTGTGTGTTATGTGCACTCAGGCTACAGCATACACATGAAGGTCAAGGGCTAATTTGTAGGAATTGATTCTCTCCTTCCACTGTGTGGCTCCTAGGGATCAAACTCAAGTTGTCAGGCTTGGCAACAGGCTCCTTTGCCCACCAAGCCATCTTAGCAACCCATTCTCAATCTATTTCTATCTTTGAAGCTAACATACATCTTGTTGAGCACATAGCTAAATTATTTATCCATTCTGCAAGTCTCTGTCCAATTTTACCCTGAGTTTGACTTTTTCATGTATTTAACAAATACGTTATAACAAATATACCCCCAAATCTAGTTTAACCCAACACAGGCTAATTCCTCACTCGTGTTATCATTCAGCAGAGGTTGGCAATTCCACTAGTTGGCACTCTCCAAAGAGTAACAGCTCCTTGCATGTGGCAACTCAGCAAGCGTAGACTCTTCCAGTTCTGGAAACAGGGAGAAGAATGGGTGGAAAGGGTTTATGCCCAAACTGAGCTATGATGCCGATCACTTCTGCCACCATCTAACAGTCCAGACACAGTTACCGTGGAAATGGGAACTTTAAAAGAATACACGGGGGCTGGAGAGATGGCTCAGCAGTTAAGAGCATCTGTTGCTCTTGTACAAGACCTGGGTTCAGTTACCAGGACCCACATAGCAGCTCACCACTGACTGTAACTCTGGTTTCAGAGAATATGACACATTCTTCTGGCCTCTACAGACAACAGATATTCATATACATACATGAACAAACACTCAGACCTCAAAGAAATCTTTGAGAGAGAGAAAGAGAGAGAGAGCAGATAATTTTCTTTTTTTTAATTTTTTAAATTTTTTAATATTAGTCACAGTTTATTAACTTTGTATCCCAGCTGTATCCTGTTCCCTCATTCCCTCCCAGTCCCACTCTACCTTCCTCATCTCCTCCCTGCCCCTTTCCAAGTCCACTGATAGGGGAGGACCTTCTCCCCTTTCATCTGACCCTGGTTTATCAGGTATCTTCAGGACTGACTGGAAAGTCCTCCTGTGTGGCCTAGCAAAGCTGCTCCTCCCTGGGGAGGGGGGTGTCAAAAAGCCCATCATTGAGTTCATGTCAGAAATAGTCCCTATTCCCCTTACTAGGGTACCCACTTGGATACTGAGCTACCATGGGCTACATTTGAGCAGGGGTTCTAGGTTATATCCATACATGGTTCTTGGTTGGAGAAACAGTCTCATAAAGGACCCCTGTGCCCAGATATATTTGGTCCTCGTGGAGCTCCTGTCCTCTCCGGGTCATATTAACTCTCCCTTTTTTCTTATGATTCCCTGCACTCTGCTGAAGAGAGCAGATAATTTTCATTGTGCCCCTATTCCATACATGTAAAATAATTCACATTTGAAAGGAAAGGAGGGTAGCTAGCATCCACTCCTTTATGGGTACAGGCCTTCCAAGGTACCAAGAGGGATCATCATGAGTAAGCCGTACTGTCTCTGCAATTCACTGTTCTGGGCTCAGATCCTAGACCTGCTATTTATTCTGTTACCTTAGGCACCACACTAATCCCTGTAAGCTCTGGTTTCCTCATTTATGAAGTGGGGATTAAATGTCAGCACTCTCTACCTGGGCTTATTGTCAAGATGAAGTGTGGCAATCCCTGCACCCAATGCACAGTAAATGCATGCCAGGGATTGCCTCTTACTAGCTAAAGAGGAAGAAAAGCACGAGATAAGAAATAAAGTTGTACAGAGAACATGACTGTTGTTAATGAGGTTTTCCTCTGCCTGCCTGCCTGGCTCCAGCAGTGGCAGGGAAGTAAATGGGCAGACAGAAGAGGCGCCGATGGGCCCGTCTGTGTGATGAACAGGCACCTGATAATGGCATTGCTCTCACAAGTGTGTGCTTCAGACCTGCATGTGCTCTCCTCAGGACTGAGAAAAGTGAGGCTTAATTGAAATATGATTTAAATCTCCATCATGTCCCTGTTCACAGGAGCGTGGGACTGCCTGTACTTCGTGAAAGCTTGCAAGGTCCTTAGGCTGCCTCTGAGGTTCCAAACCACATGGCTCCAAGAACCTCAGAGAGGGAATCTGAAGAAAAAGCAAAAGTCCAAGGCTTTCTATACCGTAATGAAGAGGCAGGTGAGAGGCTCTTTTTCTTGCAGTTAAGGGGTAAAGTGGCAAGGGGAGCAAAGAGTTAAAGTCACTCATTTGAACTGTGTGGGTGAATTCTGAGAGGTGACAGAAAATGCTGGCCAGAAACACAGGTTCTAGGGCTGGGGATTAGCTCAATGGGTAGAGCTCTTGCCTAGCACGCAGGAGGCCAACAGTTCAAACTCCACCCTTGCATAAGGCGTGGTTTCCGGTGCCTGTAATTCTAGACCTGAGGAGGCTAGGTGGGAAGATCATGCCTAGGTCATCCTCAGCTATACAGAGAGTTACAGGCAAGCCTGGGCTACACCAAGGTCATCCTCAGCTACACAGAGAGTTACAGGCAAGCCTGGGCTACACCAAAGACATTGTATCAAACAAAAATAAGTTCCAAAGACTTCCCTCCAGTTAACTGTGTCAACCTAAGGGGGGTAGGCTAACTTCCTTCTCCAAAGTTTGGATTACTCATTTGCCCGTAACTGGATTTATTGTGTTGACTGTCTTCCACTCCTCCCAACCCCCTATCTGCTCTCCACCCTCTTCTAGTCCCAGGAGGCTGGCCTTTTATACACAGTCTCCAGGGACTCCTTTGCCCTCTGACTTCCAGAAATAATTGGGAGGGTGGCAGGCATGTAATATATTGGTGCCTCTGTACCTTGGATTACACACTACAGGGCTGTGGAGAGAGACTTAGGGCACTCTCAAATAACACAGCTACTTTCAAGCAGCTGCCTGCTTACCCCAATCTCCACAGGCCCTAGAAGCCAGGGCTTCCTTCAGGCCTGGGATGGAAGCCCCAACAAATGACTGCTGGCCCCAGACTCTTCCTCATTTATCCCCTCTTCCATTGTGCCAGGCTCCCTGTGGTAGAAATATGAATGTGTGGTCTGGGACTGCACCAGAATAAACTCCAGGTCCACTTTCTAGGGGACCTACAAAACCAGACAAAAATTGTTCCCTAAACATCCGCATTTTGTCTGCTAGCTCTTCCTTTGAAAGGGTGTCCCCGACATACCCTACTATCATATCAATACATTTTTCTTCACTAGCCAGAATTGGTCTCTGTTGCTTACAACCCAGATTGTCAACAAACTTAGCCCCATGGGGAACTTTTGAGATCCACGCAGGATATTCACAGAAGTGCTTATTCTGCGGCGGGCACTCTCAACAACTGAAAACACAAGGCTTAATCATATCCACGGGGATTTTAGAAATCAAGTAGGCCCATGAAATGTTTATTAAGCTCTGAAGGGTTCTTATTAGACTCGGGTCTTGAAAATGAAGTAGAGGTTGCAAAGAAATCTCACTATGTCTAATATCCTGTGTGAGAGAGTATTAGTAATATCTATGAGCGATGCCGTCACAGAGTGGCATGTTACCTGATTTGCTTGTGTTTCATTTGGAAACTGATCTGCTTGTCTTTTTTGGGAAGGAGTTGTAGAATTGTCAGTCAAGTGATGGGAAGCAAAGGGACGAATGTGACCAGACTCAGAACCGGTTCTCCTGAGAGTATCAAGCCACCCAAGCAATAACCATTAATCCGAGTCCTTCCAGGGGCTGTTTGAGTTCCTGGGCGGAGGGGTTTTCCTACAGTCATGAGCTCAAGAGTCTTGAAAGTTTAGCGTGCCTGGGATTTTCTCAGCACACAGAAAAAGAGGGTTAGAGAAGGAATCCACCAGAGAAAAACAGACTTGAGCGACAGAGATAAGGAAGCAGGTTCCTCCTCACTTTTTTGGTAAAGTTTCTTGAGTCAGCTGAATAAGATTAGCAAGAATCCCCACAAGCATGAAGTTAGGCCAAAGAGGAGCTTTGGGGATAGAGCTGGAAAGAGAGTTTTTATGTAGGTGGACATGGAAGAAACAGAACCAACAATATGGGCCAAATATCAGTTGTACAGGGTAAAATGATGTCAAACCTGGGACAACAGCAGATCAGGAACTGAGGAGGGGAAATCCAGAAAAGGCCAGGAAACAATACGGAGCAAGGCAAGGTTCGTGTCTAAAGTGTCCGCTGTCCTTCAGGCTCTGTGCCTCTGACACAGTCCTGCTATCCTTTCGGTTTGGTTTGCTTTTCTGAATTCTAAGACACAGTCTCACTCTGAAGGCCAGGCTGGTCTCAAACTCAAGATCCTCTGGCCTCAGTCTCCTGAGGGTTAGTGTTACACGCCTGTATCTCCGTGTCGGGCTAGTCCTTTTTATCTTAGGGAGTCTGCACAAAGATAAACGCACGAGATAAAAATCACCTTCCCTCAAGCCACATCCGATGCATGAGACTGAGGGTTCTCCAATTATTTATTATAAGGAAATAAAGCTGTTTCCATGCAGGAAATAAGGTCCAAAGACAACCTGAGATGCAGATGGGGGTTAGGAAAGAAAGCAAAGTTGCGGGGGTCCTCTAGCCAAGATAATCAAGAGAACGAGGGCAGAGAGGGTCTCCTCCTACCTACAGCTATGGTTGTCAGGGCCCACCAGAGAAGAGCAATCGAGTCACATCAGCGCTGAACAAGTCTCCATTTCCTCTGCAGCTGCCTGTGCATCCACCTTCCCTGTGCTTCTCATGTCCCCACCCCGGCCAGCTCTTAAAGAGTTTTGAGTTAGCCTGGGCATAACTCCATTTTTGAAATAAGGAGCCATCTTGACTGGGAGCTGAATTCAGGTACCAGGAAATATCACAGAATGTACACTTGGCAGAAAACAAAGTTAACTCTCCTAGCAACAGCCTCCAGGAAATATCACAGGATAAATGCTTCATAGAAAATAGAGACAATCTCCCTGGCAATAATCGATGAGAATCGGTTGGGAATCGGGTGGGAAAATTCTCCCCAGTGTTTCAGATAGAGTTTAGAAAAATAGCCATTGTGATCATATGCTTTACCCATTGTGATTATATGTCTTAGCAACTGTGATTAAGTGCCTCAGAGAAGGTCACTTCGCCCCTCTAACTTTTACCCAATCCTGTAACGCCCAGGCTTGTGCCCACCTGCTTGCTGTCATGGAAACCCCCTGCTCACAGACTTTACCTTTAAAAATCCTGCTCACTCAGGGCTTGGGGTCTCACTTCTCCGCTGCTGCATCAGTGAGACTTGGGTCCCAAGTTCGATCCCTCTCGTAATAAAGCTGTCTTGCTCCTGCATCGAGTCCTCTCCTGGGTGGTCTCTGAGGGTCCCGTGATCCTGGCATTACACTCTGTCAGTCATTCCAGACACACTTGTGTTCTCATTGTTTCCACCATGTCCCAGGAGACAGTGTCTTTCTGGATAGGGTAAGGAGAGCCACCTGTTACCACAGAAGGACATCTATGACATCTTTGAAGGTGCCAGGGCCTTTCTGAGCTCAGGTGTGCATAACTCGAAGTCCCAGGTACTAGACGACCGATGACCTCCAAATGGTAATCCGAGGCAGCGGCTCTCCAGCTCATTGTCTCACACTGATGACGATGAAGCATGCAATGCGTGTGGGAATAAGCCACATGACAACCAACTTTATTATGAAGATTAATGGAAAGTGGGACACTTACAAAATAGAAGAGGAAAAAAAGGAGATTGGGAGGAGATTTGAGGGAGTTGCCTTATGGTGTCTTGTTTAGAGGCTTTTTATGAAAGTTGTGGTTGGGACAGAGCAAAGGCTGAGACGATTTCTGTTGAAATCAGTTAATTCTCTGAGTGCAATGCAGGCAGAACCAATTGGGGCCTGCACAGTCTCCAAAGGCATTTTCCTTTGGCCCAACTGTGGAGATAATCACACACGACTCTCATGCTGCTCAAGCAGTTGGGGTGTGTCCCACACCAGTGCCCTACTCTGTTCATCTTTGACTTCTACTCTGCTTCCTATTCGTGTTGGCTGTCTGCTGGCCAATGGTCCTGACCAGCATGGCCAACCTTGCAGGTGTCGCCTGCCTCTGACCTTGGTGGGCTCTGCTGGCTGTGAATTAAACGGTGCAGTCTTTGTTCTCACTGGCCCTTTCCCCTCCGGCGCCTGCAGCGCTACTCCCTGCCTCAGCAAGCCAGCTGCGGTCCAACAGTTCACCCAATTACTGTCCCAGGGCTCAGATGGAGCACGCTGGGTAACCACTCTCTCCAACCCTAAAACAAAACAAACAAACAAACAGGAGAACAAACCAGAATGTTGGAGAACTAATCTGCACGCGCCTCACTGCTTTACAGGTGTCCCAGAGAATACGGAAGTTCACGGGCTTGTGAGAAAGATCTAAACTAAAAACTGGATTGGATATGAAGGTGCCTAAGAAGCAGCAATCACTCAACATGACAGGAGGGAGCTACAGGGGTGGCCCAATAGTTCAGGTGGCCAGTGTTTCGGATGGCCCAGTGGTTGAGATGGCCAGTGGTTGAGATGGTTAAGTTGGCCAGCGGTTGAGATGGCCCAGTGGCTCTTGCAGAAAACCTGGATTCAGTTTTCAGCCCCAATTTGACAGCAGTCTGTAACTAGAGTTCTAGACCATCCAGCACTTCATCCAGCTTCTGTGAGCACCAGGCATGCACATGGTGCCCTTACATATATGTAAGCAAAACATTTATACATGTTAAATAAAATGAATAAATCTTAGGAAAAATAGATCACCTAAAGCTCTCTTAAAAAACAAAACAAACGAACAAAAAAAGCAAGACCTGGCAGGAGAACTTGCCAGGCCACTGGGCTGTTAAGTCAATAAGAACGTGTTGCTGGGAAATGCCAAGGCGCTCAATGAGTGAGCATTTTTCTCAAACTGCCTCTTCCTGAAAGTGTTAAGAGAGTGACAGCCGTGGCCCCAGGCTGCAGGCTGTTGGCAGGGAGGAAGAAGCCTATGCAGAAAGCCTGCAGGGACACAGCCGCTCCAGCTCGCCTCAGGATAGCTGTCACTCACCTGTAGTTCCTGCTGAGGCTGTGAGTAGACCAGGACCCTGATGAGGCTTCACCAGCCAGACTCATGCCAGCTCCCTGCCCCCCACCCCCAGTCACAGATAAAGAAAATGCTCCAGGACTCAGCCTCTCTTTCTCTCTGTGTGCATCCTCAAAATATTCACATCTTACCTATTTTCATAAGTAGATTTCTATTTTTGTTTTTGGTTCTTTTCCCCAAGCCAAAGACATCAATAACCACAGAGAATCACAAAGGAAAGGAAACCATGATAAACAGTCATGTTCCAGGCTCCAGCCCAAACTCCCGGGGAGACCGTCTCTTAATATTGGTTCTGAGCTTCAAACCACACATTTTGGTTCTGACTGGGAGGCAAAAAGACCTTCTCTACAGACACATGGTACAAATGAAAACAGAAGCTTAACTCTTGTGTATACTCGCCACACAGGCCATTTCTGTGATCCCCTAATGCATGGGGTTTTCCTCACCAGCAAGCAAGTAATCCGTCCTGCAGCAGATGCTCACTAAGATACCCACCTCCCCAGGTCCCCTACCTGCAGTCAGTGTCACTATACCACCCCTGAGACGTCACTCACAAGTCTGGGCCTCTAAAACCTCTGTCTGCCTGGCTAAAGATTGGGAGCTCCGCAGTCCCTTCCTTTGGTGCAACTAACTTGCCAGAGGTGGAGGAGAAGGGGGGAAAGTGATGAGGGAGGTGTTGGGGCACAGAACATGGAGAACACGTGTTAACAGGTACAAAGGCAGACTGGAGAGGCCTCAGTGCTGGAGTTTCCCCATGAACTAAGCCGGTCCCGGCTGCGTTCTTGGCCCCTCAGCAGCTCTCCTTCCTCCCAAGAACAAGACACCCTCCCCCCAAGTGGAGATACATTATGATTTGTCTTAACTGTCGACTTAATTGAATTCAGAATCACCATGGAAACATATCTGTGGGTGTTTCCAGAAAGGTTTAACTGGAAAGGCAAGACCCACTCTGAGCATGCCCAGAGCTGGGGCCCAGGAAAGAACCAAAAGGAACAAAGGAGAAAGCCATTCTCTGCTTCCTGGTCAATACTGTGGACCAAGCCCTCTCACCATCGTGCCTTCCCCACCATGGTGGACTGTGCTCCTCTTAACTGTGAGATCAAATAAACCCTCCGTCTCTTGAGTTGCTTTTGTGTCAGGTATTTGGTCACAAATCGACTGATGAGAAAATCAGCTGATGCAGGGTCTTATCGGCAGACTAGGCAGGTGTGTGTGCTGGTTAGTTCTTGTCAGCTTGACACAAGCATGGGTCATCTAGGAAGAAGGAGCCTCGGTTGAGAAAATGTCTCCATCTGATTAGCATGTCTGCAGGACATTTAGCTGATTAATGATTGGTACGGAATGCCTAGCCCAGTGTGAGTGGCACCACCCCTGGGCAGGTAGTTCTGGATGGCATAAGAAAGAGGCTGAGCAACTGTGAAGAGCAATTCAGGAAGCAGCACTCCTCCACGGCCTCTGTTTCAGTTCTGTCTCCAACTGCCTCCAAGTTGATTTTAGTCCTGGTATTATGTCACAGCAATGGACACCAAACTAGGACAGTATGTCAGAGAATTCTCTGTGGCCATCTCTTAGACAGGAGCGTAGGGGGAGACTAGGGTGAGGAAGAGAGATTCTAGTTCCTCTGGCTTATCTTGGGGAGAAGAGGTCTGAGAGACCTTGACTGGTGAGGGTGCTGTGTCTCAGCATCCAGTGAGACTGCTTTCCCCTCACTCTGCATCTGCTCCCAAGATGCTTTAAGAACCAAAGACCAAATACTTTAACCTTACTGTTTTAGCCATTTGGCAAATATTATGGGTTATGAACCACAAGCCATGGACAAAACAGTCCTAGGTGTATGGCTGTGAGTGAGTGGGTGAGACAGTAGTACGGCCTTTTAAATCATCCAGTTTAAAGAGCCACAAAAGAAAACTATATCACCCACCAGGACTCTCCCACACAAAGGAGGGCTGGGACCAGTGACAACAAGTTTCCTTTCTCTGATTTCTCTGTCCCTCCCACCTCTTTTGGGGGTCCTCTCCTCACAGCTGCATCGATGCAGCTGTCTGGTCACATGGAAAATTACTCCTAGTAAACGGTAAAGAGCTGTGGAAAGTTACAGAATATTACAGTACAAGAGCTGGGCTGCTGGGGACAGAGGAATGGAGCAATGCCTTTGCAGGACAGCACCTTCTGTATGGTCACAGGACAGCACCTTCTGTATGGTCACAGGACAGCACCTTCTGTATGGTCACAGGACAGCACCTTCTGTATGGTCACAGGACAGCACCTTCTGTATGGTCACAGGACAGCACCTTCTGTATGGTCACTCTAGCTGCCACACTTTCCTTGGCCTTAGATGAAGCAAAAGTACCAGAGACAGACCTAGGAATGCCTTTCTGCCCACATCTCCAGGAACCGCCCCTGCTCCTAGTCCCTTTAGTGTACCTGATCACTCATTCACTTAGCACACGTCCACTTATTGAGCACCTACTGTATTGCAAACAGTGCATTAAGTAGAGACACAGAAAGTGAACAAAACAGAGAAGACCCTTCTCCTCAGAGTTAGGGGTTTTTTTTGTTGTTGTTGTTTTTTGAGACAGGAGCTCACACAGCCTAGGCTGACTTCCAAACTGCTATGTAGCCAAGGCTAGCCTTGAACTTTTGACCTTCCTGCCTTAGTACTGAGATTTAGTACTCAGAAGTACTGAGATTTCAGAGTTGATGTTTTAATAGAGAGAGGTGGATGATGTACAAGTGAAAAAAAGATGTGAATAAGATGATTTTGATGATTCTTGTTAGGATTTTGCTGTTTGTTTTGTGGTAATGCCAGGGATCAAACTGAGGACCCCACATGCTCCATGAGCTGCTCTGTCACTGAGCTGCATCTCTACCCTTGTTTTCACTGTTGATTTTTTTTTGAGGGGGTACTTTTTGTTGGTTTGTTTAACAAAGGGTCTCACTATGTAATCCCGACAGGCTTGGAACTCACAGAGATCCACCTGCTTCTACCTGCCTGTTTGATTGTCTGGTTGTGGTTTCTTGCTTTGCTTTGCTTGTTTGTATGCCCACCACGTGCATGCCTTCAGAGACCGGCAGAGAGCATCAAACCGCAGAACTTGAGTTACAGATGGTTGTAAGCCTGTGTGTGGGTGCTGGCAACCAAACCCAGCGGCTCCGAAAGAGCAACAAGTGCCCTTAACCACTGAGGTATCTCCAGCCCCCAGCTTTGCTTCATGTTGAAACAAGATATTACTTTGTAGCTCAGACCAGCCTGGAACTCACTATACAGTCCAGCCTAGACTCAAACTCATATCGCCCTGCCTCAACCTCACTGGTAACTGGGTTTGCAGGCAGACATCACAGCATCTGGTGCCTCTTCTGTGGATTTTTTGAGCAGAAGCAAAACAAAAACGAGGCTCCAGAGAATGAATTGGGAGATGTTTGCCCACCCTGGCTGGAGCTGACTAAGAAAGCCTCTCAGAAGGAAAATCGGAACTTCTACCCCAGAAATGGATGATGAGGACTGCGGCTGAGATGAGCACTTCCGGCAGGAGAAAGAACAGAGTCAAGGTCAAGCATGAGATCAGGAGCAACAAAATGTCACCATGACTGAGGCTTGTGGGCTAGGGCAAGTAAAAGATGGCTTTTCAGGGAAGTGTGGCCTTGGTAAGGCCGTTGGGCTTTCTTTTATTATTATTATTGTTATCATTATCATTTGTTACAATTTTTTCAATTTGTATCCTGGCTGTGGCCCCCTCCCTCATCTCCTCCCAATCCCACCCTCCCTCCTTCTTCTCCCCCTATGCCCCTCCCCAAGTTCACTGATAGGGGAGGTCCTCCTTCCCTTCTATTTGACTTTAGCCTATCAGGTCTCATCAGGACTGGTTGCATTTACTTCCTCTGTGGCTTGACAAGGCTGCATCGCCCCCAGGGGGCGGTGATCAGAGAGCCTGCCACTGAGTTCATGCCAGAGAAAGCCCCTGCTCCCTTTACTAGGGTCCCCACTTGGATACTGAGTCTATGGGCTACATCTGAGCCAGGGTTTTAGGTCCTCTCCAAGGAAATCATGGAATTTGCAGGCAAATGGTGGGAACTAGAAAAGATCATCTTGAGCGAGGTGACCCAGAGGCAGAAAGACACACATGGTATATACTCACTTATAAGTAGATATTAGACATATAATATAGGATAAACATACTAAAATCTGTACTCCTAAAGAAGCTAAACAACAACGAAGACCCTAGGGAAGATGCTCAATCCTCATTCAGAAGGACAAACTCAGAAGGCATCAGACGCAGGAGAAGACAGGGAACAGGACAGGAGCCTACCACAGACGGCCTCTGAAAGACTCTACTGATTGAGGTATCGAAGCCAAACTTTGGGCAGAGGGCATTGGGCTTTCTTTACAAGGAACAGGAAATCAGTGTCTAAGGCAGGGTGAGGTGCAAGCTGATAGACACATTTAATGGACTCACTTTGACTACTGAGTAAGGACTGCAGAGTGTGAGGGACATAATGGCGCAGGAGAGCCAATCAGGAGGCAGCTGAAGTAGTCAGAGCAGGTAGGGCATAACCGTGGCTTTGGCAGGCAGACAGCAGAGGCAGCAAAGAGTACAGAGTAGCCGGTGAAACAAGATCTGGGCACAAGCCTGTCACCCAGCCTCTCAGAGCCTGAGGCAGGAAAATGGGAAGATCAAGGCCAGCCTGGACTACAGAGTAAATTCAAGACTAGCCTGGGCAACTTAGTGTCTCAACAAGTAAGAGATGGCATTTGGATATAGCTCAGTGGGAGAGGCTTGCATACCATACCTGAGAGCCAATCTCTACTACCGCAGAGAGGAAATAGCGGTGAGGCTGACAGGTGAGAAGGGTTAGCATGAGCTGTGAAAGACCGGTGGCCAGCTGCTGAAATGCTGCAGAGTGACTTTGAATCAAGAGGACAGTGAAGGACGGTTACATGAGGTAGTTTGTGGGTTCTCGACAAGAACAGTTTTGAGGGATCGGTGGTGACAGGAGATTGTGCCAAATGTGACCAGGACTTCTCATTAAAGGGGATGTGGAACACCCATGGTACCCCCATTCCTACTGACACTAAAGTAAGATAAGTGATGTTAAACGTGTGGAGTGTGTGTGAGAAGGAGACAGAGACAGAGAGACAGAGAGAGGGGACTCCATGATGGTCAAGGGCAAAGGGCAGACAGAAGTCTGTCTGTCATTGTTGGAAGAGCAAGTGGCCAGACAGTGGCAGGTTGAAACCAAAGCTAGTGCAAAGAGACATGCTGACAAGAAACAAGCCGCTTCTACCCAGGGCCTGCAAACACTGAACCTACGTGAGAAATAGCACTGGAAGGCAGGAGGGTGAGACCAGAGCCCTCAGAAGGAAGCCTGATTTCCCCCATCCCTCCCTGGCCTGTCCCTCTGGAGAACTATGCTGAAGGACATTAGCTTCTTCTCCACTAATCCAGGGACACTTGAAGCTAATCCACATTTAGCACAAGGGAATCAAAGGGGAGGCGCTGTGGAAAGCAAGGATTAAATCAAATTTGCATATGCATGGTGAGTTTCCACGCTCCCCTGCAGGAGCTGAGCACCCTCTGAATAGGAGGCTGAGAAGCTGGGAGATGCCCTCTCAGGCTAGCGGCCAGGTTAGACAGTGCTGGTAGAAAAGCCAGCAAACAGCAGAAGTGGAGGGTCCTAGAGATAGACTCACCTTCCGGATGCTGACCTCCAGACAGGATTGGGGCTTAGCCCCATCCTGTGGAAAAGATTGTCTATGTTTCACACACACACCCCCCCTACCAAGAGCAGCCTCTGCTCTCCCAGCCAGACAATCCCCGGTAAAGGCCTCTTTGTGGTTTTCTTCTGTTAAGCAGAAGTAGGTGGCTGAGGTGCAGGCTGTGCCTTTCTCAGGGACCCTAGAACGTTCTGGGAAAGCCCAACCCATCTAGAGGTCCTGGAAAGATAAGCCGTGGTCCCATCCATGTCACAAGGGCCAAGGGTTTTAGAGCAGATTTAGTGTGGCCACAAATGCTATAGATAGGGACAGTAAAACCCAGAGGGGAGGTAAATTTGCCTGTAGCTTTAGTGCTCTGTTATTAAGAAGAGTTGGTCAAAGCCAGGCCCCTGATTCCCAGCCTTAACTCCTTCCACTGCCCACATTCCCTGTCACTAGACATGACTGACTGGCTGGAAACATGGCATGGTGCCCAAAAGAGTGTCATTGCCACCTCATTGCCCAAGGGCAAAAACTAACCAGCTGTGATAATGTCTTCACCGTCAACTTGACTACATCCAGAGTAGGAATCACTGTGTGGTTTGAATGAGAACGGGTCCCCAGAGGCCCAACTATTTGAATTCTTGAGTGGTCACTAGGGAGTGGCACTATTTGAAAGGATTAGGAGGCATGGCCTCGTTGGAGGAAGTGCGTCACTGGGGGAAGGTTTTGAGGTTTCAAGAAAGCCCATTCGGAGCCCAGTGACTGTCTCTCTCCCCTCCTGCTGTCTGCAGATCCAGATCCAGAGCTCTAAGCTGCTCTCCAGCACCGCGTCTGCCTGTACCCCGCAATGCCTCTTCCCTCCTAGACAATAATGGACTAAGCAAGTCCCAGTTAAATGCTTTCTTCTGTAAGAGTTGCCATGGTCATGGTGTGTCTACACAGCAACATAACACTGACTCAGACGTCATGGAAACACAGCTCTAGTTGTGGCTGTGAGAGTGTTTCCAGAAAAGTTCAGCGTTCAAGGCCTTCGCTCTCAGTGTAGGCAGCAGCGTCCTGTGGGCTGCAGTCTCCGACAGAACAGGAGACCATGAGCTGAGCACCAGCCTCATCTCTCCGCCTCAGGGGACAGGATGTGGCCAGCTGATGTGACCAGTTGCCCTTCACTCCCTCCACCATCTTGTCATGTGTACTATTGGTCAAACCGTGAGCCCAAATGAGCACTCCCTTTAAAAAAGCAAAACTAAACTAAATCTCTCTCTGTCTCTTTGTGTCTTTCCCTATCTCTGTGTGTCTCTACCTCTGTCTCTCTATTCCTCTCTTTTCCTCTTTCTCTCTCTGTTCCTCCCTTCCCCATCTCTGTCTCTCCCTCTCTGTGTCTGCTGTCTCCCTCTGTCTCTCTCCCTTTCTCTCTCACTCTCTCTCTGTATTCGTGTGCTTGTATGATTGTATGATTGCAGACATGTACCTGCCACAGCTGCGTGTCAAGGACAGCTCATGTGTTAGTCTTCGCCTTCCACCTCGCTTACTGACGGCGTCTAAGGTTCCTCGCGTCTCTGCCTCCCATCTCTTTAAAGGCATGCCGGGATTTCAGATTGGCACTGCTGAGTCCTGTCACCTGGAGACTGAAACTGGTCCCTGTGGTTGCTCGGCAAGCGCTTTACCTGCTGAGCTGTGTCTCTAGCTCCCTTTCTTCCTTCGGCGGCTTTTGTCACGTGTTTGCCACAGAAGTGAGAATCATGTCTACCCAGACCTTCCCATTCTCTACCCTGTCCTAAGCAACCTGCTGCATGACCCCCACCTCTCCTTAGGCCAGGCACACCTCCAGTCTCCAAACTCATCTTCCTCATATGCAGAGTGTGCAGTATGGCATGAAAAAGAGCACAGAGGCCAAGGCTCCTGGACATGCCTCTTAAATGTGTGGTTTCTGTAAGGGCTCCCTGTTTTCTTAAACAGATCTGTTAAAAAAAATTTTTAAAGGCTTTTATTCCTAATTACATATTTGTGTTAATGTAAGCACAAATGGAGGTGGCATTTCACACTGGTATTCATGTCACACTGGTGCTCCGGGGACATGGTCTGTTTTACCCTAACTGCTTATCTCAACACAGCCAGCTGCTAGAAGGCCACCTAATGTCCTTTGTGTGACAGCCAAATAAACCTGTTGATGATGGAAGCTGCAGCAATAGCAGCTCAGGCTGGGAACTCAGAGGCCCAGGCTGCACGGCTCAGGCACCAGCTGTCTGGAGCTCTACAGTGGCCACAAAATCCTGCCCCCCCCCACCCCCAGAGAGGTCCCCTTCCTGGACCTCAAACTGTCCTTTCCCACAGCGCTTATTCCCTGGAGTCACAGCAGAGGAAACCTGAGAGTTGAAACTCCCTGCTGTGAAGGCCGCAGAGGGAGAGCCTGGCAAGCCGACTTCCAGGACTAGTCCC
The DNA here is from genome assembly GCA_028658305.1 of Pachyuromys duprasi. Lineage (NCBI taxonomy): Eukaryota > Metazoa > Chordata > Mammalia > Rodentia > Muridae > Pachyuromys > Pachyuromys duprasi. The sequence goes on from CM053758.1 coordinate 26,746,630, forward strand.
CGAGTACTTCTGGAACTCAGTGTGCTGTGTTCGTGGGTGTCCCCTGAGAGAGGCCGCTGGCCTCTCTCCCTGAACCCCAGAGCAGACACCCCAGCAGGTACTCAGGGTCAAGGCGAGGGCAGAGATCTCTCTTCCCCTGATTTTTGCCTTGCTCTCTCTGCCTCTGTCCCAGGCCAGAGTCCTTTTTTCTCCCCCTGTCCTGGTCCCCATCCCTCTCTGCTCCATGGTGTTACAAGATTCCCTCCTTGGACCCTATCCCACTCTATCCCCTGATTTCCTGTCAGTAAACATAACAGGCTGTTCTGGAGTGTAACAACAGGCCGGTATCCTAAGTGGCCAAGGGCCTCTGAGGTCAGGCAGTGGAGCTGGCTATGGCTTCTAGTTTCCAGTCAGGCCTGGGCAGTCCCCCTACTGAACTACTGACTCTATTCCAGCTAAAAGTCGCTATCAGTGTCAACTCTAAACTCTACCCTTTTCCAAAGTTCTAGAGAGACAACTTTGGACTACACACAACATGGCCCAGCCCCTGAGGGGTGGTAGGTTCGAGACGCTGAAATTACCATGGGTTGGCTGCACAGAGGCACCTGGAGAATGGACAAGAGGAAGGGAAGAAAAGAATGAAGAGAGGAAGAAATCAGGGTGGCTAACCCTGCTGTGACCTCGACACCCCAACATCTCTCTGTGGTATCAATTCCTGATTTCAACAGAAAGTCCCAGTCACAAACCCGACAGAGCTCATGTGAGTTGAATGACAGGGAGCAGGAAGAAAATAAGAAGGATAGATCCGGAAACTCAGGGACGTGGGGCTCACAAAGGAGACAGCGAGCCAAAGGCAGAGATCTCTGTGGATATTTTTGAGTGGGGACTGTCCACTGATGCGTAGAAAACTCAGCACCATGCAGGTTGAAAACCTCCTCGACCATCCCACAAAGCATGCTGCTTCCCCAGCCTGGACCCTGGATCCTAAAGGAAGTGATGCAAACTGCCTCCCTGGAGGTGATACCAACTTCCTCCCTGGAGGTGATATCAACTGCCTCCGTGGAGGTGATACCTGAAGAGCTCCTACTGAGTCTTATTCAGATAGTAACCCAACATATACTTTTGTATAGGCCTCATCCATAAGAAATTTGATAGCCAGTGTGGTAGCACACACCTGTAACTCCCAGCACTGGGGAGGCAGAGGCAAGAGGTTTGAGAGTTTTAGGCTAGCTTGCAAAGCAAAGCAACACCCTGCCTCAAACACAAATTAAAACACTACAAAATCTGGCCTATGCCCATACCCTCAGTTCTTAGGATGGTGAGGCAGGAAGATCATTTGAGTCTAGGTTGTCAGTGCTAGCCTGGGAAACACAGTGAAACTCTGTCTCAAACAAAGAACAACAAAATCAGAGATTTTGCTGCTCTTCCAGAGGAGCTGGATTGTCCAATCAGCACCATACGGCAACTCACAATGGTTTATAACTGCAGTTGCAGCAGATCTGATGCCTTCTTCTGGCCTCCTTGGTATGTACATGGTACACAGACAGGCAAAACACTCACATTCATAAAATGGGGGGGGGGGAGTTTAAAGAATTCAAGGTCATTCTCAATTACACAAATTCCAGACCATGCTGGGCACATGAGATCCTTGAAGGAAGGAGAGAAGGAAGGGAGGGAGGAAGAGAAGGAAGAGAGGAAGGAGAAGGAGAGAGGGAGAGGGGGAAGGGAGAGACGAAGAGGGAGGGAGGGAGAGAGAAAAGGAAGTGAGAGAAAGAAGAAAGAACTTTGGACCCATAGAAACTCCATGAACTCAAATCAGCCCTCAGAAAGAAAGTTGTTGTGTCCTCTCCAATGTCCCATGAGCCTCTTTGTCATCACCCTTCCCTGCTCCATGCCACTGACCTAGACAACTGTTCATCTGCTTTCTATCAGTACAAATTTGTTATTCCTTTTCTCAGACTTCAAGTAAATAGAATCATGCAGCCTGTACTTTCTGTGTCTGGCTTCTTTCAGTCAGGATAATGTTTTTGAGACTCATCCATGTTGTATCAACACCAGACCGGACACTTCTGCTTTCGTTTGTGAGTGAAAAGAACGGTCACATCAGTTCTGAAGGCACAAATCAGGACTCTGCATGGCCAAGAAGGACAACAGTCATTTAAGGTACACAGCTGTTTAGTCTTCCTCAGCCCAGGAGCACTTTTGGTCACAATCATAAGTGTGTTCCACAAGGAAGCACAAGACCACCATTTTATGCATTTGGACAGGGAAGGTTTTATGGGTCAATATCCAATATCTCTCACAAGAAATGCCAAGAGTGTGTTCTTTTGATGGAAAAATGAGAATGGAAAGTCGTGATAACCTTCAAACACAACTTCAACCACTATATATTTTTGAGCAGCTAGAAATTCGCTTGTAGCAGGCAGCAAAATTTTTAATCCCAGCACTGGGGAGGCAGAGGCAGGCAGATTTCTGTGAGTTCAGGGCCAGCCTGGTCTACATAATGAGTCCCAGGCCAGCCAGGGATATACAGTGAAACCTTGTCCCCAGCCCCCCCCAAAAAAGTTGTTTGTTTGTTTTTAAATTATGTATATGTATGTGAAGGGTGCCAATGGAGGCCAAACTTAGAATCCCCCACGAGCTAGAATTGCAAGTTATGAGCCACCTGACCGAGGTGCTGGGAACCAAACCAGATCCTCTGCAAGGACACCATGGGCTCTTGGCCACCGAGCCATCTCTCCAGCCCTTGCTTATAAATTTTGTATCACCAATGTGTTCTAATGAAATTACTTGTCAATTATGCTCCAGAAGACTTTGAAGAAATAACATGCCATTTCAATCATATAATTAGATACAAATAGGTTTGGATTGTAGCAGGCTTGTGTTTAGTAGCCAAATGGTTGTAAGTCTTTCATTTAGACTTTCATACAAATTCAATACCTAAAATTTTCCTTTACTTGATTATAAGCATAATGGATTATTTATTTATTTATTTATTATTTTGCTAGGCACCGGCACCTCCAAATTGCCTTCTGCTGGTCCCATACGACATACCTAGATTCTCTTACTCTCGGTGAGCCTAGAACTGTAAACAGGAAGGTCTCCACACGGAGAGAGCAGGAGAGAAATTCCAGCTCTGACTAGCAAGTTGTTTTGCTAAAGAGGTCCCTCCTGCCCCCTGGTGGTTGTTTTTGTACATGTCTCTTAAGAGGAAAATGATACAGGCAAAGCTACCATCCTGGTTACAAAGGCATTGTGCCTACTGGGAATGCGTGCCTTCACAGGCATCCTGTTGGTCTAAAGTCCCTGGGGAGGTGGAGCTTGTGGCTCATCTCTATCAACTCCATCACACTCTCTGCCTTCATCTTCATTCCTACATCATGAGCCAAGTTCCACCTGCGATAGCCAGTGAGGCCATTCTTGACATTGGCCATTAACCCCCCTTTCCTAAGCCTGACAGACTTAAGGTCAGTAGGAGAGAGATGAGAGAGTGGACCTGGAAGGAAAACACTCACCTTTAAGCAATTTGATACCCACAGGCAGACTGTGGGTCTTAGGCACTCAAGGAATTTTGGATGCCTTTGAAACAGCAAAAGGAAAGAGCCATGCTGGACCGTGAGCACTTGCTGCACCCTCTTTGTCTAGACGGAGACCCAGAATTGTCTTCACTAGCTGTAAAAACAGAGCAAGTGGTCACCAAAAGGGAACAGAAAAATCATCCTTGCTTCACCTCATAGATCAAGCACCAGTTTAGTAGTTTTTTGTTTGTTTGTTTTGTTTTATTTTTGTCAACTTGATACAAGCTAGGGTCATCTGAGGAGAGGGTGTTTATAGGGGGGAGAGGGATTGCAAGGACAGATATGGAGAGGCTAGGAGATGAGAAGGACTGGGGTGCATGATGTGAAATTCACAAAGAATCAATAAAAAGTAAAATAGAAAAAAAATTGGCTATGGTGTATGCACTTGTAATTCGGTCCTACCAAGGTGAGGATAAGTGAATCCCTGAGGTTTCCTGGCCAGTCAGCCCAGCCTATTAGAGATCCAGGCTAGTGGGGCACCCTGTCTTAACAAACAAGGGATGGGGCTGGTGGGATGACTCAACAAGTCAAGGCATCTGCTGCGCAAATCTGGCAGCCTGAGTGTTTGGTCCCCAGGACCCATGTAAAGGACAAGCAAAGAACCAACTCCACAAGTTGTCCCCTGACTCCACACAAGTGTCACAGCATATACACACATGCACACACATGAAAGAGGTTGGGGGAGGACCACTACCAGAGCATGCATGTCTCTGCACCCATCAATCAGAGCAAGATGTGCTCCAAAGCAGCTAGGCTACGCTGTCCTCTGAGGTCTGAATGCCAAACTGCTTCAGGAAGACCCAGTTCCAAAACAACCCAAAAATGCCTCTGGACACTAGCTTCCCTGACTGTGTGTCTGTGAGCCTTCAGGTGTGGGATCTGCTGGGGGTTCCACGTGTGGGATGTGAAGGACTCGGAAGGTGCAGGGCAAGATAAAGACTCTCTTCCAGCTCCATCTTAGATGGCTTTGCCTGTGGAGGCTGCACTGAGTCTGAGATTTCATTCAGTAGGAGACTGAGCATCACCGAAAGGCTCCTGGGTGGATGAACAAGAACCCAAAGATGCAAAGTGGTTTGGATCATATCACACAGCAAACAAGGAACACAGGGCCGAACTCCTCCTCTCCCTGTGCCCGTCCTGGAGCCAGGAGCCAGCCCAGGCAGGCTTCACCTCAGCAGGACTACCTGGGAGTCCTGGAGATTAACCGTCTCCGTGCTGTAGTGCAGCCAAGCCCGCACTGCTGAGCCCTGAGACAAAGCAGAGGACTGGGGATTAGAAGCCTGGACACAGTAAGGCAGAGCCAGCACCTGGGAGATCTCAGGGGGCTCACACTGGCGCCTGAAACCGGGACTAGGGAATTCTGTGTCTGTGAATTCTTGTAGAGCAATGTAGAGGAGAAGCAGAAGGAGCCAGCTCTGAACTCAGCCACACTTGGCTCTGGGTAAGCCCATCTCTAACAAAGACCAGAGTCAAGGTAGGGGAAATAGGTGGATGTGTTGCTGGTATTTCCAGGTTCTTGGTATCTAATTCAAAGAATTGAAAGAGCACACACAAACATCAAAGCACAAGAGGTTGTATTTAAAGAGACAGTGCAGGACACACTGCAAGAGAGCAGCAGGCCACCTTGGTTGGAATATACAAAAGAGCAGTTATTGTTGGAGGCTGTTTATGGATTCAGGAGGAGTTGGTTGATAGGGGCGGGGAATGGGTGTTCTTTCTGTTTTGACTGGCAAGCATAGATCATGACTTTCGTTGCCATGATCACAAATGGCGAGTACTCCATGACATAAGCCTCTGACAACTAGGCATGTCCTTTCCCATGATTTATATGTCATTAATCATAGGCAAGCCTGATTATGCATAGACGTAAGATGATAAACAGTAATTTTCCCTATTTCACTCAGAACAGTTTACCTTGCTGTGTGTGCACCAACAATGAAAGCAAGAATCCAGCTGCCTGGATCACCATGTATCCCCAGTGTCTAGAACACAGGCAGACATGTAATAGGTACCCAATAAACAGCTGAGTCAGTCTGTCCCTGTGGCCACAGGGGACCAATTTTTTTTATGACTCTCACAATGTACTGTACCATCTTCATACAAAAAAAATGTCAAGTCAACACACAGTGATTGGCTAAGAACTTACTGTTCTCAGAGCTACTGCCCACCCCGACTAGAACATTTCATCCTTAGCCAAACATGTTGACTGATACCCTCCCCCACAAAAGAAAAAAAAATACTGGGCCAGAGACCAAGGCATTTAGGTCCTAGGAACAGCCAGCACCTACGAAGGACAGATGTGTAAAAGCACTGTTCAGAACATTCTCACATTGACCCTCCCAAGACTGTCCCCATCTATAGCTATAAAGATAGTTGTGGTTGGTCGCAGGTCTTACAGCCATGTCTGATAGTACAGGCATGTATTTATCTTATGACAGGGATCGCTGAAGATAGTTCGGAGTCTCCTGCAATGGAGACAGCATGGGTAGCACACCCTGGGACCCTGAGGTGTTTCCTGTTGAGCACTGAGCCGCTGTTCTGCTAACGCTTATAAATGAACCATGCTCCCCCACCCGACCCCACACTAGAGGCCACTGGCTCCCAGACTGTGTATGGTAAGATGGCTGTCAGGGGGGGCTACTTGGGCCCTGGCAGATCTTCCATCCTCACCTGGTGAGAGACCAAAAGATTAAAAATCAGTGGTTATTAAAGTTTGGGGCCTGCTTTAAGACTAGACAAGTCCAGAAATGCCCTGAGGGTAACGACTCACTAGAGATGCAGTTGCTAGGAAACTGACCCATCACCCTAGGGAGGGACACCAGTTGATTGATAGGTTTGGGGACCTTCCTATAGCAAATCAATTAAAAATGCAGCATTTGCTTGCCAGGCAGGAAACGCCCCTGCCTTGGGCATGCTGGGAAGGATTGAAATCTTTAAATGAGCCAACTAACCTGAGCACCGGGCTCTTGGCTCTCCCCGCTTTGGTGGTGGTGGGGAGCTATGGGCCCAAGCTGCAGCTTGTAACTTTTAATAAACAAAAACCTCATGTATTTATAGTGGAGTCTATTTATTCCTGGTCTTTGGGGGTTTGTATACTGGGCACAACACTGGTTTGGACTTTCCTATGACCTTCTTTTAGATCACAGCATGGACTAACCAGGAAAGACTTTTCAGTAGAAGGGAGTGATTAGGAAAGCCAAGATGGCAGAAGAGAAACAAAAGGAGGGCTTACAAATAGCCAGCATGTGTGTGGGAAAGTACTTGCCATCACTAACCACCAGGACAATGTCAATCAGAACTTCATAGGGAACCAACTCATGTCCTCCAGGGTGGCTTGTATCTAAAAGATAAAAGACAGCACATGTCAGCAAGTAACTGGGGAAAGGGACACTCTTTGCACACTACTGATAAAGAAAAAAATGGTGCAAACAATATGGAGGTGCATCCAAAGATTACAACTAGAACTTTCATAAGCTCTAATTTGCCAGCTTCTGAGTATGTATCCAAAGGGAATGAAACTATTTCCTCACAATGATGCCTGCATCACCATGTCCACTACTCATCATAGCCAAGACATGGAAATGACTTAAGTGTCCATCCACAGATGATTGGATAAAGAAAATGGTGTGTGTGTGTGTGTGTGTGTGTGTGTATGTGTGTTGTATATATACAATGGAACTATTCAGCATTTTAAAAGGAGATCTTGACATTTGAAAAGACATGGGTGAACTTAGAAGACATTGAGCTAAATGAAATAAGCCGGACAAGTGAAAAGAAATATTGCTTGATGTCAGTTATATATGAGATCTGGTTTTTAAAATTTTAACAGATGGAGCTGGTAATATGGCTCAGTTGGTTAAGAGTGCTTGCCATCAAGCCTGGTGACCAGCATCCAATTCCTAGAACCCTCACTGTGGAGGGGGACTGATGCCCCCTGACCTCCACATACTCAGTGTACTATACACACACATTCTAAATAAATACAGAAATGTAAACAATGAACATGTATCAGCAGGAGATTAGTGAGTGGTTGGGGGGCTTGGGTCAAAGGACACAGAAGCTATGGCTTTATGGGATAAATAGAGGGAGATCTAATGTACACTATGAGGACTATAGTTAACACTATGGTACACTGGAAATTTGCTGAGAAAGTAGGATTTAAGTGTTAATCTAAAATTGAAAGGAGGAGAAGGAAAGAGAGACTGGAAATGATGGATATGTTAGTTGATGAATATATAAACTGTGAGATGAATGATACATTAGATATAAAATGTCATGATAGACACTTTAAATTCATACAATAGGAAAAAGGATCAAAGGGCAGAAGACACTTAGCTTCCCACTTCATCTCTCTAGAGGAGATTTGGATTCTCCATAGAGGAGAATCCCAGACCCCCAGGCAGGAGTACCTTACTCAGGGCCTAGCTATTCAACACCCACGGAGATCTGGAATTAGCTGTGGCAGGCCCAGGGGACCCCAGCATGAGAGAGGGCTAAGCCTGTCCTTAAGAAGTCAGAGTCTCTTGACTTCAAAAGTGGTGGGGCTTAAGTCGATGTCAGCCTGGCAAGTAATTTGAGGAGACAAGCCCGGAGCAGAGGACCCCAGGGAGGAAGGTAGGGACAGCCCCAGCAGGTGTGGGCCCAGGACAAGGTCACCAAGAGGAACTAGCTGCAAGCAGCCCTCCCTTCTACATCCCTGCTCCTGCTTAGCCTGACCTTGAGCTCTGGGTGACCTTCAGGTCCTGGCTGTCCACAAGTCCTCTGTGCAGAGGTGCCCTCTGGCTGCCTGAGGGATGTGGGCTTTAACTGGGGCCACACCACAGGTCAAGCCAGAACCACAAAGGAGTTCTTCATTACTTCCTAGACCCTCCTGAAGGCTGATGTCCTTGCTCCAGAAGGATCTCAGCAGCAACTCCTAACTCTAACACACTGCAACTGCCCCTCTACAACCCCTCGTAAACTTCTGCCAAATGGAGCCCCCAGGGCAGTTAGCTCTGTAAGCCAGGAAATGGAGTCCGGTTGGCTCATATGCCAGCCTGGATATTTCTATAGAGGTAGATTATCACTGGAATCAGCACATTGTGGTCTGGAGAGATAGCTCAGCAGATGAGCACTGGTCCTTCTTCAGAGGACCCATGCTCAGCTCCCAGCACCCATATGGCAGATCACACATGTCTATAACTCCAGTTTCAGGGGATCTAATGTTCTATTCTGATCAACTCAGGTACCAGGCACATACATGGTTCACACATATACATGCAAGCAAAATATTCATGCCCATAACATAAATAAATAAATCCTTAAACTAGCAGATTTTTGATTAAGGCAAATCACATGCCATCATGTGTTAGGCCTTATCTGATGAGCTAATGCCTCTAAGAGCAGAGACTAAGCATTTTAGAGCAGAAGGATTTTGGTCTTGAGATTGCAACACAGAGACTTCCTCCATCCCCGCCCTACCAGCTTGCCCTGAAAACTAAAAACTACAGACATGTCAACTTCCACAATGACATATGTCAACTTCTTGAAACAAATGTCTCCTTGTGAAAATCATTAAGAGAAGTATATATAAGCATTCTATATCATTCAGACATCTAATTCTCTCTCTCTCTCTGTCTCTCTCTCTGTGTCTGTCTCTCTCTCTCTCTCTCTCTCTCTCTCTCTCACACACACACACACACACACACATAGAGTTCTATTCTTCTGGATAACCTGATTAATACATTCTTTTCTTCTACTTCATCCAAAAGCAAGGGTGGAAACCTAGCTTCCCTCTGTGGCAGCAAGTACTTTGAGGACATCAAGGGCCCTGGGTACCAGGTTGAGCATCTGCTCCTTGCAATCCTTCCAGGAACAGCCTGGCTCATGCCCAGTGCTGAGGGGGTCCCTTGCACAGATGCCATTAGAAAATGGATTTGATTTAAAAAATGTTGACACAAATGACAAACATTCACATTGAAGATTACATATCAGAACAACACAGTCACCAAGACCTTAATTTTCATCGCATGCAGTGACTCATTTGCTCATTCAACAAATATTTATTGAGTGTGTGCATGGGCCAAGCTTTCCTCTAGGTGCTGGGAATGCAGCAACAAAGGAAACAATTGCATTCAAGCAGGAGAGATAGGCAGCATGCAGACTGCTGTCTAATATTTCCTAGGTTGAAAGAAAACTCTGAAGAGAAACTGAGCCCTGTGAGGAGATGGGCACAGAGGGTCTGGTTGGTGTAAGATGCACAGAGGCCACAGTATAGTGGCATTTGAAAGGAGGCAAAAGGCAGGCCAGGAAGCTCTGAGAGAGGAAAGCATCTCAGGAGATGAGCTGGCAAAGGTAGAACTCCCCAGGGAAAGTGGCAAGGAGCCAGCATGGCCAGGACAAATGTAGAAGGGAGGGCAGACACGCAGTGGAGGCAGGCCACGCATGGACTGAAGCATGAACGAAGGCATCCAGTCAGCAAATGTTGGTCCAGCGGAGATGTCCTATTCTGTAAGACTCCTAAGAGGAGGCAGCTCAGAAGGTGAGGACCTGGGTCTGATATCCATCAACAATAGAGAGATGGAAAAAAGAAAGGAGAAAGGGTAGGTTTTTTTCCATGCAGTGATTTAGGGCCCACCATTCCTGAGCTGCAATATGCCCAGAGAATCCCATGGCCAAACTGCCTCTTTTGTGTTGCCTTATCCTTAGAGATAGGACTGGATTTAACCCCACAGTAAAGTAGCTGAGGTTAGGAGAAGGCCACCAAATTGATATTTGTGTTATTTTTGGTTTTAGTCAGCTGACTGGTTGGTTGGCTGGTTGGCTTTTTAAGACAGACTTACTTTGTAGCCCAGGCTAACTATAAACTTACTAGATAGCCCAGGCTAGCCCCAAACTTTTAGTGAACCTCTTGCATATTACCATTTTTCTATCCCTCCAGCAGCATTCTACAGCTATCGCCAACACTATTGTCCCTTATCCACTACTGATTCCATAAGGTGGGGAGAAGAGAGAGAGAGACAGACCCTGTCCAAGTAATTACCCACAATCAGGAGGTGGCGCCTTCATCCCTGAAGAAGTTGCTTGGGGACCTCTGTGTTTAGTAAACAGAGACAAGGAATTAATCATAAAGGACTCTGCTCCTCCCCAGCGTGTCCTCCAATGCCAAGAATGGGGACAGCAAGAACCCCAGGTCCTCTGAGCTTAGCCCTGAAGCAGACTCAGAGCCCTCTGCAAGAAATCGTTCCTGACCTGGAAGGCAGAGAGGCACACTGTGTTCTCCTACCCCTCAAAAGTGATGTGCCCCTTCCTTTTCCAATGTCCTCTTTCTGCCTGGAACACGGGGAGGACCGTGGGTGCCCCTTCTCCTAAAGAGAGTTGGTGACTCAGAGGCCACCTGCATCCATTTTCCAGCTCTGCCTGTGGCACATCCTCTGTTCTTGCCTCCAGCGAGCCGTGCCCTCCGCCTGGGCTACATGTGAACACTGAAGCATTCTTTCAGGATTTGTCACTTTCTGAGAGGGCTTACATAAAGAGGAGCTGTTTCCAGGACGGAGCAAGGACTCACCAGTGGAATTTAGAACAATCCTCGGAAAAGCCAGTCCCCTAGAGAAGGGAAAATTCCCCTGTCCTAGCAGAGTCATCACTTGCGAGCAGCCCGGAGCCTGCAGGGACCCTGGGATGAGAAGAGCAGCGAAAGCCAACCCCTGAGGCCTGTGTTCTCGGAGACTGCAGGGCCTGGGCGCTGGGGCCGAGTTTGCAGGAATGGAATGAGAAGGCTGTCTCCATTCTGCCTCTTCTCATTGAGTACACCTCCTACCCTGCAGCCCTTTGGTACCAGCTTCATGCTCCCCCTTTGCCCTGTCTGCCAGAGATGCCCAGATGGTTCATGAGGGTCTGAAAGACGGCAGCCAAAGTCAGCCTCTGAATGCTAGGCCCCACTCTGCAAAGCTTCCCTGCTTGTTACCTTCCTCCAATGGCTTCTTGTTCAAGTAATTTGGGTGTCAGGCATGAAGTCCCCTTGCCCACGAAACTGGACTTTTTCTACACTTGGTGGCGTCTCCAGTGAGGTGAGACCAAGCCACCACTCGCTTCCTCATAGACCTTGGCGTAAGCCCCTGTAGTCGAAACTTCCTGGCCATGTTCCTCTCACCTTAGCTTTTTGCCTCAGCTGCCTCTCCTGCACACCACCTTGAACCTCCCTTCATTCTACTCTTTCATGGGCTGTTCTTCAACTGGTCTTTCCATAACAGGTTTTCTTTACTCCCTCAGAGCCTTAGCTTTTTTAAAGATGGTGTTTCACTATGTAGCTCAGGCTTACCACAAATACAATGTAGCCAAGGATGGCTTTGAACTCCTGATCATCCTGCCTTGACCACCTAAGTACTGGGATTTTAGGTGTGCATCACACCTGGCCTTAACATTTCTTCTCCCCTCCCCCTTCTGTGTGAAGGTGTGTATGCTATTGACCCTCTTAGATTTCTTAGGTTCCAATCTCAGCGTTACCTCCTCAGAAAGCTTATGCTGACATCCTTCCAAAGTAGGTCCTTTCTCCTAAATTATTGCTCTTTCACCATCCCACTTATTTCCTAAGTAGCATTTAGCCAACTTGTGTTTAACATATTTTAACAATAATTATATGTTTGCATGTTTCTTGCCAATGTCTGTACTATTGCTTCTCGTGAGTGTAGATTTGAGATAGGCACATGACAGAGGTCTGGGAGACCAAACTGGGTCTCAGTGGAGACAACAAGATTCCTTGAAAAAAGAAACCATTTCTCAAACCATGTTCCTATTGTTTATCTCAGATCCTGGCAGCCTTCCTGGATGAATGGATAAAAGGACAAGGATGGACTGAAGGAGGAATGGATGGATGGATGCTGGATGGATGGATGGATGGATGGATGGTGAGTAAGTAATGCATGGATGATGGGTGGGTGGATGAATGATGGCTGGATGAGATAATTTTAGCTTTGGATAAAGTGATGGAAACCATGTCTAAGAAATGGGAGTGATTAGAATAGACTGTACCTACAGGGACCTTGGAGACCTATTTCAGAAATGTGGACAATGTCATTTCAGCCCCTGGATGAGAAAACTCACCCATGAGTGCACTCAGGAAATACCTCACTGAATGATGAGATGGAAAATGAAAACCAAATGGCTGAGGAATGCCGCCCGCTTTCCTCATTCTTCACTGGGGGCAGAGCTGCTTGGATTTGGCTGGATCACGGGCTGATGAGCTGATGCAGGAAGGATGACCCACAATACTCCAGGACATGTTTATATGACAAAACTTGGTTTTGCAATATCAGCACCCTTCCCTGGAACAGCAAATTCCAGGGACAAATTCCAGAGGAGAAGGCTTGCTATCTATGGACTTCCAATGACTCATGCAAACAACAGAAGGGACACAAATGGAAAAGGGAGCTCAACACAATGAAATCTCAACACAATAGAGCAGGCAACTCAGCCTGTGCCAAATGTTATTAGAATGAGCTCACATGGAACCTTCTAGAATATTCAGTAAGAGGCAGAGTATGGTGGCTGCCTACTACATTCCCTTATCATGCCTACTCCGCTCATGAGCTATGGAATATGGTGAAAGAAATTAGTCCTATAATGTGTGGGAAATCAAACCCGACACTATCAAGGAAGAGTTGAAAAGGACTCCCCCACCCCCACCCCTGCCAAAGCTAAAAATTTGTCTCTGATACCAAGAGAATGGTGTAATAAAGAAGGCGAACAGGTAATTTAGGGGAAGAGATGGTGGCTCTGGGATGTCCCTTGAGGACATCCTTGATGTTTTCTGGAGGAGGCGGAGGAAGAAAAGAGAGGTAAATATGTTGTGGGTGAACTTCAATAACCTTAGACTTACACAGGGACGCAACAAGATTGGCTTCACAAAGGAACGTGGTTTGTGACGAATGTGAATACCATGGTGGTAGTAAAGGAACTGTAGCAAACTGGCCCAACTGCTGAGGAGTTGAACCCAAATTTGAATTTCAGAACTAATGAAGAGTGGTTCCAGAAATTCAGTCTGTGTGCATGAAGTACCAGGGCCATGGCGAATATTGGCCCCTCTTAAAGATAGATGTAAAGGCTGTGATAGAAAAAAAAAATACTGAGAGGAAATTCTAGCAGATTGTGTTGGTTGGGAATTTTTGTCAACTTACTACAAGCTAGAATCATCTGAGAAAAGAGAACTTCAGTTGAGAAAATGCCGTAATCAGATTGGCCTTTAGGTAGGCCTGTAGGTCATTTTCTTGATTGATGATTGACGTGGGAAGACCAAGCTCACTTTGAGTATCGCCAGTCCTGGACACTAGGGTGTATAAGCAGCAAACTGAGCAAGCCTGGGGGAGCAATACGTTAAGAAGTGTTTCTCCATGGTCTCTGCCTCAGTTCCTGCCATCCAGTTCCTGTCTTGAGTTTCTGCCCTGAGCTCCTGACCTGGTGTCCCTGCATGATGGACTACAAACTGTAAGTTGAAATAAACTCTTCCCTCCTCAGGTTGTTTTTGATCATGGTGTTTTATCACAGCAGTAGAAATCAAGCTAGGACACACGAATTGACCCAAGGGGGAAAAAGTATAACAAATGGCCAGAAGGAGACCAACAACTAAGACTGGAGCCAGGAGATAGCCCTGTGTTAGATCAGGGCTGTGCTGTTTTCACCCAGTAAGAAGACCTTGTCATGTGGATGGGCACACAGCTGACTGGAGCCGTGTCTGTGTTGCCATAGACAATGCCCCCTCTTGACAGTCAAACCTTGGTCATCACTTCTTATCCAGATCTGATTGTCAAACATGGGAACCTCAGGTCTGTGCTATATAAAGGTGTGCCAGCTTATCATCTGGCATATGAAGCTACAAAATCATCCAAGACAAAGAAAAACCCCATGAAAGGCTCTCTTCTCGTGCACTTTCCTCGTTAGGAAACTCCTTCCTCTGGAAGAGGAAGTAGAGAAGCCTGGTGAAATGGCAGGCAGAGTAGGTGCTCCTTGATCCAAAGCAGGAACAGTGACACTGTACTGGAGACGCACTCGGGAGTGATGAGCATCTTCCTAGAGAGGCTGGTCAATCTTGCCAACCTGACACAAACCAGACCCCTGGAAAGAGGGAACCTCAGCTGAGGAGTTGTCTCCATCAGATTGGCATGTCTGTGGGGGCATTTTCTTAATTGCTAATGGGTGGAGGAGGGCCTAGCCCACAACAGGTGGTGCCACTCCTGGGTGTGTGGTTTTAGATCCTATACGAAAGGTGATTGAATATGAGCATGGAAACACTCCAGGTATCGGGGATCAGCCATGGCTTCTGCTTCAATTCCTGTCTCTAGAATCTTTCTTTGGCTTCCCTTGATGAGGAACTGTAAAATATAAAGAAGGAAAAAACACTTTTCTCCCCAAGTTGCTTTTGATCACAGCAACAGAAGGTAAACTGGGACATAAGGTATTGATTGCCCAGCCTCATAACTGAGGAATACCATGGCCTGCTGGCATTTTACAATGCAGGAACGAGTGAGCAAGTGAGTGAGTGAGTGAGTATACTCAGTACTTGCTCTTGGTTATTTTGCTACTCAATTATAGTAGTGTTCTTAAAATTAAGTAAGAAATGAACACAAATATAGAAGCTTTGACTTTGCCCGATGGTTTTAATGACTTCACTTATATATGCTTTATTTTTCTGGGACAGGGTACATGACAGAAGCAACTTAGGAAGGAAGGCTATATTTTGGCTCACAGTTTCAGAGGCCTTCAGTCCGTCATGGTAGAGAAGGCATAGCATCATGTCTCAGTTCAAAGCAATGTGGAAACATGTGCCAGAAACCATGTGATTAGAAAGCATGGGGCAGCAGAAATCATGAATATAACCTTCAGAGCTTACAATGGTCAAACTTCACTGTCAACATGGCTGGAACTTTTTTTTACATTTATTGATTTGTTCTTATGTAAAAGTGTGTGCACATGTATGCATGCCTGTCACGGCATACATATGGAGGCCAGGAAACAACTTGTGGGAGGCAGTTCTCTCTTTACATCACATGAGTCCTAGAGACTGAGCACCGGTCTTCAGGCTTGGCAGCAAGCGCCTTTACCCGCTAAGCCATCTCACTGACCACGTAACCATATTTAGAATCACCTTGGAAACATACTTCTCAGTGTGTCTGTGTGTTTAACCAAAAAGGAAGATCTACTCTCGATACGGGCAGCACCATGCTGTGGTCTGCGGGGAGCACCAGTTTTCCTCTCTGCTTCCTGACTGAAGTCATGTGTCGGTATCTCCCCCTTCACTATGGACTTCCCCTCAGAGTGTGATCCAAAGTAAACACTTCCTTCCTTGCCTCGTTTTTGCCAGGCATGTCATCGCAGTGACAAGAAAATAGCAAGTATGAGGCCCGCCCTCAGTAACCCACATCTGCCAGGTAGGCCTCACCTCCTAAAGCTTCCACAGCCTTCAGAGTGCTGGCCCCAGCTGGGGAGCAAGCATTCAAAAATAGGATCTTATAGAGGTGCTGTTAGTGACTGTCTTCTGAGTCAAGCACCCACCATCTTGGGGAGTTCAGCTGTACCCTCCTGTAAGGAGTAGCTGAGCCGGGCTTACTGATAGCTGACACACAAACACACCCATGGAGAGAGAGTTGAGAAGAGCCACAAACTTTAATTTGAGCATCCAGCCACTCCCTACCACCTACTGTGTGCACCTCTCCTTAGTTGTCCATGAGGTTGGGGAGCATCTAGAGTATGTAGGAGAGACTTTGTAGGAGAAGCCACTTGTGTGGCCTTGTCCCTACTAGGTAAGGCTTTTCAGGTGTGGTGTCTTGGGGAAGGAACACGCACAGCCCTGTAACTATCCCCTTACCTGTGTTCTGTAAGGAAACCCAAGAAGCTTATTGGTTTCCTTAGAGTAAACTTTGGCAGAATTATGCTTCAGTTTGTTGTTTGGATGTTAGTTTTAGGAGAAGGGCAGACTTTGCTTACATCTTCCCCTCGAAAAGAATTTCAGCAACAGGGGACATTTCAGAATCAAACCGTAACATCAGTGTTCACAATGAAGTTAAAAATAAAAGAGTAAACAGAGGGTGAACTCATGCAGCAAGTATGTAGGGCTGGAAGGAGTGAGAGAGAATGGAGGGAACGTCGCCGAATCTGAGCTGCAAGTCCAGCCCAGCTGCAAACTGTGGGGGCAGATGCTTCAAAACGCATGTCTGTTTGGCATCAGGGCTGCAGTTTAAAACCGGTCATGCTGTTTGGGGAGGTGATAAGATCTTTGGTACACACGGCCCGGCTGGTGGATACAAGCCCCCTGGGCCCTGCATCATACCTAAGATCTCTGTTTCCTGATGTACCGAGATGTGGACAAGCTGTGCTGCAAGCTTCTGCCGCAGTGGTCAAGCTGCTTCAGCCACCATGACTTCCCCCCTGTGATGGCCATATATCCCCTGAACCAAGAGTCAAAGTAGACATCTCCCATGAGCTGCTTCTGTTGAAGATTTGGTTACAGTGATATAAAAGTAACTTACAGGGACAGCCAGGCCAGTTGGCAGCTATGGCAGAAAGGAAGGGAGTCATAGAGCGGGAGAAGCTGCACTGTGATGCCTAACAGGGAGCAGACACAAAGACTGCAAGTGGGCATGGCACCCCAAACTAGATACATTTCACGGGGGGGGGGGGGGGAGCGGGGTGAGGAGTCAGTGCACACAGCCGCATGCTCCTTACAAATGAGTCTTCCAAGGGAATACAGATGAAGCCACTGCCAGAATGGGCTCCAGGCTGAGGTAAGAGTAGCTCCAGACGCTAGGTGCTAGAGAAAGAGAGAAACAGATACAAAGTATACATGCCAAAGACAGCATCCTGGGAAATGTTAGTTATATACCCACCCTCAGACACAGGAATAAGAGCAATGTCTTCAAGGATTTGAATGAGAATGCCCCCCCCACACACACCCATAGATAGGTTCATAGATTTGATTGCTTAGTCGCCAGGGAACGGCACTACTTGAAAGGATTAGGGGGTGTGGCCTTATTGAAGTAGGTGGGACCTTGCTGGAGGAAGTGTGTCACTGGGGGGGGGGGGGACTTTGAGGTTTCGAAAGCCCCAGCCAGGCCCAGTGTCTCCTCTCTCTGCCTGCTTCCTGTGGCTCCAGATGTAGCACTCTCAGCTACTTCTCCAGCACCGTGTCTGCCTGTGCGCCATCATGATACCCACCATCAGGCTAATGGACTGAACCTCTGAAACTATAAACAAACCCCAGTCAAAAGCTTTAAAAAAAATAAGAGTTGCCGAGGTCATGGTGTCTCTTCACAGCAATAGAACACTAAGACAATAGCTTCAGACTGACTAAAGAGACATGAAGACTCTTTCCCCTTGGCCAGACCCTCTTGGCCTGCTTTGGGGATCCTTTTCTCCATCCACAGAGGAGGAAAGGATTCTCCCCAAGCCCCATTTCTTGACTCAAGCCACCTAGTTTGAGCTGAAATTCAGGAGGGTGCCTGCTCACTGCCGGCCCCAGCTTTGCCAACAAGATTAAGCGTGCATCTCCACCATGCACCCTGTGCCCTGTGAGAGACCATCCTACCATGGCCTATGACATATGCTTTCTGATAGTCTACCCAAGGGTCACACTGGCCACACCTTGGGGTTTGGCTCCCAGCTCACTCCAAGTTCCGCCAGCAAAACTATCTTTAATCAATGCTGCTCAGTCTTTGGCTACTCCTGGGGGAATAGTGCTAGGCAGTCTGTTTCACAATCACTGGCTTCACATCAGGACCAGAGGAACAGGGTGTAGTGCAGGGAGCACCAGGCTGGGAAGCAGGAGCCCTGGCCAGCCCCCCTGGCCCTGATAAGGTAGCCTTTGTTTCCCCACCTTGTCCCCCTTTCAAAGGGTACAGTCAGGTGAGAGTAAGATGTCTCCAACTGTGTTGTACTCAGAGGCTTGGTGCCTCCCGGTGAGCTCCTCTTAACCACGTTTATTGATGTGGTTCTGAGCCCCTGGCCATAGCTGAGGTCACCAAGAGTGACTCTGTCCACACCTCAAATAGGGCCAATGAACACCTTTCCCTAAGTAATTTGGGATAGAAAAAAAATCGAGAGAGATCAGAAGCTGAGCCATCCAGAGAGTGGAAAACCCATTGCAAGGATTGGGGGAGGGGCTCGCAGACAGGAGGGGTAGAAAGCCTAGGAGCTTTTAGTTCTGCATTTCAAGCCTCCCTGAAACCTGGGACCTTCTGGGTTAAAACCTTTTTCAAGCTGAGGGGTGTGTGTGTGTGTGTGTGTGTGTGTGTGTGTGTGTGTGTGTGTGTGTGTGTGTGTGTGTGTATGTGTGTGTGTATGTGTGTGTGTATGTGTATGTGTGTGTATGTGTGTGTGTATGTGTGTATATGTGTGTGTGTGTATGTGTGTGTGTGTATGTGTGTGTGTGTGTGTGTGTGTAGAGGCTGGAGGGCAGTCTAGGCTGCCATTCCTTAGGTGCTCTCTCTTCTTTTCAAGACAGGCTCTCTCATTGGTCTAGAGCTCACTAATTCATCCAGACTGGCTGGCTAGTAGGCCCCTATCTTTGCCCCACCCCAGTCCTGGCATATAAGCATGCCCCATCATATCTGGGTTTTTATGTGGGCGCTGGTGATTGCTTCAAGTCCTTATGCTTCAGAGTAGTAACTTTACCAACGGAGCCACCCGACCCATCGAGCTGGCTTTTAAACATGGACTTGAGGGCTCTGATCAATTCATGATGCCAAGGGAGTGAATATTAACAAGCCTGTGTCCTGCTGGTCCCTCTAGCTTCCTGGTCCCGCTCCACAAATCCAGCCCAGGTTCTGGTCTTCATCCGTGTCTCGCTCCATCCCACACCCCAGCGCAGTGCTTTGGCCACGGTAAATGTTCCATCAACTCACGCCAGGTTGAGACAGGGGAAATCCAAAGCCACCATTCTGTGAGGTGTGTTCCTGGCCGACTGCTTCTCCTTCCCTGGGCAAGGTTGTCCACAATGGATCCGTGACCCCACATAAGGCCAGGACTCAACCCCCGATGCAACCAGCCCACAGCTTCCCAAGTTTTATTTTTATTAACCCAACTGGAAAATTGGACTACACTCAGGGCTGTGCTGCAAAACAGATGCTAGATCTGGGCTCTGGTTTCCTAGATAAACACATTGCGATAATATGCATCTACCCGTGAAATGCTCGCTGTGGCGGCACGTGGCAGCTCTCCAGAAGAAAGAAAAACAGTGTCAACACTACATTCGAGGCTTCTCACTCCCCTTCCTGGCCAGCAGCAGGCTGACTCCCTCCCTGCTGGCTTCCCTTGTCCTCTCCTGCCTCAGGCCAGGAATTTAACAGCTTCTAGAAAGAACACTGGGCTTTACTCTATTCTCATGTCTTGATCAAGCACCTTCCTCTGCTCCTCCACCATGCCCTTTGTGAACTCCATCCCAGCACAAGGAGATGCTATGTCCTTCCATTTGCCAGGTGTGTCTGCCTCTTCCAGAGAAGCAGGGAAGCTCCCTGAAGTTAGGAACAGAGCCTGGTACATATTGCCATGCAGTGCCCAGAAATGGCCCTGGCACAAGAGAGTGGGCAGGGTGGCTAATGTTGCTGAATGAGAGAATAAAAGTGAGTCACATTAGCTGAAGCCAGTAAGGGAGACACGAGATTCAAGAATGCACCCTGGGTGTCCTCCAGCCTAGGCTGGGTGTGGGGACCAAGGGATTATCACGCATCCAGCCCCCAGAGTGCTGCCATCCATAAAAGGAAATAAGGATTTCTTTCTCCTCATGTCGCCTCACTATCCTTGTGAAGAAAATCTCTTGATGGTCACCAGTGAGTGGAAGAAACTGATAGCGTAAAACCCCCAACCATGGAGGGCAATCAATTCAAGAAAAAGAATGAGAGGGTTGTAGCTCAGTGCTCAAGGGCTCTTGTCTAACACGAGCAAGGCCTTCGGAAAAAAGGAGGAAAGGAGCGGTCAGGGAGGCCATCACCTGTCACCAGATGCAAGCCCTGGACCAGAGCAATAAGCTGGTGGTGGGGGTGGGCAGAGTGGCATCTTTTGGCTCCTTCTCTCTGACTGTCCTGAAAGACATCAAGACCTGAGGACATCAAGATAGGACGTCAAAGAGTCTTGAATGAAGTTGGGATTCAGAAGAGGCCAAGGAGCACACGAAGGAAACGTGGGATCATGGGGGAGGTGACAGAAGCCAAGGGGACCCCTATCAGCTCATCAAGGCTACCTGCCTAGAAATTGATGAATGATTGGTTGGGAACATTGTCAGTGGCACCCTCCAGACTGACGGGCGGTAGCGTACAATGGTCTACAGAATAGTGGAAGAGTTACAGACACAGTTGGCACCTCTGCGGATATACAAGGACCCACAGGAGCATGGAGAGCAGGGGCAAACATTTGAGAGAAGCCAAAATATCACTGGGACATGGGCACTGGATGTGGGTTCAGGTCCTGTCACTGTCTCCTTGCTCGTGTTCTGGGCCTCCCTGAACCTCAGCTCCCCATGGTGGGGAGTGAAAATCTTGTCACATTGTGCCCAGGGGAGAAGCTTATGTTGGGAGTATGAGCACAGGATTCAAGTAGCTGCCAGGGAAATTATGACCCTACCCACTACTCTTTCCAGAAATGTCTCCTTTTCATCAGAACATGGTGTCTGTGTTCTGAAGGACAGTCACATCAGAGAGAGGCATATAACCACTGCCCCTCACCTGGCAGCCTTTGCCCTTAAATATATGTCATTAGGTAGTGAGACAGAGCCCAGATGTCATTCAGGGAGCATGGGGATGCAGAGCAGGCTCTTCAGTAAAATAAACAAAGACCAGAAGAGGCTTCAGCTGGTAAATTGGCATCTCTGGGTATACAAGTTAAATTGTGCCCTGTTTTATGTGAATGAAGAATTGAGTATTTTTTTAAATGAAGAAAAGCTAGACTTTTCACTTAAATTAAATGTAAAAGACAGAAAGTTGACACAACTATGGCAGCTATGAAACTCAACCTTGGTCTCCAAATATAAATAGAAAATTCTAGAAATAAACAATTCAGAAATTCTAAACACTTTTCCAGCATGTTGTTCTAACTTTTCTACCTTCTTGCTGCTATCGTCAGCCCACTGTGCCTTTATAATT
Organism: Pachyuromys duprasi; assembly: GCA_028658305.1. Taxonomy (NCBI): domain Eukaryota; kingdom Metazoa; phylum Chordata; class Mammalia; order Rodentia; family Muridae; genus Pachyuromys; species Pachyuromys duprasi. Next base: position 26,768,288 of record CM053758.1, read on the forward strand.
TAGACTTTGTTATAGGTGTGTGTCTGCGTACGCATAGACAGGAAGATGACCAATACTATTCCCCTTTTAGACCATCTACAAAATATCTTGAAATGTAACCCTCTGAGTAAAGGAGGATGCCTAATAAGTTTGTTCTAGAAGTTTTACTTTATTCTTTAGTGTTATTTCCATAGTTCATTTGAACATTTGTTTCTCCGTATGTGTGGAGAAGCAATTTCAGCTTAGTACTTTTCCAAGTAGACACCTATAATAACATCAAATGTTCAATAACACCCCCTCGTTCTCCACCGATTGGCCTCTCACTTGAAATATCTATCACAGGCACCAATCTGCTTCTGCACTCTCTACTGTGTTCAGTGGACACATCTCTCTAGTCCCATGCCAACTCTACAGTGTTTTAAATGCTGTAGCTTTATTGTGGATTTTGATATCAAATAGAGCAAATCCTTCTTTTTCAAAATGTTCTTGGCTGAGCTTGTCCATTTTCTATTCCAGATGAACTCCAGAAAACAGCGGTCATAAAAAGTTCAGAGCACATCAAATACCTTGTTTCTGAATGTTCCTCCTTTTCCAGTTACTAATCGGATTCTTTTCCTTCCCACCCCCACTTCCTTTGAGCAGCACAACTGGGCACCAGCAGGTTCCTCCCTCCACACAGAGAACTGAACACTGACAACTTTCTTTGGATAAAATTAGAACCATGCAAAAAGGCTGTTTTCAGAGTCAGGAGCAGGAAGCACAAAGCACTACAATCTGGTTAGATTTAATCATTTTTTTAAATATTTATTTTACTGTTAATTGTGTGTGTGGGTGTGAGTATGTGCACATGTGTGCTGGTGCCTGCAGGAAGCAAAGGCATTGGACGTCCCCCACCACCCTGATGCTGCGCTTAGAGGCAGCTGTGGACTGCCTGGCATGGGTGCTGGGAATTGAACCCAGGTCTTTTGGAGGAGCAAGAGTGCAGTCTGAACCATGGAACCATCTCTCCAACTCCAATCTCCTGTCTTCTTATAGAAAAAGAGGGTAGCCTGGCATGGTGATACCTGTCTTTAACAGGCCCCCCCAGAGGCAGAGGCAGGAAGATCTCTGTCAGTTCAAAGCTGATCTATATTGAGAGTTCAGGTCAGCCAGGGCTATAGACTGAGGCACTGTCTTAAAGAAAAAGAGGAGTATTGACCAGAGGTAACCAAGACCTCAGCCCTCAAGCCTTTCTGCCTCCCACTACCCAGCAGGCACCTGTGAGCTTGGATGGGCCCATTTCGAGCACTGACAAAATTGTGTTGCTGAGCCCTCCAGGCTGAGACCCAGTATCCAGCCAAGGCAAAGACTGTTTTGTGAGGCATCTGCTAAAAGTGAGTCTCTCCTGGCAGCAGCTGGCCTGGTCACATGCTTTCTTACAGGCTGGTGTGCCAATGTTCCTCTCCTATTCAGAGAAACAATGGGCGGCTTCATGGCTTTCCAAAACTTCTCTTCTTTTTTGTCAGTAGGGAGTTTTCTGAGCACCCTCACTCTGCAGGTGCCAGATGCCAAGGCAGGCTTCTGTTTCCTGTCTGATTTCTTTCTTTTACCTGAGTCATGCTAGACTTCTAGCTGGCTGTGTCTGTGGTCGTCCTCATTCTGGAGTTTTCTGAGACAGCCCAGATTTCAAATATTCTGAACTTTAGCCTCAAGCTGTTAAAAAATACTTGGAATTCTAAGGTTTCAATGCCCAGCTAACCCCTCCCATATTGCATTAACACTGGGAAATAACCCAAAATAATTTTGTAAGATGATGCGTCCTTAAAGTTGGTTTGGTTCTGGAAAAAAAATTCTGTTATAAAACATTCCTGAAGGATGACAAACACATCCCTGACTGTTTCTAACTAATCACTCCAGTTCTTATATTTAGCCAGGCTGTGTATTTTTTTATACATCATGCCTGTTAAAAAATGAAACTTGAATCAAAACTTCCTTATATCAGAATGAGTTAGAGAGAGGGAGGGGAAGGAAGGAGGCTGGGGAGAAAGGCATGGGGAGAGGGGAAGAGGAAAAAGAGAATATCATTCACAACACACAAGGTGGCCCAGTGGGGACATTCCAGTCACTGTCGGGAAAGTGTGGAGCTGTCCACTATGGAGGTGCTGACAATTTGTAGTTGAGCAGGGGCTGCCCTCCAGGGTCCTGAAAGAGTTCCATCCACGCCCCTAGCACCATCCCACCAGAAAAATGTAAAGTACCATGAAAGTCTATGTCAACTTTCAGTAGCCCCTATATGCAGCAGACAGGCCTCCAGAGTTCCCTGCATCTTTTCCATAGCACTCAAATCCTGTATACGGTCAGCCCAAATGGGGTTCCTCTAAATGCTGTAATGCATTAGGTCCTTCTAGAGGGTCTAGTAGTTCCTATAGATGCTCATCCTGGGGAGACTAATAAGAGAGCGGGATCACCCACTTGAGAACGGAAGAGATGTGTTCCTCATCTCTCGCCACTTCCTGATGACCCCTTTACTTTTCTGTTTCCATGTCAACTCTAAAGACCTGAGAGCCTGCCTTTCTTTTCTTCTTACTCACAGATGTGTAGGAAAAAAAAATTTTTTTAGAAAGGGACAATTGATTGGCTTAGATGTTTGCAACAGGGTGACTCTAAACGAGTTGTTCTTCTCTCTTGGCTTGATAGCCTCATAAACAAGGCAAGAAATGCCAGGGACTCACAGTCTCTCTTCTGTCTGCCTGTCCTGAGACTTCTTCCCTTATTTCCTCAGTCCTATGCCTCCAAGTAGGCCAGCAACAGCCTGTCACTCAAGGCCTCCAGCACTGAGGACTCCTTGCATGACCTCTGCAGCAGAGTCTAGGAATGGGACCACCATAAGTACTGAGGTATTGGATGAATCTACAGGCCTCTGCTATGGACAGTTTGGGATGTGCGAAGGTGACAGAAGCAGGGAGACCCCAAATGTTGTGGGAAAGTCAGGAACATTGATTTCCCCCTCTTTTATGAGTTTTTTTACTTGTATGAAAACATTATATACTTATAAGGAATTCGAACAATATTAAAGAACACAGAGAGAAAAATCTTGAATCTTCAATATAACACCCCCCCCCAAATAACCATAGCTGGCATGAGAAAGCATTATTGTAGATGTCTTTCTTTCTGTGCAGAGACAAGTAGGGAGGTGACTAAGAAAGAAAAAGCAGATTACATGCCATGAATGGATGGTTGGCTAGAAGATGCACTCGTGGGTGGATGAGCAAATCAGTGAATGAATGAAGAAATGATACAGGGATCATACTTTGATGCAGTGGCGCTCAACCTTCCTAACTCTGTGGCCCTTTAATACCGCTCCTCATGTTGTGGCAACTCCCAAATATAAAATTATTTTGTTGCTACTTTATAACTGTAATGTTTCTACTGTTATGAATCATAATCTGATATACAGGATACCTGACATGCAACCCCTGTGAACAGTTGTTCAATTCCCCAAAGGGGTCTTGACCCACACGTTGAGTCACTACTTTAATGTACACACACACACACACACACATATATGGTAAAAATCAATTTGATTTAACAGACACTAAGGAAATGGAGTTCCTTGACTTTATTTCTTTTCCATAATAAGCGTTTAGCCAGATGTGGTCGTGTCTACCTGTGATCCCAACACTCAAGAGAATGGAGCAGGATTGGAAGTTTGAGACCAGCCTGGGCTACGTGGTGAGAACTTGTCTCAAAACAAAACAAGAAGAAAAGACATTTAAAATATCACTTAGAGACTAAAGCCCTTGTTACCTTATTATAGAACAGTGTTAGGCAATATCAATCAGGAAATTGACACTTTCACAGTGTGACCCATCTCCACTCCCCCATTTCCCAAACGTCATGTCTAATGCGGGTTTTTTCCTATTTTTGTCTCTTAATGTGAGTCACTGCCAGGGCATGCAGTTGGGACTAAATGGTGCCTATAACATAGATGTGTTGTAAACACCAAAGAATACCAATAAAAAAAAGACCATCTTAAAATGTCTCTTGGTTACACAAACATAATAATAAATTCAACTATTTTTATGGATCACTGACCTAGTGTGCCTTAATTACCATGAGTCATAGGGATTGTTGCGTAGGATTGTCTTCAAGTATCAAGGGTTTTTAAATGAAATTAAGTGAGCAGGCAACCTGGGCAATCTCAGAAGGTCATACAGTATGACAGCATTTGAAATCTGTCTCCCCAGAGACCCCCTGGGGGAATCCCCACTGGAGGTGAGGGCCGACTAAACAAGCATTGCACCAGCCATACTGAGAACCCACTGCCCATCAGACATATAGCTGAGAACTTCACATACAGTGACCCAGCATTCTGATGAGAAACTCACTAGATTCCCAGTTTTAAACACAAGGGGAGAGACAGAGCGGTCAAGGAGTGATCCGGTTCTCATAGGTAGTGAGGTCTCAACTTCAGACCTTCACGGGAAGGAATAGAGGCGACGGTGGCCATGTGGCTTGATGGTGGGGGAGAGCTGCTTAATGTGGGGGAGATGTGTGTATTTATGAGGGAGCGTGTGTCTGTGGATGTACGCACATGGGTGGGCATGGCTGGAATTGACATTGGGTGGCTTGTTTTGTTTATTTGAAACAGGGTTTCTTAGTAAACATAAGATTAACAAATTCTGTGAGCCTGCCTCAAGGATCCTGCCTCCCAGAGCTGGGATCACAAGACATAGGCCACAGCTCCCAGCTTTAAAACAAACAAACAAACAAAAAACATACTTTCTGGGGAGTTGAACTCAGGACTCCATGCTTGTGTGGCAAGCACTTCAGCACCTTCCTTGAGTTAAGCACTCAATCTCTTTGGGCCGTAGTATCCTCAGTAAACAAGAGACTATTAAGGGTGTCCTTTGTAGATGGCGTCATTATCTTCTTCCCTCCAGAACTCTCAAGGCATAGCCAGAGGCCTTGATTGGAACTCAGTCAGGAATCAGCCCCCATTGATGAGAAAAACACCACCCAAACCCACAGAAACAAAACAGCTTTCCTGCCAAAAGACAGAAGGGGAGGATGGCAGTTCCGATGGCCATGAACCTTCACCAAGTTCAGGTTCGGAGTGAAGTCTGCCCAGATACTATTTGTTCACACAATTCATTCTCAAACTATTATTTGACAGTAGAAGTCACTTCCTCCAGGCGCTATCAAGAGGGCACTTTGCTCAAGCTTTCTTCTGCAGCCTGCAGCAAAGTTGAGAGACTAACCTGCCTCTGTAGACAGGCCACCTGAAAGGCCAAGGCCAAAGAAATGTTCGTTGGAAGGCTAAAAAAGAGAGAGAGAGACAGCAGGCCAGTGCTAGAAAAGCAGAAAGCCCTGAAGGCAGAAGAGTTTATTTCTGGCCCCAACTCAAAGCCAAGACCTTGGATGAGTCTCCTGTCCTCTAGACAGAAAGACTTGTTTTCCCATCTCTAACACAGGCTTCCTGGATGCTCTCCCAAGGCCTTGCTAACTCTGCCTCATGCTATTCTGGAAGAGGTGCAGAGTTGACATGATAGCTGTGATTTATCTGGGAGAGTTTCAGAAAAGGGAATCCAGCAAGAACCTAGAGACCACAGACTAAGACAAACCGGAATACAAGAAACCTTGGCCAAAGGGCAAAATGACAGAACTAGGGTAAAGGGGAGAAGACGGTTCTGGGATTCACTTGCAAGATGCACCAAGGTCTAAAGGGAAGAGAAGTTGTGTGAACCCAAGCTCAGCAGCTGGTGTCTTCCCTGGTGCAGAATTAGTCTAGGAGCAAATTATGGTCTAGGAGCAAAAGCCTGTTCTCTCTAAGCAAAGGGAAGAATGAGGGGAATGAGTAAGTCCATAAAAGGGGCTACTTTAGCTATGTATCTATGTATCATCTATCTATCTATCTATCTTTATCGTGTGTGTGTGTGTGTTCACAGGTAAACAAGTGCACATGGAGCCTGGTGGTCAACACTGTCTTCCTCAATCCTTCAATTCCGTCCCACCTTATTTTTGAGACAGGGTGTTTTAGTTACTTTTCTTTTGCTGTAATAAAACACGGTGACCAAAAGCAACTTAGAGGAGAAAAGGGTCTATTTTAGCTCCTGGATACAGAAAGACAGACTCTCATAGCCAAAATAAATAAATAAATAAAAATAAAAGGCATGGCAAAAGTATCAGGAAGCCTGAACCTGGAGCTCACTGATTTAGCTTCTCTGGCTGGCCAGCACGCCCCAAGGATCCTCCTGCCTCTGCCTCTTCTGTTCTGGCATCACAGATGAACACCACCATGCATGGCTTCTCACATGGGTGCTAGGATCCACCACGCATGGCTTTCCACATGGGTGCTGGGATCCAAACTCCACATGCTTGCACAGCAAACATGAGTGAAGCATTTCCCTAGCCCAAGGGCTCACTTCTAATCCTGGCCTGGGGTAACATGGCAAAGGCATGTAGAGGGCGGCATGCCTCAGGACTTGTCTAGGGATTTGAAAAAAGTAGAGTAGACAGAAGAGGGACCACTAAATACACCTCAGAGCCCTGGAAAGGCATACGAGCTCCCAATGTTCTAGAAATCACATGCTTCTCAAGTTTACACCTCTAAGATGAGGCCTGGCTCTCTAAAGATCTTTGTCTTGTCAAAGACCATATATCACCTTCCCAAATGCCCAGCCTAGTACCCAAATTATCCCACCTTTCTGGAGTGGTCAAGACTCCCAACTCCTTCCCATACTGTTCACAGAGGGGCTGCCTCTGAGAGCCTGGGAGCCTGCAGGGAAGGCCCGTCAGGAGGAGAAAAGAGACCTCATGTTTTAAGTTGTCAGGTCTCAGGCTGATTTCCCATGCTGGCTTCCTGTGCTTTGCTGCAGTTCTAACATGGAGCTGAGAAAGACACACACACACACACACACATACATAGACAGACAGGCAGTCAGACAGGGGATAGCTCATTTGGGATTTCTCCTTGACCAAGAAATGATGCCCATATGCCGTTGAGTCCATTTGTTACCAGAATTGCTGGGATCAGAGCCTAGACTGGCAGCCCTAACAAGCTAAGACCAACTAACTACCTGTCATCAATAGGACAATCATACAGACAAGTAACAGTGAAACGCAGAGAACTGAAATGCATTCGATAACACAGTTGGAAAGATGAGAAGTAAAGGGGTTCAGTGACCATGCTAGTCTGTCTTCAGGGTGCTAGCATGTGGCTTATGTTTTAATAGACATCCAAGGCCATGTATAACTAAGCAATCCTGCCGAGGTGTAGTCTATCATTGCATCAACTCCACCCAGGCTGTCCTGTGAGGTGGTCTGATAAGACGTCACTGCTGTGTGAAATCTCTTCCTGGCAGGCAAGTTCCTCTTCTGGCTGGCACCAGGGTTCAGCCTTTCCTTTCTCCAGCATGAGATTCCTGGGGAAATGCCAATTCCCTGGGGTCCACTGTTACAATCGTGTGATAACCAAAGCAAGGAGCACACACCTGTAATCGAAGTACTCACGGAGACAGAGGCAGGAGACTCCAAAAGTTCAAGGTTATTCTCAACTACAGAGCAGGCTTGAGGCCAGCCTGGGCCAGATGAGACATCATAACACAATAAATATGAGCTGGTTTACTTCATTTTGATCTTAAAGAAGTCCTGTGAATGAAACTGTCAGGCCATTTTATGAAGAGCAGTGTTCAGATTTAGGAATGAACAAGCAATGCTAATACTGTAAAATCCTTTCTGGCCCTGAGTCAGCACAGCTCATTTGTCATTTGTAACACCCTCTTCTGACATGTCACTAGGAAAGCATGAGTCTTGCAGGCACTTTTGGTTCTATCATTTGTGTTGAAGTTTCTCAGTTCTCCGGCACCTCAGGAAAGGAGCCCGGGAGGACCTCCTTCCTTCCTTTCCATGTCCCCTTGGTCCCTTCCAATCCCCAACAGTTTGGACAGGCGCTTCCTCCCGTGGGTCCCTTTTCCTAGATGGTGATTCTCCTTCTCCTCTCTTTTTATTCTTTAATACTTAGTTATGGTAAAACTCATACACACAACATAGCATTTGTCATCATGGGGCTGGTGAAATGGCTCATCAAGTAAAGACTCCAGCCATCAAACTTGACTGCTGAGTTCCATCCCAGGGCCATATATTGGAAGGAGAGTATCGACTCCATAAAGTGATCCTCTGAACTACACACACATACACACACACACACACACACACACAGCACATGCACACCAATACACCTGCATACAACAAATGATAAACAATGGGGTTTGTTTTGTTTTTTTAAGGCAAGTTCCAGGACAGCCAGGGCTACACAGAAAAACCCTATCTCAAAAACAAACAGGCAGACACCACTGTAGCCAATTTTTGAAAAACATAGTCTAATAGAATTAACTAAAATCATATTGTCATCCACCATCTCTCTTTTCTGAAATTGCCTAACAGTCTTTTTCTTAATATTTTTATTTATTTAACTTTATTTTATATGCATTAGTGTGAAGGTGTCAGTTCCCTTGGGATTACAGACAGTTGTGAGCTGCCATGTGGGTGCTGGGAATTGAACCCTGGATCCATTTGGAAGAGCAGGCAGGCCTCTTAACCACTGAGCCATCTCTCTAGCCCCTGCCCAACAGTTTTAAAGCGACAGGGTCACCTTTTGTGATTAGAGCAATCCCAAGAATTTGACTCCCCCTTGCTCCTTCTTGGAGCTGTGCAGAGCTGAAGTGCAGAAGGTTCACGCTTGGCCTCAAATGCACCCCACTAATGGCCATTATAAATCACCCACACGTTTGCTGACTCTGTGGATAAAAGCAGGTCAGCGCCCTCAGCCAAGAGCCAAGCAATGGCAAGGGCCTCCTTCCAGGGGACTTGCCCAGCAAAGGGCCTAGCTTCATGAGCGCACAACATTACACAAGTTAGATGCTCCGTGTCAGATGGGGGCACTAGAGGACTGTGCCCTCCTGGGTGGCTGTCACCCATCTTTGTGCCTCCCTCCCTGCTTCTACCCAGGAAGACCTAAGTTATGTAATGCCTGGCTCCTCACCTTTAAAATTCAAATAATATTCACCTTACCAAGCTTCCAAACTATCATATCCCTATGTTATTTATTTCAGGGTTAGGTATATAGTAGATACTTTTTGTTAACTTCAATTTTTCAAATGTGTTTTACAACACTAGGTATTTCATCATATGTCCACCTTTCTACTATGAAATAATTCAATTGACAAAAAGTGATTTATTTACAGTATATGACATGGTGTTTGATCTAAGTGTGTATTGTGGAATGGCTACATCAAAGTAACTTACACATCTATTGCTTTCCACATTTACCTTTCTTTTTCATGTGAAAACTGTTCTAGCCATTTGCAAGAATATGTCATGTTAAACATAGTCACTGTTATACACTAGGCCTCTTGGACTTCCTGTCTACCTGGAGAAGGAAAAACAAAATGTCTTTTGAAGCAGGTTCTCACTGTGTAGCCCTGGCTGACCTGAAATTCTCTATGTAGATCAGGCTAACTTGAACTCCACAGAGATCCACTCACCTCTTCCTCCAAAGTGCTGGGATGAAAAACATGTGCCAACACACCACACTGTACCTGAACTCTTATCCTTTGACCCATATCTGTCTGTCCTTAAGTGCTTAAGCTGTGAGAGGCAATACGCATGGTTATGTCTAAGTGATGGGTTTCTCATGCTCTGCAAGCTACAAGTATAACTGAGGTGGTCCGAATAGTAATTCTGGGTTCCCCAGCTCACACCTCCATAGGAAGCATCCCACAGGCTGCCTTTGCTTGTAATGGGTGCATATGACTCTTCAGCACTCTAGTTTCTGAGGCCAGTCCTCTCTGTCACCCCCACAACTGGCACATGAGACACTGATGATGTCATGCAGGATCTGTCCCCATGTGTCACACCCAGCAATGCTCAAGGGATGTGTCAGTCGTGTCAAAGTTTCTTTGTAAACAGCTTCATCTTGTGCCTGAAAGTCCTTGAAGCCCCGGACAGGCTTGAGCAAGTCTCTCCACACCCTGGAGCTGCTGCTGCTGCAGCTCAGTTGGTAAAGTTGTGGCTTCCATGTGTGAGGCCCTGGGTCCTAGTCTCAGCGTGGCAGTAGATTAGGTATGGCGGCACAACTCTGAAATCCCAGCATTCAGGAGGTAGAGGCAGGAGGATCAGAAGTTTGAGGCTATCCGTGGCTATGTAGCAGTTCCAAGGCCAGCCTGGCCCCCGTGGGACATTAGCAACAAAAGGAGAGATTTTTAAGGGATGTGCACTGAAATGTGTTATTGCTGGTTCCATTCTCTCCTGAGAACAGTGCCATCCCTCAACAATTATTCACAGGGGCATCTGGAAAACATGGCCTTTGGTCCTACCAGCCATGTCAAGGTGGATAAGTCTATCCCCAAACAAGAGGTACACCTGGGCTAAGCAGAGACTTGTCATCACTTTCCTCTCACACTTTGATGTCCCAAACATCATCTCCCAGCCGCTTTCCCTGTATTAGCTGTTTATTGCTTAGGGGTGTTGTCTAGCCCAAGGCCTGTCCTGAGATTGTCAGCAATGGTTAAACAAGGTTAGAATCATCAGAGGTTTGTCTGGGTCTGGAGCACCTATCTCAAGATCATTCTTACGACAGGCTTCCCACAATGAAAGTCATCCAAGGCAGAAAGAATGACAGAGACCAAAACAGATGTCGTTTATTTTCACCTAATCTTAGAAGCCACATAGCATCACTGCTGTCATATCTAGCCACCAGGCCCACCCTACCAGGTGAGATGCAGTATGCACAGGGAGTGGGTAGAAGTGCAGATGACAGGAGCCGCCTTAGACACTAGCCACCATCCGCTCTCTACCCTCTCTCCATCCCCAGCCTCCTACCTTGCTTGAGAGGAGCCAGCCTTTCTCCATGGTCAAAGAAGAAGGGACTTTAAAGGTCTCAAGTGTGGAACTAGCCCCTGCACTGTAGCCCAAGGGCCAAGGGATGTCCGCTTGGAGGATGATAACCAGAATAAGAAAGCTGGAGGGGGCGGAGCTAGAAGAGATAGCTCAGTGGATAAAACACTTCCCACACAAACTTGAGGACCAGAGTGTGGCTCCCCAATGCCCACGTAAGACCAGGCAGGTGTCAGGGCTACCTATAATCCTGGCACTCGGGAGGCAGAGACAGGATCCCCCAGAGAGAGATAAGTAGCAAGGAGGAAGAACCATGAGCTCCTGGCTCAGTGAACTACTCTGCCTCAATAAATAAGGCAGAGATCAAATGAAGAAGAAACTTCAGTTTGGGGCTTCCATGTGCACTGACACACACACATGCAAAAGAAAAAAAGAGGGAGGGAAGAAGGGAAGGAAAGCACAGATCCTTTCAGAAAATCAGCATAGTTGTGGAGTAGTCGGGAGACCTCGGTCTGCAGTTGGCACAGTGTGGATGGAAACAGGGGCCTTATGGTGGTGGAGGGTTATTTCCCTCATGCCCCCTCTCCACACTCAGGTTCTGTTCCACTTTTCATTGAGAGAGCAGCCACCATCTTGAACACTCCACAGCATTGGCAGGAAGAGAGTCCTGGAAGGCCCCTACACTAGCGATGAAATGCTCTAGCCCAGAGATGATGCATGTCCCTCCCATGCACAATCCACTGGCCATAAATTGTCACTCCAACTCTGGCCAGCCACGGGGAGCCAAGAAGAGCAATACTGTCACGTGCCTGGAAGAGGAGCAAGCAAGAAATACTTGGCAAGCAAGACTCATGATTCTTCAGCCTAAGGGAACAAAACTGCAGAAAGGCGAAGGAGGGACTAATGCCGAAGCCTGGGACTTCAATCCCAGGCAAGAAGAGACTTCTGCAAGGCTGTGCTAATATACACACATACATGTGTGTGTGCGTGCGCACGCGTGCGTGCGTGCATGTGTGCCAGTTACTCCCTCCCCCAGCCATTCTCTACTGCCTCCTCACATCCCAGTCCAAAAAATTAAGATCCCTTGAGCAATCTGCCTCAAGTTCGGGGTCCTCCTTCACCTCCCCTCACTGCACTACACCTCTCCACAGGAAAGAATTTATGGACTTGAGGTCACATGGCCACTCAATTTCATCTTCTGGAGCATTGCCCAATGCCCTGGGATCCTTAGGGGCAGCCCCCAACCCTCTTCACAGAAATGGGCAAACCTCTAACCTGACCACTGATCATGGTTCTTAGTAGACATAGCTGGGCCAAGCTCACATCAACCTGAGGAAGCTCAGCTCCTAGGATTCTCAAGTGCTCACACACACTACTTGGCCCAGCTTTGTTTGATCCAGGCCACAGCTTCCTTCTCCCCATAAGGCCTTCCACAGAGGAACCTGGGGGTGGCTGGAGCATGGTGCACTGTGACCGTCCATCTTGCCTTGCTGTAGACGCCACAGGACCACACACTTTTATTCGAATTCTCATATGGACTGACTGCTTTGGTTAGAGCATGTTTTGTTATTTCCCAGGCCTAAGGACTCTATTTGCTCACTCACAGAGCAGTGAATGTCCACTGTCTATCAGGGGAGCCAACATCATCCAACCCCCATGTCTCACTTCCCAGCCTCCAGGCCAGTGTGACCACTTACAGCTAGTGACGTGTGCAGGATTCAAACCCCACATCAGTCAGATTCTAGATGCTGTAGCCTTGGTCTCAGATGGTACCAGGGGAGATGGCAAGGAACGAGTCAGTCTGAGCCAGACACTGGGATGCACGGCTCAGCCCTCAGCATCTGGTTTTGGTCACTGAGAGGTGGACAGAAAGGCTGGACACACAAGTTGTTTCAGCGGACAGGTCAAAGGCTTGCAGAGCTACACAGCCAGGCTGACCAGACCCTCATACTCTGTGGATGGACGTTCAATTCTTGCTTCCCTTGTAGGTAAAGTCCAGTTTTAAATCTGCCCGGTGATCCTTCTCATTTAGAAGCAGCCAGAATAACCCCTTCAAGCCCCTGCTCTTGGGAACTCCTAAAACCTTCAGTGTATCTCTGCACAGTGAACCAGGGGAAGTGAATCCTATTTTCAATGTTTGTGGCGATGACCATGACACACACAGTGGCCAGGGGGCAGGCCAGGACTGCAGAGAGCCAGAGGCGGAAGTCCAGCTGGGAGAACTCCTGCAGGAAGTGGGCGGGGCTTAGGGAGGACCTCCATCTGCCAAGGAAATCCCCTCCCCTGGGTTCACTCAGAGGCCAATTCAGGTTGAAGCAAAGATGCTGGGGAGCAGGCAGGGAAGTCAGACCCAAGGAGAGGCAGAAATGCCAGAGACAACACTGTGAGAGGCAAGAAAACCAGGAACCGACAGAGGGTCACCAGAGGTCCTGGAGCGGGTCTGAACTCGGCCAGGCCTGCCTTCTCTAGTCCAGGAGAGCAGAGAGGAATTTGTTGGGAAGGGGATAAAGAAGAAAAGCCACTCCGTTCATTTTATGAGCACATCAAAACTCTGATAACAAGACCTGTCAGGAACATGCACAGGAAGCGACAGGGAAAAAAACAACACTAACGAGGTCAATAAAACATGTGGAAGAGCAGTAAGCCTGAGAGTGAGCTGGGGCTTTCTCTGGTGATGAAAGCTAAACAGCTTGTTTGATACAGTGTTCACCTAGCACCTAGCATGCACAAAGCCCTGGGTTTGGTCCCCAGCATGGAATACATCCAGCATGGTAGCACAGGCCAACACTTGAGAGGCAGAGACAGGAAGATCACAAGTTCAAGATCATCTTCTGCTGCATAGCAAGTTCAAGACCAACCTTGGGTATGTGAGATCTTGTGTCAAAGGGGAAAGAGGGTTCTAGAAAGCACAGTTGGGAAGTGCATACCTCAATAGCTTGAGGAGCAGAGTTGGAGTCTCAGATTTAACCTAAGCACTGAAGAGGGACAAGCAGATGCAGACATCCCTGAGACTCATTGCTAGCCAGCTTAGCCTAATCAGCAAGCTCCCCTGTCTCAAAAATCAAGATGGCGGCTAGAGAGGCGGCTCAGCAGTTAAAGGCACTGGCTGCTCTTCTAGAGAACCGAGTTTTGATTCTCAGCACCCACGTGGTAGCTTACAACCATTCCTAACTGCAGTTCCAGGAGATCTGATGCCCTCTTCTGGCCTCTGGAGGCACCAGACACATACATGGTGCATAGGAATACATGCAGGCAAAACATTCATGTACATAAGAAAAAATAAAATAACAATATAAAAAATTAACAAAGATGGATGGTGCCTAAGGAAACTAAAGGTTAATTTCTGGCCTTCATACATATATACACACAGACATATGCACACAATGACTGCACACATATATACACAAATTTATACAGCTCATCAATAAAAAAGCAAATCATTCACATCCACAATCTTAAAAACGTTGGCCACAAATCTACATCCAGTTTTTGTTTATTTGTTTGTTTTATGTTTAGTATACAGGAAGAATAGGTCAATATTTCTTAGCGTAATAATCAGTAGCAATATTTTATTCAAAATTAAAATACACTACAAAGTAAAAGAAAAATTATAATTGGTTCATTAAAACAAGTAACTCAACAGGATACCCAGTTTTGGAGTTATTCCTTAATATTGCTCTAGAAATTAAGGTCAATGCAGTAAAAGAAAACACAAAATAAGCAAGATACACTAAGAAGACAAAATTGTGGATCAGAGCTTAGATATCAATGCTATATATTAAATTCCACTGAAATTTCTAGAAATAAAATCATCATTAAGGGGAGCGTTAAAACTGTCTAAGAATAGAATAAATATGAATGAAAACAATTAACAGGATAACATGTTAACATTCAGAGTCTAAGGCCGTGGAGGAGACGCGAGCAAACAGGCACCTTGTGCGCTGCTGGTGGCTCCTTAGAGGAAACTCCAGCTGCCTCTCCTCTTCTCTCATCTTCCTTTGCGGACACGGAGTAGGTCACCATTAAACTCAGTTCTGAGAGGAGCTTCCCAGAGGTAGTGCAGACCCCACAGGTTAAGAGCCGTGATCCTGTAATAGCAGCAGCAGTTGGGAGGCAGACGCAGGCAGGTAGCTGTGAGTTCAAGGCCAGCCTGGTCTACAAAGCAAGTCTAGGACAGTCAAGGCTACACAGAGAAACCCTCTCTTGAAAACAAGCAAAGGAAAAAAAAAGAGCAAGCAGCTTGCCTGTGTTAGCAGCAAGCAAGAGAAACTTATTCTAAGTCCTATCATTTCATTTTCAGACTCCATTTAATCACAGGGAGCAACTAAGTTCAAGGTCCTAGACCCTAGAGGAACTGGGCACTTCCCAATAGCTGAACAGCTTCTCTTGTATGGAGACAGTTGTCTGAGCCCAGCCATTTCAAGCACAACTTCTCCATCTTGCTGGCAGGGTCAAACTAAATTCATGTTCCCAGGCCCAGGAACCAATTCCTATCCTGATTGATGTAAACTCTCTTGATCAAAATATAATCAAAAATTTGATCTGATGTCAAAATACGATTGGACAATGATACAACCCACTTCACTCCCCCTCACTTTATGATTTCATCCTTTAAATATGCTGTACAACTTACCTTCAGGGTTGCTGTTCTGCTGTTCTACGGCCCTAACTGATCAGCAGCAACTTAATTACAATAAATTTTTGTCATCTGCATTGACCTGGTGTTTGAGTTATGTTGGATTTTAGTGGACCCCACAACACCTCTATGTCATTGAGCTACGGCTTGGGGTTTCCACAGTTCTCTGCTTGTTTTAATAATTTGTTGTAATGGCTCAAGGAACTCAAAGCACTACATTTACTGGTTTATATATTCTGACAGACAGGACAAAGGACACAGAGAGAAGTCCATGGGGCGGTATTGGAAGTGTAGAGGGCTCAAGCGCTTCTGTCCCTGCCAGGCCGGCATGTGCCACCTTTCAGGCTATGAGTACATTCACACACCCAGATGCTCAGCCAGGCCCGTCCCTGAGGGGTGTTTGTGGGGGCTTCCTCACAGAAGCCAGTCAATGTTTCACTCCAGCTCCAGCTTCTGTTCCCTACCTGGGAAGAGTGAGGCTGGGGCTTAAAATGGGTGGGTTTTTCTGGTGACCAGCCGTCCTCCAGGAGGGCCCCCCAAGACAGTCATTTCATTAGAACAAAGATACTTTCAGCACATTTTCAAGGGTCTTAGATCTGCATTGGGGACTAAGGAACTGTAGACACACGTTTTCTTGCTAGTCCACAATCTTATGTATTTGCACAGCCAATGGAAATAGTATGTCAATACTTTAAAATCATAAATATGCATATTTTAATCTATTCATTTTTCTTTTAGAGAGTAAATTATGTAATGAAAGTATGCAGGGTTGGGGATTTAGCTCAGTGGTAGAGCACTTGCCTAGCAAGCCAAAGGCCCTGGGTTCGGTCCTCAGCTCTGGAAGAAGAAGAAAAAAAGACAGAATAAAGAAAGTATGCAACAGGCACTATACGTATAAGTTATGTACATTATAATGTATATATTGTACACTATAAGGTATAAGATATTCTTGAGTCTATACTTTAAAAGTATATGTACAATGTTATTTCTATTTGTTGTTTCTACATTTTAAAAAAAGTAGAAATGATCTAAACAACGATCAATAAACACTCTCCATTGGATGGTACACTATGCATCTGTGAAGAAGGATAAGAAGAAATGCTTAGTATGCTGAAAGGGAACGAGCACCAACAATATAAATTTAATTAAAAAATGCAACACACTTAGAAGATTGTGCACCTAGGCGTAGTGGCAAACTCCTGTATTTCTAAGTTTTGGGGAAGCTGAAGCAAAAGACTCAATTTAAATGCAGAGGTTCAAGATCAGCCTGTGCAACAGTGGTTTATACACAAAGATCTATGGGTGCAAACACAAGAAATTAGTACAGTAACACTTGCTGTAACTGTGATACTCTAATCTATTATTTGAGACTTCAGCTGAGTAAATATGTTACCTATTAGTAAATACATTTGATTTTAAGAAACAATACCTACAGCAATGCTTTTTGTTGTTGTTGTTCTGAGACAGGGTTTCTCTGTGTAGCCCTGGCTGTCCTGGAACTCGCTCCACAGACCAGGCTGGCCCAGAACTCACAGAGGTCTGCCTGCCTCTGCCTAAAGCTATATGCCACCACTACCTGACGACAGCAATGATTTTATTCTTAATGAGATCTTCTTTGCTTTGCCAGATGTAAATAATTTGGTTCAAAACTGTTACAGGTTACATGGTTATATACCCATAATACATTATGTACCTGTAATTCCAGCACTCAGGTGGCTGAGGCAGGAGAATCACAAGTTTGAGTTGGGTCCAGGCAACATGGTAAGACCCTGAGTCAAAAAAGGAGCCAACTATAAACTAAGCCTGGTGGCACTTACTCAGTAGGAGTTAAAACCGCCTTCAGCTACAAAGTCCAAGGTCAGCCTGAGCTACATGAGACCCAGCTCCTAAATAAATAAATAAATGTTTAAAATACTATTACCAAACATTATTAAACGACAGAAATGGCAAAAGTGTTTGACAAATATGTAAATTAGTAACTTAATACACTGCAATAATAAATAAATTAATTAATTAATAATATGAAATTATTCAACAAATCATCTTTGACAAAAATTTATGTGGTCAATGGCATCACACATCCAAGTAAGTTCTATATTATTTAAAACTAAACATTGAATGTGTGCATGAGTATGTGTGCATGACTGTGCAAGTGAGAGCGCGTGTGCACACACGCAGGCCAGAGTAGAATGCCAGTGTCTTCCTCCATCGCTCTTTATTGCTTTATTGCTCAAAGCAGGGTCTCTCACCGAACACAGAAGCTCTAATTTTCCCTAGGCTTATCGGCCTCCATTCCACCGTGTTTCTGTCCTCAGTGCAGGGGTGACAGCCATGCATGGCCACTCCTAGCCTTTACTAGGGTGCTGGGGATTTGAACTCAAGCCCTCATGTTTGCCAAAGGAATCCTTACCCACTAAGCCATCGCCTCATCTCTGTTATTCAATTTTTCAAATATGCAAAATTAAACTCTGCAAAACTAGGTTAAATATGTAAGTAATTAACTAATTTCCACATATTTGTGGATTTTCTGTTTTGAATTATAAATCAACCTCTCCTTCCTGGAATTAGCCCCACTTGGTCATAATTCACGTTCTTTTTCAGAAACTGTTGTTCATAATTTACTGGTATTTTAAGAGCTCATAAGGGATGCTAGTCTTTAATTTTCCTGTGATATTATTGTCTGGCTGTGGGGTCAGGATAAAGCTGACCACCTAGAATGAAGGAAGTGAAATCCCTCACCTGTTTTGTAGATGAGTTTGCAGGTTGGTAGTATTCCATCCTAGTACACAACAGACTTCACTCATTAAGCACAAACTGATCACAGTATTCGCTTTTTAAAATACCTGTAGGGTCTATGGTGATAGCCCCTTTTGCTTTTCTAAAGCCCCTCTTCCTCTTTCTTGCCAATTTTATCAACCTTTTTAAAATTCAAACTTTGAGTTTTGTTTACTCTAGTATTTTCCTGTGTTCTATTTCATTGATCTCCACTCTTTTTGGGTTTTAGATGTATTTATCTTAGGTGAATGACCATTTGCCCCCATGTATGCATGTATAGCACATGTGTGCTTCTTGTCCACAGAACTCAGAAAGAATTCCTGAAACTGGAGTTAACAAGTTGTCGTGAGTCATCGAGCAGGTGTTGAAAACCAAGCCTGGGTCCTCCGTAAGAGCAGCAAGTCCTCTTAACCCCTGAGCCATCTCCCGAGGCCCTGATTTCCGCTCTTGCCTCCTTCCTTCTACAAATTCCCATTATTTATTATTCAATTTGCTATTTTTAGAGTGTTTTGAGGCAGGGGTGTGGAATCGTTCTTTTCTAAAATGAACATTTCAAGTTAAAATGTCAGCACCACACCGCCAGTTCCGATGCCTTGAGTTTCCACTTCAGGTCAGCATGTGCTTCCCCTTCCGTGACTGTGAGTTATTCAGAGAATTACCTCCTAATATCCAAATATCTGTGCATTTTGTTGCTGGTGATGATCTCTCATTTAATTTCAAATGTATTTCACTTGCAGTCAGAGATGCCATGTAATTTCTACTCTCAAGTTTATTGAGACATACTTTATGACCCATTAATGTGCCCTGTTTTGGAGACTGTTACACACGCGCTTGCAGAGAATGGATGTTCTTCTGTGGCTGAGCAGTGTGAATCAGGTCAGTCAGTGAGGGTGTTCAATTTTTTGTTTAGATTTGTCATGTGGTTGTTTTGTTTTGTTTGTTTGATTGGTTTTGTTTTGGGAGTATTTTGGATTTTGTTTGGTCTTTTGAGACAGGGTCCCTCTCTGTAGCCTTTTATGGGCTGGCCTGAAACTCACTATGTAGAGCAGTCTGGCTTTCATCTCATAGAGATCCGTCTGCCTCAACCTCACTAGTG
This sequence comes from Pachyuromys duprasi, assembly GCA_028658305.1. Taxonomy (NCBI): domain Eukaryota; kingdom Metazoa; phylum Chordata; class Mammalia; order Rodentia; family Muridae; genus Pachyuromys; species Pachyuromys duprasi. The sequence continues at coordinate 26,787,649 of CM053758.1, forward strand.
CTGGGATTAAAGGCGTTAGCCACCACCCCAGCCCTTGTTTTACTTTTGGAGCCCAGGCTAGCCTCCAGTTGGTACTGTTCAGGTACCCCCATGCTGCGTTTACGCAGCTTCAGACAAGCTGGCTCTACCAACTGAACTTCAGGCTCAGCCTGTGTTCGTAATTCTTACTGGCTCTTAATTCTTTCTATCAGTGTCTAAAAGAGGAGTAGGGTGATCTCCTGTACTTGTGACTTGTCCATTTCTGCTCTTGCTTTGAGCCATCTCCCCAGCTCTCTTTTGTCAGCTCTTGACAAATGTGTTTTGCAGCTCTGCTGGGTGGACACGTTTAAGATCTTCATTAAGCAATCTTTTTAGTGTTGGGCTAAGTCCCTCAGAGCCTTCGCAGTTTTTCTTGTCTGGAAATCTATTTTGTTTTGTATTAGTATAGACATCCATCTTTCTTATATACAGTTTATATTTCCTTTTGTTCTTTTTTTTTAATTTTAACCCATCTGTATCTTTAAATTTAAAGTCAGTTTCATCTTGTAAACAACACATCATTTGTTCTCTAGGGTTTTTGTTTTACTAGTTTTTAAGGTCAACATACAAAGGAATAGGCTTCGTTATGACAAATTTATGCGTGTGTCATTGTGCTTTGTTCTGTTTGTACCTCTCCCCCACTGACCTCCCCATATGCCTCCCCCACTTGTTCCCTCCTCTCCCTTCCTCCCCATAAATAGTCTTCCTGTCTGGCTCCTATCTCATGTATTCATTACTCTCCCACCCCCTTCTTAAACATCTCTTCTTCCCTTCTTGTCGCACCCTTTCTACTTCCATGTTCTACATAGCTAACTACATGTCCTATACCTCTGTCTCTCTGTCTCTCATACATTAAACATACATTAAACACAGAATATTTGTCTTTCTGAGTCTGGCTTATTTCACTTAACATGATGGTCTCCTGCTACATCCATTTCCCTGCTGGTGTCATAATTTCACTCTTCTTCCTAGCTGAATATAATAAAATTTCACTGTGTGTATATACTGCACTTCTTTATCCATCCTGCTATTGTTGGGCTTCTAGGTTGGTTCTTTTTTTTTCCTGGCTACTGTAAATAGTGCAATGTGGTGGTCTAAATAAAAAGGGCCCCCATAGGTTCATACATTTGAATTAGTCAACGGGGAGTGAAACTCTCAAATAGAATTAGAAGAATTAGGAGGTGTGGCCTTGTTGGAGGAAATGTGTCACTAGGGGTGGACTTTGATATTTCAAAAGCTCATGTCAGGACCTTTCTTGATAGATAGATAGATAGATAGATAGATAGATAGATAGATAGATAGGTAGGTAGATAGATAGATATTTCTGCAGCCTTCGAATCCGGATGTAGCTCTCAGCTACTGCTCTAGTGCCAAGCCAATGAACTAGGCCTCTGAAACTGTGAGCGAGGGCCCAATGAAACACTCTCTTTTTTGATTTGTCTTGATTATGGTGTCTTTTCACAGCAACAGGACAATGATTGGGACATGCAGTAATAAACATGTAGATGCAAGTACTCAAGGATGACCTTGAACTTCTGCTGAGATTACAGCTAGGCAAGCACTCTTCCAACAGAGCCGCTGTCTCACCTTCACCCTTAAAGATTATCTTTGGGGGCAGGGAATTCCCAGTTGGCAGATTTTCCTGTTAGCCCTTTAAAGATGGTAGAAACAAAGACTTGCTCCATTGTCCCTGTACAGAATGTATCTTGTGTCTGGCTGAGTTTCAGGTTTTCTCTTTTTACTGCGTCACTGAGTCCTTGCAGTTTAGTCATGTTGTCCCTTGTCATGGTGTGCTCTATGCTTATCTTATCCTATGTGGGGCTTTTTGACTCTCTGCATCTGTGGACTTATAGTTGATCAGATATAGAAACTTCTCTGCTGTGGTTTCTACTGTACCTTCCTTTGGGATTCCAATTACACATATACTACGCCCTTGTTACTGCCCTGTAGGTGACAAAGGTGGTAGACAATTTTTCCAGTCTCTTTTTGCTCTCTGGATTTCAGTTTGAATGACACCTACTGTTTCATTTTCGAGTTCACTAATCTTTTCTACAGTGTCTAGCCTGTTAATGATAACTGCCCAAAGGTTGCATATTTTCATGCTCTGTCACCCTGGCATTCCTGTGACACCATTTTTATGCTTCTCACTCCTTCCTCGTTAAGTTCCTTTTCATTTAAATCCCTGTCCAAAACTCCTTCCTGCTAATCCTATCATGACCTTAATAGCTGCATCTGTTTTATTGGTAGGGTTTCTTCTTCTTCTTCTTCTTCTTCTTCTTCTTCTTCTTCTTCTTCTTCTGAATCACACTCTTGCTTCTCATGAGTAGTAATTTTTTCCTTTCATTGAAGCTAGGTTTTTTTTTTTCTCACATAGCATACACTGATTATGGTTTCCCTTTCCTCTACTCCTCACAGTTCCACTCACCTCACCTCCTATTCAGATCCACTCCCTTCTTGTCTCTCATTAACAAACAGCCTTCTACAGGATAACAACAAAATAAAATAATAAGATAAAACAAAAACTAGCACATCATAATTGAACAAAACAAACAATCAGAAGGAAAAAGCTCCAAGAGAAGACACAAAAACAGAGACCTATTTGTTCACACACTCAGGAATCCCATAAAAACACTAAACATGAAGCCATAATATACACGAAGGACCTGGTGAAGACCCATGTAGCCCTTGTACATGCTGCCTCAGTCCCTTGATCACCTAAGCAGTGTTTGGTATGAGTTCCATCTCCTGGAGTGGGTCTTCTTCCCACAAGTCTGTGCCACCATTGCCCTGTGCTTCCAAGTCTGGTGACCTAAGTTCCATCCCCAGGAGTGCCGTGGTCAAAGAACAGAACCCCACAGGTTGTGACACTGTGATACACATAAACAAATACATGTGATTTAAAAATTACTTTTGAAAATTAGTCATCTGAGTCAGTTGAACTGGGAACGGCTCAGCAGCTAAGAGATGTACTGCTTCCACAAAGGACCCTAGTTCAACCAGCACCCATATTGGGGGCTCACAACTGGTAACTCCAGCTCCAGGGAATCTGATACCTTTGGGCTTCATGGGTACCTATGCTCATGTGCACACATACAATTAAAAACAATAAAATAAATACTCTTAAAGGAGGCAGTTGAAACAAGGGGCTAAACTTTTGTTAAATTACGTTTTCACTAAATTACATATTGCGCTTGTCCACGTTCGGCACACAGCCTTCCCAGAGGCCATTTTAACACCTCCAGGATAGTCCCCTGAAGACAAAATTCAGGCAGCCCCGTCTCATTGAACATGTGCTTGCTGCCTCCACCGAAGACAAAATTCAGGCAGCCCCGTCTCATTGAATATGTGCTTGCTACCTCCGAAAATGATGTCATAAACATCTCTTGGGCTTGGCTGTTTGTTTTGTTGAATTATTTCCTTATGAAAGAATCTCAGGAGTGGGATGACTGGGCCAGGGGTAGGAGCCTCCCGGACTCCAGCACTTTATAATCTGAGAATGTGTTCTGAGAATTAGTTTTCTTATTTTAGGGGAAAGGTTGAAGCTCAGTCACAAGGAAAGTCCTATTTCGCAGAGTCACTGCTAACACGTACCGTCTCCCAGTTGTCATTCTCTGCGATGATTCATTGCATTCAGCTTTCCTCGTTTGAAAGCATTTACAGAATGCCTGCTCTGCAGCAACCACTGGGTTTCTCTCTGCCTCACTGCAGTGAACCCCAAAAGACTGTACCCTGTTCTGACCAATGACTGGTTCAACAGGCATGATGCCAAGAGGACCAGGTCATAGGTGAGCTGGCCTGTTCCTCCTCAAGAGTATGAGGTGCTGTGGCCTGTAGCTTCCTCATTTTTCCCTGTGGGTCTGAGATTGCCTAGGGAATCCTAGAATCTTCTGCCAGAGAGATCTGGTGTTAGCCATCCATCCTTCTCCATAGGTGGGTATGAAACTATCCTGCCCTAGCCTGGATGAGGAGTGTCTAAGCAATCCCAGCTGCACCGGCGAACCTGGAAGAGCATCTTACTGCCGTTGTCCCAATAAACTGCTGATCTGGAAATAACCCCATTATGACCCATCACAACCTTCCCATTATCTGGATTCAGCCCACATCTAACCTTCAGCCTCAGTTTTTTCCCTCCAACTGTCTTCCCAGAATCTCTGAAAACTAAATCCTGGTCTAAACCCATATGCTTTAGGTTCAGGTCCTGCTTTTCCTAATAAGTCCTTCTCCGCTTGAGAGTTAGAGCCTGCTCTACAAGCTGTTGAGTTTCTGTGTTTGCTCGCCTGAGGCTGAAAACCAACTCTCTACTTTGTGCCACATTGCCAGAACCTCCAACCCGATGAAGCCTGCAATTGAAAGCTGTCCCAACCTTCATAGGGTCTTTCTAGCCCCTGATGAGACCAAGCAATTTCCGAGACTATCCATGTACCAGTGGACATGTATCTAAGCTTGCTGACTTAGTAATTGCACTGTTTTCAGGGTGAGCAATCCAAAGGCCAGAGAGTAAATATGACTTTTCATAAGTCAAAGAGCAAGCCTGTACTCATATCTGTGCATGGAGCCCGTAGAGGCTGATTTCTGGTGGCTCTCTAGATCATTGGGCTGGGCTTAGTTAAACACTGCTTGCATCACCAGACTGTCCCAGAGAGTAGAAACTGACCAATAAGTGCAGGTCAGGGGAGGGACTTTGGAGAATCACACTTATAGCCCAAGGGAAGAGAATAGGTCTGAATGTGAGAAAAGATATAAAGGCAGGAACTAGGCTAGACCTCACTCATATCTAATGCGCATCACTCTGGGCCTCCCTGGAACATGGGGACTGCATAACCGAGGCTCAAAATGCACACCACCATGGCCCATGGAAGCCTAACGCTTCCTGCAATGTTTCTCCAGGGGCCAGGACACATATCCCCTGGGCTACCTTCCTAGGGATACTATTTAGTGATGTGTTTGCTCTGCACTAAATCCACCCAAGCACAAAACTTTGCCCTGTAATGAAAAAAAAATTATCATGCCGTATATTAGATTAGTAAACTTCGAATAAAATGATGGGTGAAGGGTGTCCCTCACTCACTAGACACAGACAAGCCAGACCTCTGCTAATGCACTCCTGTTCTCTTCAGTCCTTGTGAGCAACCCCAATGATGCTTCCCCCGTTGGCTTCAGCTTTCTATCTACCATTGTGGCAACCATGCCCACGTGTCTCTTCCTGCTCCCTCGCTCTCTCCTATTATTTTCTCTCTTGTTAATCTCTGCCGTGTCAGATCCTAAGGCATGTAGAAAAGCTAGAGGAGATAAGCATTCTTGCACCCCTAATGCTTTTTATTATCAATATTTTTTCAAAGACCCTTCTCTCTCATAGAAGAATTCTTAGCAGTGCCAGTTGCTAAGGTTCTTCAAGCTGTTTTTCACTTCATACAGATGAATACATAGCAAGAGTTACGTCTTGAATGTGAAATGTCCCCCACAGGCACTGTGTATCCTTTTGGACGTAGCCTGGCTGGCAGAGGTGGGCCGTAGAGGCAGTGCTAGAAGGTTATAGACTAGACAGGTTGAATTCTCTGCTCTCTGGTTGTGTCATGACAGCTCAGCTGAATCCCAGAACCAAACCAGGAAAGCCTGATCTGCCCTGTGCCTTCGAAGGCATTTCGTAGGCTGTTAGAGGAAAGAGGTCCAAAGTCTTTGAAACACTGCTTCGACTTGATGAGCCGAAAGTCATGCGTGTGACAAGCAGAGAACAAGCAAGGCCTTCAGACGTATGTATACTCTCAAAGTATTCTCGGGCTGCCAACTTCGGGCTGAAGTATAACTTCAACCCAATTGCAAAGAAAAAAAAAATCACTCAATGAGCATTTCATGTGGTCAAATTAGGCAATCAGGTGAACAATGAAACTTCAAGACACATGGATTGTTTCAGTTACTATCTAGTAGCACAAAACAAGACGAATTTGTTATTTTCTAGAGTTATATGGGTCAGGAATTACAAAGGGCATGACAGGGACAGCTGTTATTTGCTCCACAAAGTCCAGAGCCTCAACGGCTGGGGATTACCAAATGGCTGGATTCAGGAATTATCTGAGTATTCTTTTACTCATCTGTCTAGCATGCGTGCCCCTCCCCCTCTCTGACTTTCTCACAGCACAGTGGTTAGTTTCTGTGGTAAGAAGCCTCCAAGGTCAGCCCAGGAGATCCCTACCTGCTGGAACTGGCAGCCCGTGTGCCCCCATGCCCTTGAGCAACTAGCAGCTAGCCAATAAGCCACAGCAACACTGAGAGAACTGTGTTCCCATCATTAAGTTACAAAGGCGTGGGGCGGAGAACAGAGGCCTTCAGATTAGCAAACCTTAAAGAGTTGAATCTTCCCCTCAAACCATGGAAGCGACCTTGGAAACGACTATTCTCCATCTTTCAGATGGAGGTTCCCTCCCCCAAGGCCTTTCAAAAACCTCAGTCACAGTCTTGTAACGGGTCCTGGATCAGAGGCTCTAGCTGAACCATGGCTGAATTCCTAACTCAGTTGTGAAATGAATAATGAATGTATATTATCTGCAGCTGATGCTTTGGAATCCATTATTTTTATGGAGCCACAGATATCTAACACAGGCTCCGAGAATGAGTATCCCATGAAACCAGGCAGAGAGGTTTCAGCTGGCAAAGTGTTTGCTGTGCAGACATGAGGCCCTCAGTTTGATCCCCAGTACCCATGTTAAAAAAAAAAAAGGCAGGCATGTTGCTGCACTTTAACCTCATCTCTGGGGAGACAGAAACAGAAGGGCTCTGTGGCCCACTTGCCCACTGACCAAGCTGGGGAGCCCCAGGTCCTGGGAAGAAACTCTATTTTGAAACACAAGGTGGACAGTGCCTGGGGAACACCCGAGGACAGCCTCTGGCTTACATGTGCACATATATGTATGTACAGTGCACACACATACAAACACACATAGGCTTGATGGATTAGTTAATTTAATTTGAAAAACAGGCAAGAAGTTATATTATCACATCACCATTTATGCCTTAGACTCAGAAATCACTTACAGAGCTGGGCATGTAAACCAATAGTAGACATTTGCCAAGCATACACAATGTCTTGAGCTCAGTCCCCAACATGCAAGCATGCACATGCAAGAACACATACACACACAGAGACACACACACAAACATACGCTCTATAATATTACTTCCCTCAAAGTTGCAAACCTGCTTCCTCAAGAAGATGGGAGGAAGACCCCACCTTTCAGAGGGAGTGTACAGTGTCGAAGTATCACCCCAACATGTGAGGTGGTGATCATGGCGGTGATCTTCGGAAAATAAACTCTTTTGCACAGTTCTGTGGCCTGTTCCCTAGCATTGCCCGATCTGCTCAATGTACACATTTCAAGAATGTAAACTGAAGTTTTATTTGTGTTCCATCTGACTTGTCTCCCCTACATTAAAAACAAAAAAGTTCCAATGTTTCTCAGCATGTCACAATCTAAATGGGAGTTTCTCCTCCTGCACTCAGAGAGACCTCAAAGCCACATTTCCAAGAATGTGGCCATCTAAAGCACAAGATTATCCACTTAAAAAAGACCCAGGATTACAGCATTGCTCTGGCTGCATGTGCTGAAATATTCCAATATTGCCCCACATTTCACGCCAGAGAAGAAACACATCAGCGAGAAGAGAATGCGGGGAGACTGATGGGAATCAGAGCACGCTGACCCTAGCAGGACCTCTAGAACCGCATAAGCTCCTACATTGTCTGAGGCAGCGGGCACCTCAGAGATCCATCAGTTCACTTCCCGCTGGTAACCATGGTGGCAATGTTTAGTGAGGCCCCATGGATGAACAACAGAGTGGGCCTCAGTACCTGGATGCAGCCTAACTGTGTCAGGCTTCACCACCTTGTAAACTCAGACACCTCCAGGCTTCACATCACTGAAACCTGAGTCTCCTGATACTTTATCTCAAGATATGCAGGCTCTGACCACCCTCCCTTGGGGAGTGCCAGACAATTCTCCAGCTCCTTCCACCTTTGCCAGCTCTCTGGCTCCATGTCTCAGAGTCTTAGATCCAAACACCTGCTTGTCTCAGAATCCAACTTGCCTGAACTCGCTTCCCTGCCCCAGCATGAGGCCATACAGGACCAGGCCACTTCTCTTTGTGATAACCCACGCTGGGCTGAGACTCAACAATTCATTAGTAAACAGTTGGAGAGGAGAGAATTACAACACAGAGAAACTCACAAGCAAATCCCTCTGTTCAGATTCTCTGGGTCCTAGAGTGACCCCCACATCCCTTTCTGCTGTGGCCAGAAAAGAAGCAAGGGCGAGCCAGCACCCGAAAATGGCAATCTCCTTGATTCCCCCAAATCCTGAGGTTCAGGGAAAGGAGGCTGCAGTTTCTCCACACTGCGCCTGAGGCCCAAATCCCACATCTTTCTTTCCTGTCTTAGGACTGATCTTGATCCAGGTGGCCCAAGAACAGAAGCCTCCATTCCATGGAGACATCCAACTTCTAATTCTGGATGCCTACCAGAGCAGGCATCCAGACATAAAACACTACATTTGCGATACTAACAGTTCCCGATGGGGTCAGTTAGGATTTTTTCCTTTTCCTCTTTCTAACAGGAGTCTATGATCAGGGTTACACTGTTTTCTAGCCATGGGCATTTCCTAGCTCCTGCCACTGAAGGATGACTGACTCATTAGAAAAGTTTTAAGAGTGGGTAGTAACAGATGATTTAAGCACATGCTTGGGAAATAAACCCTGCTCCACAAAGGAACCTGTCCTGGTCACTTTTTTAAGCCAACCTGAGACAATGTAGAGTCTCGAGGGAAAAGGGAACCTCAAAATTACCAGGTACAGTTTGACCCATGACCAGTCTATGAAAAATTGTCTTGACTAATGACTGATGTAGGAGAGCCCAGTCCATTGTGGGTGGCATCATTCCTACGCAGGTAGACATGGGATGTTTAACAATGCTAGATAAGCTAGTAAATAGCATCCCTCCACAGTGTCTGTTCCAGGTTCCTGTCTTGAGCCCCTGTCTCAATGATGGACGGTGACCTGTAAGCGCAGGCTGAAATAAACCTGTTCCTTCCCTAAGTCGCTTTTGTTTTATCACAGCAACAAAATAAAACTAGGACAAAGCTGTTTGGAAAAGTCAACCCTATAATTCATGACAACAACTGACCTAATTTTGCCAAGTAAAAATGTCAGGTTCTTAGAGCCAAGTTATCAGAACTTCCTCATTCCGAAATAAGGTTTTGTTTGCTTATTTGTTTTTTTGCTTGTTTTTAGGTTTCTTATGGCTAGAGCTGGAGCATGGCCAGTACCGTGATTGCCTGGCATGCACAAAGCCCTGGGTTCAGCCCACAGCAGGAAAAACATGGGGTATGGGTTAGTTCACACCTGTAATCCCAGCATTTGGGAAGTAGAAGCAGGAAGGTTAGGAGTTCATGGCTTGCCACTAGCTTTGTCTTAAAAAATCAAAACAAACAGCAGAGCATTGTGGTGTTACGGCTTTAATGCCTGAACTCAGGAGACAGAGGCAGGTAGAGCTCTGTGAAGTCAAGGCCAGGCTGGTCTACAAAGTTCCAGGCCAACAAGAGCTACATTATGAGACCCTATTTCAAAAAGAAAGAGAGCAAAGTGTTTTTTATCTAATTTTCTTGGACTTTTTTGGTTTGAATGGCGAATGCATGCATAAAATATATATAAAATATATATACAATGTAATGAGAACATTCACAGCTTTTATTTTGTAAAAAAATGTTTATGTACGTAAGTATTTATTAGTATGTTTACAATGTACACCTGCACGCCAGAAGGGGGCGCCAAATCTCATCGTAGAGGGTTGTGAGCCAACATGTGGTTGCCTGGAATTGAACTCAGGGCCTCATGGAAGGGCAGCCAGTGCTCTGAACCTCTGAGCCGTCTCTCCAGCCCCCACAGCTTCTACTTTTAATGCCAATCTTAACTGTATTCAAGTTCATTAAGTTGTTTAGACTTTGGGTCTGATTAATTTTGATATGTAATGCATTTATTTATTTGTGATTTTTAATAATAAATAAAATTTTAAGATTACAATTTGTGTAAGACCTACAGAAAGCACTTCTTTAGGCACTTCCTCCGTTAGGAGACAAAAATTGTATGCAAATTATAAATGAAAAGGTTATTCTGTTTCACATTCTCCATAAAGGTGATCCAAAAACCTTATTTTTAATTTATATTATTTTTAATGGGGGAGGGGCAGGTGGAGTATGTGCATGTGCATGCAAGTGCCTGGGGAGTCCAGAAGAGGGCAGTAAACCCTTGGAGCTGGAGTTCCAGGCAGTCATGGCCTCCTGATTTGGATGCTAGGTGCTCTTCAAGAGCAACACAGTACGTGCTCTTAACCGCTGAACCATCTCTCCAGACCTAGATTCAAAAATCGTTAGGTCCAATCTCACCCACCCACACCTTGTTCCATCTTTCTGGATAGATAAAAGTGAGGGTCTGTGGACGTCACAGTTTGAATTCCACCAACAGAGTATAGGAAAAGCCGAAACCTAGGATCCTAGCTACTCTGGTTGTGCTGACTCTTGTGACTATGCCAGGCTGTACTCGATCTGAAAGGAAATGTTACAGATCTCAAAAACACTCTGTGTACAGACTGGCCAAACATGCAGCCGGTTGCTCACATTCAGCTGGAGGTTTTACCGGACAAACAATAGAGCCGCTTTCAAAGTGAACTTCCGTTTCCAGGATGAGAAGGAAACATTGGGACATAAGTTCTTAGGAGACACCTGTGGTAAGCAGGGGCCTGTGCCAAGGAGTGTAAAGAATTAGGAAAGAGAGGACTCAGGAGTCATCACATTGATTTGTCTCATAAGCTTTTTCCAGTGGGTCCTCTGTGCCTGGCTTTGTGCTAAGAGGCAGGCAGATGACAATCAGAAAGTCAGAGGCTCCTGCCTTTCTGAGTCTCACGAGTCAGTCTAGAATTTGCTTTTCTCTGATTCAAACACATTGAACATCCTAATTAAAACATCTATGGCAACTCTGAGAACATAGGTGCCTGCGGATAGTGGGAGTCCAAACAGGTTGTTACTTCCTCATTCTATGTCTGGAAGATGCAGGGCACCCAGTGTGATCCCTCTAGTCCTCTCCAATCCTCCATCCTCCAAATCATTTCACCCTGGAAAGGCTCCGTCTTTGAAGTTCAGCACGTGAACACAGCATTGTCAACAGGCAGTGACACAAAGCACCAGCTGTCTCTGGCAAAGACCAGCTGAGCAAATGCTTAACTCAGAAGCCTGTTATAGTTTCTGAAAAAAACAAATTACATCAGCACTTACCCAGCAGTCTCCCAAGCAGGCTAAAGAGTGCTGTCTTTAGTGCGTAAGAGAGAGAGAGAAAGAAAGAGAGAGAGAAACAACTATGCTCTAGCCTCATGTAATGGGACAGTGGTAGTGAAGATGGACAAGCATCTCCACAGCTCACTGCTTTGCCAGGCTATCCCACAGAGTGCTCAGAAAATAGCTTGGCATTTGGTTTTTTAAGACAGAGTTTCTCTGTGTAGCCTTGGCTCTCTTGGAACTTACTCTGTAGACCAGACTGGCCTCAAACTCACAGAGATCTGCTTACCTCTGCCTCCCAAGTGCTGGGACTAAGGTGTGTGCCACCACCCAGCAAGAATATAATTTTTCAGGGACACCCAAGGATTTAGTTCTGTGTGAGAGAATCTTGAACTAAACTCCTGTGGATACCAAGAGGAAACTATGTATTCAAAAATTATTTTTCAGCTAAAATAAATCAGAAAAATGTTAATCTCCTGTCTCCGCTGTCTTCTTTTTCCCTTTGCTCTTTCTCCAATCTTTCTAACTTAACTAGAGCAGAATTTCCTACCATATACCCACAACCTCATCCCCACCTCTCTCTCTCCCTCTCTCTCTGCCTCTCCACGGACATACCCACCTTTTAAAAATCATACTTCATTGGGGCTGGAGAGACTGCTCAGCGGTTCGGAGCAATTATTGTCTTGAAAAGGATCCAGGTTAATTCCTAGAGCCCATTTTGGATGGCTGACACAGCTCTGTAACTCCAGCTGCAGGGAGCCCTCTCCTGGACCCTAAAGACGTCTGCACTCATGTGCACAAACACACACACACACATAATTTTAAAATACTTAACTGTTTTTGTTTGTTTGAGACAGGGTTTCTCTGTGTAGCCGTGACTGTTCTGGCCTCAGTTTGTAGATCAGGTTGGCCTCAAACTCTCAGAGATTCGCCTGCCTCTACTTCCCAGAGTGCTGGGATTAAAGACACACACCACCACATCTGGCTTATAATTACTTTTATATTACATTTTATTTGTTCATTTTGTGTACATGGCAGGTCAGAGGATAATCTGAGAGAGTGAGTTCTGTCTTTCAACCATGTGGGTCATAGGAATTGGACTCACGTATTCAGGCTTAGAGACAATTGCCTTTACCCTCTGAGCCACCTTGCTGGCCCAATACACAGCCTCCTCCATATCTTTCCATATCTCTTCCCAAACCTCACAAACAAAAATCTAATACATAGCAGAAAACAAGAATATCCAATTATCCCTCTAGTAGGACCCTTAGGACACCAGTTTTTTAAACACTTTCTTTAATAATTAATTGGCAAGGGATCAAATTTGGAATCAGAAGTCAGCAGTGAACACTATAGACCAAGCTGTCTGCTTTAATGACTTTCCATGATTCTCAGAACCATCTATTCTTACATATGAGAAATTGGACTCAGGGTCAGAAAATCCCACAGAGACAGGCACACCAAACCCAGAGGCAAAATCAGTAAAAGCAGCTGACTCATCCCAGCTTGGCTTTCAAGCAAATCAGCTAACACCTGGAAGTCAGCGGGCAAGCATATCCTGGAGAACCACAGCTAGAGCAAGGTCAGGGGAGGCAGGTGTCTTATCTTATCACCTGACAAGTTAGCCCGTGGAAGCCAGGTGTACTGACTCACAGCTGAGGCACAAGGATGGTTGAGAGCTTGAAGCTAACCTGGAGCTGGATCGTGAATTCCAGGCTAGCTCAGGCACACATGGTGAGACCCAGCCCCAAAAAGCTAAGAGAAAAGAAGAAACAAACAGTCCTCAGAAACAAGAAAGTCTATCTTAAAATTCCAAGTCAGCCATTTACAGGAATCAATTACTTAGTTTTCTCTTAGTCTTAGTTTCCTCATCGATAAAATATGGATAAAATTAAAGTTTCTACCCACGAATAAGCACAGAACCTATCTTTCAGCAAAGACACAGACCTTTGCAACAGACACAGACCATTATAGAAAACCACGGCAGATCAGAATGCAGAGTCGTAGAGCTGAGCCCCAAATGATCGACAACAGAACTCTAGCAGCTCAGCCTCAGGAGTCAAAGCAGAAGGTTGGGTGGAAAGTCCATAAGGGCAGGAGGAACAAGGCATTCCTAGAAATGTCAGAGAAGCTACACCCATGAAGTCTCAGCAACAGGGCTGCTTGAACAAGACCTGAACAAGGACAACACACATAGACACGCTGATAGAGAAGACCGAGGGCTCATGGGGCCCCAATGCTAGTTGAAGAACTACAGGCAACTAAGGAATGCTGAGAACAGGGGAAATAGTCTTCCTCAGGGCAGAGCCTCCGACTTGGTTATCCAAGGCCAAGTGGTCAGACCTGAAATCATATACACACATTATGTTACATAGATCAAGCTGGCTGTTTTTATAAATTTAGGAATAGATATACAAATAGGTAACAACAATGAAAGAAATAGAGGCCAGGAATCTGAGGAAGAGCAAAGGAGTGGGTACAAGGGAAGGGCTGGAAAGAGAGAAAGAGGAAAAGGAAAGAAGTACATTTAATTTCAAAACAATTTTTAAATTAAAATTCCAGGAAGAAACTATGCTCAAAGTATGTAAGTATGAAACATGTAAGTATGAAAATGTCACAGTGAAACCAATTATTTTGTGCAATTAGTGCATATAAATTAAAATATAAAGTTCAACTTACCTTACAGACTACAAATATAACACATGTATGCATACACAGCCCAAGAAGCCCTCATATCCCTGTGCCAAACCCCACAATATGAGCACAAAATGAATAGCATATTAGTACTTGTTAATTTAGTTTACATTTGTTGTCATTATTAGTAGGTGGAAAGCCTGAACCAAGAGTGGGGAAATCCCTCAGCAGATACCCTGTGCAAGCCTGACACACTGAGTTCCAGCCTCAAAAACCCACATACAAATGTAAGGTGTCTTTTCCACACATTTGAGGCCTAACTTACTTACAAGTGTGCTTATGGGTACATGCACACACACACACACACACACACACGCATAACAAATAAAATAAAAATTTAAGAAAAGAAACAAACCAAGCTTGACAAGAAAAACAACCCAATAATTTTTCAGCCAACTGCCTATCTGGAAATGACGGTGGTCAGGCATGGGGACAGGAGATGCAGAGCTGAGCCTGTACCTAAGGGCTGGTGCAAACTTGTTCTTGAATTCCAGGAAACACTTCTGTCAGTGAACGCCTTGCTTGTCTCAAGTTGATTTGGCTGGGGAGTCTATGCCTGCCTGTGCACATGCACGGTAAGTAAATAAATGTAAATGAATTAATAATTAACAGATATACAAATACATCAAGAAATGTTTATTTTAATGAGCTCAGTTGAATAATTCCAGCAGTGTGAGTGTGTGTTTATACATGTATATTCCAAACATCATGCTGTATGTGATAAAGAGAGTCTGGCTGCCTAGCCATATGCTCCAGATCCAAAGAGCCAACTGGCTACCGATAGAAGCTACTCAGGAGAAAACGCCAGGCATGGTAACACAGCTGTAACCCCAGCACTTGGGAGGCTGAGGCTGGATGGTTTTGAGTTAAAGCCACCTGGGCTGTGGAGGTGCTTCCATTTCCTGGCTATTGGGAGTGAGCATGGCTACACAGGGATCTGTGGAGGAGGATGTTGAATCCTCCGGGCATGTGCCAAGCAAGGAGTGGTAGAGCTGACTCACACTGTAGGTTTCTTTTTAGCTTTTTGAGGGTCTCCACACTGAACTGCAGGGTGGCTGGAGCAGTTTGCAACTTCACCAGCAACGAATAAGGTCCTTTTCCCTGCATCCTCTCCAGCATTGCTGTTTATTGTTTTGTTGGTCTTAGCATTCCGACTAGGGTAAATGAAACCTCAAGTTGTTTTGATTCACATTTCCATAATTACTAGGTATAATATATATATTTTTGAGATATTTCTTAGCCATTTTTTTTCCTACTTTTAGGGACTCTCTGTTTAGGTCCCAGGCCCATTTTTTTTGGATGAAAACTTGGGTTTTGTTTTTTCTTTTTGTCTCTCTCTCTCTTTTTTTTTTTTTGGTTTTTCATATATTCTTGATATTAATCCTGTCAGAGTATATATAACTGGCAAGACCCCCATTCTGTGAGCTGCTTCTTCATTCCATCATTTCTTTAGTTGTGCAGAGGACTCTGAGTTTTCCTAGGTCTCACTCATAAAACTAATTGTTGGCCTTAATTTTTAAGCAAAACCATACAGGGTACTGCCTGTGGTCTTTCTAGCAGTTTCCGTGTTCTGGGTTTCACATTTAGGTCTTTGGCCCATTCAGAGTCAGTTCTTGGGCAAGGTAATAGATACGAGATGGTTCTAATTTCATTCTTCTGTGGACATCCCATTCTCCCAGCACTATCTGTTGAAGATGCTGTCTTTTCCCCGGTATTTGTTTGCTGTTTGTTTGTTACTTGGCATCTTTGTCAAATATCAGACGGCAGCAGCTAAGTGCACTCATGTTTGGGCTTCAGTCTTGTCCCCTGACTCTGCACGTCTTTTCTGTGTCCATAGCATACTGCTTTAATAGTATAGCTCTGTAATGTAGCTTGAGATCTGGGATGGAAAGTCCTCCAGCATGGTTCATGGTTCTTCTGGCTATCCGGGTCTTTTGTAATTCCATGTGAGTTTTAAGATAAGCTTTTTTTTTTTTTTTTTTTTTTTTTACTGTTTCCATGAAGAATGAAATGGGGGGCGGGGATTGATTTTGGCTACACTGAACTTGTAAATGGCTTTTGGTAGAACGATCATTTTTACCAATGATATTAATTTACCAATCCATGAGTCACCCTTCTTTTAAAATTACGTTGTATTGGAGTTGGAGAGGTGCTAAGCAGTTAAAAGCATGTATCACTTGCCAGCACCCACCAGGGAGGACTTATAGCCTGTAGCTCCAGCTTCGGGGCATCCCACGGCCTCTTTGACCTCTTCTTAAACTCATATATACAAATTCACACACATGCATACTTAATTTTTTTAAAAAATGGATCTTGGGCTGGACAGATGGCTCGGGTGTTAAGAATGCTGCTTGTTCCTCCAGAGTGTCAGGCTTTAATTCCTAGCACCCATATGGCACCTCACAAATGCTGGTTACTCCAGTTACAGGGGACCTTATGTTTTTTTACTGGCCTCTACAGACACCAAGAATGCACACAGTGCCCAGATATGTGTGCAGGAAAATTACCCATACACATAAAATAAATAATAGAAAAATTTTAAATAAAACTTTTTATAGAAACTACATTTCATTTGCCTATTTTGTAGGCAGGAGAGACAATATAAAGATACAGGATGTGGCGGTGTATACAGGGAGCTGTTGACACAAAAAGCACAGTTCATGCCTCAAAGGAAATAAAACTTAGTTTATTCTGGAGCCAAATTTGACAGAGGCCCAGGAAACATGCAAGTAAGTCAGCAAGGGTTCTAGGTTCTCATGCTGACGCAGTTTTATGGTTTATAGTTGCAGGATAAAGAAAACCCTAAAACTAGAGCAATGTTAAAATATACTCCTGGGTTCATCAAAGAGACAGTGACAGCAAGATGGGGGATCACTTCACCATGTCTCAGATGCTATCTGATGACATAATCAGCTTCAGGGTTGGTGGAAGGTAGTGAAATGCTAAGATAACTGATGGTTTTCATCTTTTAACTACAGGATGTTGTGTCCAGCACATAGGTGGACAAGGAGATAGCTAATGGAAGGCAAAAGCTACTTGCAGGGTAAAGTACAATTTGACCCTGGGCTGCAACTTTCCCATCTCTGCACATCACTGCAGCACTAAGCAATGAGTCTTTGCAGACCCAGCTTCTTTCCAGAGACTCTCCTTCACAGAGGTCAGAGGACAACTTGAGGGAATGGGTACCCTCCATCTACCACGTCAGTCCCAGGGATTAAACTTGGTTTGTCAGGCGTGGCAACAAGTGCTTTTACCAACTGAGCTATCTTGCTGGCCTGGGAGACAGCCTCCTTGAAATCCTCTCCATCCTGAAAGATGTGCTGGCTAATTTACATCAACTTGACATAAACTTTAGGAAAAAGAAGCCTCAACTGAGAAAATTCTCCTACCAGCCTGGCCTGTGGGCAAGCCTGTGGTATGTTTTCTTAATTGATGATCCATGTGGGGTCTCTCCAGGTCTCAATGGGCAATGCTACTCCTGGACTGGGCTGGTGGTTCTGGATGCTCTTAGAAAGCTGGCTCAAGCAGAACTGTCCTTCTTTCCTCTCTGCTGGGTGCCAGCTGCCCGCTGTTGAAATGGGCAAATTCATGAAACCTGGGAAAGTGGTGCTGGTCCTGGCTGGATGCCACTCCCGACGCAAAGCCGTCATCGTGAAGAATATTGATGATGGCACCTCAGACTGCCCTTACAGCCATGCCCTGGTGGCTGGAATCGACCACTATCCCCGAAAAGTGACAGCTGCCGTGAGGAAGATGAAAATCACCAAGAGATGAAAGATCAAGTCCTCTGTGAAAATTCATAACTATAGTCACCTCATGCCCACAAGGTACTCTGTGGACACCCCCTTGGACAAGACTGTTGTCAATGAAGATGTCTTTAGCGACGCAGCTCTGAAACGCAAAGCCAGGTGGGAGGCCAAGGTCAAGTTTGAAGACCGATACAAGACAGGGAAGAACAAATGGTTTTTCCAGAAGCTTCACTTTTAGGTGTATTTTTGATTCCATTATTAAAAATTTGAGAAGAATGTTGTATTAGGTCATTAATATTTACTATTGATATATCTTTTAGTTAAGCAGCGGTTATTCCTAAACAGCTGTATAACCAAATCATCACACAGAAACTGGGATTTATTTAATTAACCTAGAGCGCAATGCTGGGCAATGATTACTCCATCCTAAACCTCTAAACCCGCATAGTTTCCTACCATTCAGATTCACACATTATACTTGCTTTTGGTGATATCTTAGGTCCAGTTCATTTCTCCAGGAGGTTCCAAGACCTCTCCTCCAGGTTCTCCTCCTACTCCTCTCCTTCCTCCTTCCTCCTTCCTCTTCCTCCCACTCTGGACCAGGATGTCCCACCCTATCCTCTCCATTTCTCAGCATTGTGGCTGGTTGTTTTAATTGACAATATAGAGAACAAATAGTGGCATGTTTACACACATTTGAGACAGGAGATGCTTAGAATAAGCATCACAATGTAATGTCCAGATAGTGGGGGAGAGAAATCAGCATTTGAATGAACAAGGGTAAATTGTAAACATTCCAAAAGAACATTATACCAACAGAAGAAGAAGAAAAAAGAAGAAGAATGAAGATAGTTGGCTCAGCAAGTCACTATAATCAAGCCAGTAAGCAGCATTCCTCCATGGCCACTGCTTCGGGTCCTGCCTTGAATTCTTGTCATGAATTTCTGGCTAGCAGACTACAGAATGTAAGTTGAAATAAACATTTTTCCTTTCCAAGTTGCTTTTGGTCATGGTGGTTCATCACCACAATAGAAATCCTGACTAAGACACAGTAACACAGGTAAACAAGAAAGAATAAATCAGAATCCCTGAGATGGTGGGTTCTTGTTCCCAGAAGACATTGTCAGGAGAAATAGTGGAAAGGCATACAGTTTGGTTTCTAAACAGGACCTATAGTAAAGGAGGGAAGATCTCATGGCCTAAAAAACTACCTGCCAGGGTCTGTTCAATGGACTTCCAGCCTTAGTTCTGTCCTATCCCACAGGGATAACTTGGTACTTCCCTTAATACTCAGCAAGACTGTCCACTTATAAGCAGGGCATGTTGGTACACACCTGTAATCCCAGCACTCAGGGAGGTAGGGCAGGCAGATCTCCATGAGTTTGAGGCCAGCCTGGTCTACAAAGCAAGTCCAGGACAGCTAGGACTATACAAAGAAACCCAGTTTTAAAAAACAAACAAACAAAAAGAATGTTTAGTTAGCCCTCAAGTAGAACCCTCATGAGCTTCAGGTTTAAATTCATTATGTAACAGATAATTGGCAAATTTCCAGGTTTAATGAATGTAGAAGAACAGCACTGCTGTTCTCAGAGCCATTCATTTTTACTTGTGAGAAATTGGGTTCAGGATCAGTGTACCCCACAGACACAGGCACATGGAACATGGGAGTGAAATCCAGCCCAGGAGAAGTAGCTGATGCATCCCAGTTAGGCCTCAAGGAGCCAGCCTCAGCCAGCATGCACTCTATGAGACCTTATCTCAAAAAATAAATGAATAGAGAGCTGGTGAGATGCCTTAGCAGATAAAGGCACATACTGGCCCAGATGTGATAACCTGAATTACACAGTCAGTTCCAAAGAGCAAGGAGAGAAGTGAGCCTGAGGAGCTGTTCCCTAACTTCCTCTTGCCTGTCAGCACTCTTACACGTACACAACAATAAATAAATGATTCCGGTACGTAAGCCAAATAAACCCTTTCCTCCTGAAGTTACTTTGGTCCTGGTGTTTCATCAGAGCAATGGTAACCCTAACTGGGACATCCTGTTTCAAAAACTTAAGAGAGCTCTTCGTTCCTGTTCGTCTGAGGAGTCCCAAGCAGCCCTCACAGACATGCCAATGTTGCCATTTCTGAATTCCTGCCTTGTCCATAAGACCTGTAGTCCAACAGAACCTAAAGTGGCAGCAGCAAGAAGAAAATCAAAATCCCAGTGAATTACTAAAAGCAATAGTTAAAAATAAACATCTCTATCCTTGATTCTTGGAGCCATAAAAACTGGTGATGGGAAATACAGCAACATGTATGAATCTAATTCACACACGTGTTACACCCTAGAGGACGAAGCTCCAGCGCCACAAGGGCCTTCACCCAACCCCCACTGTAACCAAATCTCGGAAAGGTCACCCGCCACTGTATCAGACACTATACCGGGGGAGGGGAATATGACTGACATGGGGTTGTAAGCCCAGAGCCTGGAAATGGAGGCAGAAGGTTCGGTATTTCAAAGCCAGCCTCAGTTACACAGTAAGTTTACGATACCCACATAAGACCCTGTCTCAACAACAACAACAAAAAATCAGAACTCAACCCAACACAAACCAACCAGCCAACAACCCTCCCTCCAAACAAGCAACCAACTTCCCAGAAATCCTAGGTGTTCGCTGTACAGTGTAAGGACATCTTTGTGGGTTTATTTTTTCGTGTGTGTGATGGAAGTGCTTTGAAGAATGACTGTAGATGCTTGACCACAAGTCACCATGTTATCAGGGGATCGAAGTTCCCCATTATGAATTGAGTGCCATCTGGCCTTCCAAGGCATAAAGTTGGCCTTTTCAACAGTATTCCATCATTAAATGAAAATGCTGTACATGAATCAGGCTCATGGAAATCCTGAAGGGATAAATAATTTGCATAAGCAAAGGGTACCAATGGCTCTTCCCTTCAGTTGCATCTGTGAAATGAGAAGAGACTCTAGGGCTTGTCTCAAGACAATTCTGCATAATATTTGTGGCACTACCCAAAAGTGGCTCTGTATGATAGATTGACAGTGAGGGTTTGAATCCAGCATCTACTATAGTTTATTATTATCTTACCATAGTTCTATATCATAATTGTGTCACAGACACACCAGCCTCTTCAGAAACTATATGAGAATTAGTTATCAAAAAAAGGTGCTGTGTCCGGATGTAAAGGAATACTGTGATAAACTAATAGGTGTTGCCTATATAGACCCTGTCCTTATCAATCTTTGTTTCCCTCTAGAGCAGGATACAGATTAAAAAAAAAAGATTTAATTATAATACAGTCTGATGAAAGGCAAGAAGAGGGGAAAAAATCAAGTTCTATAAGAATGGATAGATAGGGCAGGGCACAGTGGCTCATGTCTTTAATCGCAGCACTCAGGAGACAGAGTCAGGCTGATGTCTGTGAATTTGAGTCCAGCCTAGCCTGGTCTACAAAGTGAGTTTCAAGACAGCCAGGGCTGATTCCCAGAGAAATCCTATCTCAGAAAACAACAACAACAAAAAAGAATACATGGATGGTAAGGGAGTTAGAGGCCTTCTTTCTAAGTGTGGTGGAGAACACCTTTAATCTGAGCACTTGGGAGGCAGACCGATCTCTATGATTTCAAAGCCAGCCTGATCTACATAAGGATATCCTTTCAAAAAATAAAAAGGGAAGGTTTTCTGAGAGGAAATTATATTTGACTTGAGATTAAGAAGGTTCAGTAGGAGACAGGCAGATAAAGTGGCACACGGCAAAAATGTGGAGGCGAAGGGAAATAAACGTGGTTAGAGAAAATAGCAAGTGCCAAGGTCCTGACGCGGCAGTTGGCACAGAGAGTCCGGACCTTAGAAGGTAAAAAGAGAAAGGGCCAGGGATGAGGTTAGGTGACTAAGCTGTGTTTGTCCTGAGGATGGCAGTCACTGAAGTTTCAAGGACAAAGTCAGTGTCACGGTTTATCATGGCTCTGTGACTAACAGTTGCAGCAAAGGACACGGAGGGAAGTGGATGGCTTGACACAGCATTGGTTAAAATAGGTGGAAACTGGTCACTGGGCATAGTGGCTCACATCTATGACGCCAAGCGAGGGGGCTGAGAAGAGGGTAGTGTAAGTTTAAGGCCAGCCTAGTCTACACAGTGAATCCCAGCGCAGTTAGGGCTACACAAGGAGAACGCTCTTCAATTAATTAATTAGTTAATGAATTTTTAGAAATCATAGGCAAATAGCTGGTATATAGTTTTAAAACATTTGAAGTAGAAGATTAAACTATCAGTGAATTAGTGTTATTATGCTATTTTAGAATGCAGAATACACCCAGGAGATGAAATCTGGCTGCTAAAATGTTGGCATTTCTCAGGTGTTCTTTTTTTTTAATTTTTTTTAATATTAGTTACAGTTTATTAACTTAGTTTCCCAGCTGCAGCATGCTCCCTTATTCCCTCCCAGTCCCATCCTCCCTCCCTCATCTCCCTCCTGCCCCTTTCCAAGTCCACTGATAGGGGAAGTCTTTCTCCCCTTCTATCTAACCCTAAAGAAGGGGGAGTTAGTATGACCTGGAGAGGACAGGAGCTCCACAAGGACCAAATATATCCGGGCACAGGAGTCTTTTATGAGACTGTATCTCCAACCAAGGACCATGTATAGATATAAGCTAGAACCCCTGCTCAGATGTAGCCCATGGTAGCTCAGCATCCAAGTGTGTTCCCTAGTAAGGGGGACAGGGACTATTTCTGACATGAACTCAATGGCTGGCTTTCTTTACACCGATCCCCCTCTCCCCCGAGGGAGGAGCAGCCTTGCTAGGCCACAGAGGAGGACTTTGCAGCCAGTCCTGAAGATACCTGATAAACTAGGGTCCCAGGTTCTTGAGGTTTACAGAGATAGAAAACCGAGGTTAGCCTTGTCCCAGTTTTCCAAGCCTTGTGGCAATGACACTTCTCTGAACTTACTTGAACAGCCCCTAAAAGGAGTTTTAGAATAGAAAAATAAATTATTCCACAGATTCTTACAGTGGAAGTAGAGACCAAGCTAGATGAAAATAAAAGTAGTCTTCAACTATTTAAATAGAGTTGTGGGGTCTATCAGTCATAGTTGCACCCAGCTGAGAAAGGCAAGAAAACACTCAGCCATAAACATTGGCTTAAACAGCAGGTTTCTGCTATGGGTTGCACATTAGAATTGGCAGAGGAGTTTTAAAACTTACAAAGGCTTAGTGCCTTCATCAGAAATTCCAGAGTGAGCTAGACAGCAGGGACTGACTGGGAAATTCCATTTGTGATTCTAGGGAGAAGCTCAGAGTGAGAACCTTTTTACTAGTTTAAAAGGGTAAAGACGTGTGTGTGTGTGTGTGTGTGTGTGTGTGTGTATGTGGCTGTGTGTGTGCACATGCACAGGTGTGCAGAGTCCTCAATGTGTGCATATCTATATGTGGGTATGCATGAATGCATGTGCTCATGCATTTGGAGGCCATAGGTCAACATCAGGTGTCTTATTCATTCATTCTCCACCTTATGTTTCTAAGCGGGGTCTCTCACTGAACACAGAGCTCTCTGATCCAGCCAGGCTGGCTGGCCACCAAGCTCCAGGAGCCCTCCTGTCTGTCTCCCCAGGACTAGGACTATAGACACACGCTGTATACCCAGCTTTGTACGTGAGTGATGGGGATCCAAACTCAGGTCCTCATGCTTGGGCAGCCAGTGCTTTGCCAATGGAGCCATCTCCCCAGCCAGTGGGTGAGCCAGAACAGCAGAGTTGCTAACAGGCATCATTGTGGAGTCAGGATCTTCTCCTTACCTCCTCCTCACCACCCTAAGCTTTCAGCTTTCCTGCTCTTGGTCACAAGACAGACGCTGCTATGAGCACTGTGTTAGAGCTCCATGCTGGAAGAAGGCAGCAACAGCAGCTTCTGCCCTCGTGGATCTTCTCCATTCTACATAAAAGTGGAAACCTGAGTGAACAGGGCTACCAGCTTCCCAAACTGTGCTACAGCCGTGTCCACTGGAACGCAGTGTGGGAGCTTGTATGTGCTGCAGCCCCTGTAGAAGGCAAGGGAGGAGGAAGCAGTTGTAAGAAGCATTCCTGACTGAGCCAATCTACAGTGTCAGCCAGGAACAAGGAGATTACGTCTTTAAAAAAAAGTAAAAATAACACTATAATTGCAAGACATACAATATCTGGGAGCGCTTTCATCACACCCTGACTCCACACCACTTTATTACCCATTTACATGACTCTATCCAAGCCCCAACTCTATGCTACTTTTTTTTTGAGGTTGTATTAATTGGTTAATACGGCTGCCCCTTCAAATTCCAAATTTTCATTTGAGTAGAAAAGCAGCAGTCATTAGCCTAAGCCTGAAGAGTGGAATTACCAGAATCTTCCCCACAAAGTCCTGGCCTCTTTCTGCCTCATGGTCTCCAAAATAAATTTTCATTTCTCTGCTGACCTGAAGTTCACATTTAATTATTTACTGCCAAGGGTTTGAGTTACTGCAAATGTGCCCCTTGGGTCTATCCCAGTTGAATCCATTATCAGGGGCCCCATCACGATCTCTAGCTTGGGAATTACTCCTGTCCAGTCTCCATGCAGAAACGAACACTCATAATTTCCAGCTTTCTCCTGAGCAAGAAGAATACCTTGATGTCCCATGGGTAAATCCAACCCAGGATGTCACTGTGACCTCATGATGCTCCTATCCAGATTCCTGTATTCACTTCTGTATTAGTTACATTCCTATTCCTGTGGGGGCAAGGAGGGGGGGAGACACCAGGACCAAAGAAAGCTTATTTTAGCTTGTAGTTCCAGAGGGGTAAGAGTCTATCTGCAGGGAGATATGGCAGCAAGTACAAGTGACAAGCAGGGTGACAGGAGCAGGGAGCTGAGAGCTCATGTCTTGACTCCCAAGCAGGGAACAGAGAGAGCGCCTGGGAATGTCATGAGGCTTTGAAACCTCAAAGTTGGCCCACAATGACATACTTCCTCCAACAAAGCCACACCTCCTAAGCATACCCAAACAGTGCCACCAACTGTGGACAAATATTCAAACTTCTGAGGCTATAGGGAACATTCTTATTTAAATTTCTATATACATGAGGAGCCAAGTAAACAGTATGACTTAAGTGAGTCTTTTGTTTGTTTGTTTGTTTGAGACAGGGTCTCACTATGTAGCCTTGGCTGTCTTGGAACTCTCTATGTAGACCAGCCTGGATTCTCCTAATTTTACATAGAACCAATCATCACATAAATGCCCTCTAATCTGTTCCTCTCTCCTTTTCTAATTCCAGGCTCCAGCCATCTTCTATCTGGACCACATAGCAAAAACGAATTCAGTGACCTAAAGGGAGGCAAGCTTGCACTTCTAGGAGAAGGAAAGAAAAGCCAGCAGAAGCCTGCAGACCTGGGCATAAAACACAAGGGGAAGGGGGTAGGGACAGTCTACTTGGTAGAGTGCTTGCTTCAGAGGCACAAAGTCTGGGTTTGATGGGCCCACCACATATGCTGTGCATAACTGCATAAGCCTAGAACCTGGCACTTGGGAGGTGGAGGTAGGAGGATCAGAAATTTAAGGTCATTCTTAGTTACATAGCAAGTTCAAGGCTAGCCTGGGCTACATAAGACTCTTCGCCAAAACAGACTAAAAAGTGACTGGAGCTGAAGGTATAGCTCAGTACTGAAACATCTTCCTAGCACAAGGGAGGCCTGGATTCAATCCTTAGTATTGCAGATGGATGAATGGATGGATGGACAGATGGACGGATGGACAGATGGATGGATGACATTCATTAGTTGTAACAAATGCACCATGCTGATGGAAGGTATTAATAACAGAAGGAAGGTGTGGTGATGTGTGTTCATGATCTCAGCACTTGAAAGGTCAGAGCATGAGAATCAATAGTTCAAGATTTTTTCTCAACTACATAAAAAGTTTGAGGAAAGTGTGGGCTATATATGAAACCCTGCCTCAAAAAATACAAAACAAAACAAACAAAAAATCTGAACAAGTTTAAAAAAAAAATAGGGGAACTGGGAACTAAGCACTATTTGCTCCATTTTGTGTGCATCCATAAATCCTCTTTAATAAAGGCAGGAGGGAATTAAGGTATAGATGACTAACTGATTGTAAGGTTTAAGAATCTGAGTCTAGGCGGCCTGGGGAAATGAGAAGACTAAGTGATTAAGAGCACTGGCAACTCTTTCAAAGGACCCAGGTTCAATTCCCAGAACCCACATAGGAGTTCAAAACTGCCTGACCCCAGTCCCAGAGATCCAGTGCCCTCTTCTGGCATCCTCAGGGACTTGATACACATGTGCACAGACATACATTTAAACAACACATAAAATAAAAATAATTTTTAAAAAATTTTTAAATATTTTGAGTCTTGTCCAGTGAACATATATCAGTTCACTCCCTGCTAATGGTGACAGTTTAAGAATGAAATAAAGCCAGGCTGTGGTGGTGTGCATCTATAATCCCAGCACTCAGGGAGGCAGAGGTTAGCAGATCTCTGTGAGTTTGAAGACAGTCTTGTCTACAAAGCAAGTCCAGGACTCAGGTTACACAGAGAAACCCTGTTTCACAGAAAGAAAAAAAAAAAGAGGTCAAGCATAACTCATACCTTCAACCCCTGTACTTGGGAGGCAGAGGCAGGAGGATCACTGTGCAGTCAAGGCCAACCTGGACTACACTCTGTCTTCTGAATCAACATGGGTTACAGGATAAAATTCTATGTCACAAATATAATAAAATAACTACAAAGAATACTAAAAAAAAAAAAACAAAACCCAAGGGAGTCCTCATTGAAATGCGTCTCCACTCCCTTTTGTAAATATATGGTTGAGAAGCTTATGAGTCACAGGATTCGATGTAATTCCACAAACTTTTATTATTGAGCATCTACTATGTGCAAAGTATTGAGTCAGGGCCAAAATTCCAGAGGTAGAAACGTCAAGGGCAGTGTAATTTGATCTCATTAAAATACCACCCAAAGTCTCTCTGGAGCCAGAGATGGCAGAGCCCGAGAAGATGAAAGGTATAAGACTATTATGAGCTAGGTTTCCAGCTTCTGAATCTCCTTCCCTACAGAGGCTGATACATGGGGTGCCCCACACAGGAGCCTGCCACGTGACCCAATCACCTGTCTTATACCCAGCCCCGACCTACATTTTTAAAGTCTGACTTACACAAAGGTAAGCACAAAGTTTAGATTTGGCTGCTAGATAAAGAAGCAAAATGCGAGCTGGCCTGCGATTCAACGGGACCACTGTAAACTTCTGTGCTTAGTTTCAAAACAAAAAACAAAAACGAAAACCTCAAGAGCAGATTCACAGGGATTCCTGGCTTGGTAGTAATTCATGTAAAAATAAAATAAAAAATAAAAACAACCGGGCTTTTACTTGACCACACATTTGTTCTGAGGCATTAATGGAATGTGGCTGATAAAAACAAAGGTTAGGGCAATTCTTCAACACAGCCATAAATCTACTGTCCAGATAAGAAGGTGGCGTTTTGATCCTGTTCTAGGCAGACCACACCGGAGCACTGTTTTCACACTGAGGCATTCATTTCCCTGTTGGAACTTGGCATCCTTGGCCCATTTTTTTTAATACAATTATTTATTTTTCAGAAGTATCTGTGCGTAAACATACAAGTGCTATGGCACTCATGTGGAGGTCAGAGGACAACTTCTGAGAGGCAGTTTTCTCCTTCCACCATGTGGGCTCCGTGGATTAAAGTCAGGTCATTGGGTTTGGCAAAGAGCGTCTTTACCCACGGAGCTATGTCACCATCCTTCTTGACCCTGTTACTGTGAAATGTTTTCTCACATGCCTTTTCTGTCCTCTGTTCTAGCATGTTCTTGAACATTATGTGAGAAAAGACAAAGAAAGACAACAAAAACACCATACATAGAACGATAACAAAGTGGTACTCTCGAGAGAACCTGGTTCTTTCCTGAAAATGCCACCACGCTGGCTTTGTTAAGTTATTCTGCTATTGCAGTCTCCTCTCTTTGGGAGCCTGGGCCTAAATCGGGAAGTCATGCTTTTCAGCTGTTATATGCACTCCAGTCTCCCAGGCCTTAATCTTAACCAGGCATTTTGTCCTTCCTAGATTCCTATTCTTCCACCAAAGATACAAGAGGCCAGACTGACCAAACTCCTCTAGGAGTCTAAATCTTCCATTTAGTCTGAGACCTAGGATGCTGTGAGCAAAGCTGTTACAGGGCGAAACTGTAGAAGTTCCTCTCTGCCCTTCCAGTTAATAGTTCTCCCCTGGCCGGGGATCTGTCCCAATGCTCACTTCCCTTTCTATCCCTGCCCTGATGAGAAGAGAGTTGGGATAATGCCAAAAAAAAAAAAAAAAAAAAAAGGAGGAAGAGCAAGAGGAAGGAGGAGCCACACGTTGGATCTCTGCCTCTAATCTCAGCATTCAAGAGACAGAAGCAGCAAATGACATAATGAGGCCCTATCAAAGAATTAAAAAAAGGGGAGGGGGAGACTCAGATGTTAAGAGCACGGGCTGCTCTTCCAGGGGACCTGGTTTGGGTTCACAGGACCTATGTGGTAGCTCACAACCATCTGTAACTCCAGCTTCAGGGCATCTGCTGCCCTCTTCTGGCCTCTGTGGGGTGCACCTGGTGCAACAGACATGTGGGCCAAACGTCCACACACCTAAGATTAAAATAAATTTCAAAAACACCTAAAATAGTTTAAGGAAGGAAGGATCTATTTTTGCTCACACTTTGAGAGTACAGTCCATTGTGGGAAGGAAGTTTATGGTGACAGCATGAGGCAGCTGGTCACATCACATGTGAAGTCAGGAAGCAGAGAGAGCAGTGCCAGAAGCCAGCTTTTTTTTCTCCTTATTATTCAGTCTGGACTTGAGCCCAAGGACTGGTACAGTGTGGAAGCCACTAAGTCAAAGCTGGGGTTCAGGTAACTTTGAATTCACGCATCACAGTGCATCCCACAGGGCTCGGTAAATGTTTCTATTGCCTACAATGGTATGCCCAGGGCACCTCCTTCTAAGTCCATTCTGGGCTCATTCAGTGGTTTGGGCTAGCCTGAGAACCTTGCCACAGCGTATAATGCTGTTCCTCCTGAGGAACAGTCTTCCAGATTCCAAAGGACGGACTTGCAAACAGCCTTCTGGAGTGCAGCCCCATCCACTGCTGGGAACTGCCTTTGTTGGACTTGTTTATTTGAGAGAACTGCTCTGGACTTCGACCCTGCAGCTGCCTGGCAGGAGGCAACCTGGCTTTAGCCAATCCAGGGTGGGGCCAGGAGCAGAGGAAAGCTGGTAGCTGCTGCTGCTGCTGCATACTAAGATGCCACACTGCCACAGCTGGGGGGAAGGTTCAGAGGGCTACAGTACTAAGGACTTTACTTGACAGCACAAGTCCCCTCCCCACACTTGAAGCTGGTGAAAAAGAGAGAGACTGACTCACTTGAAGATGAGAGGCATCTCCCATTTCTAAGGGCTGCAGAGTAAACCCTTCCTATAAGTAGCTACGGATTTGAGTGCCACGGCCTGCCAGAGCCACATTGGCCTTCAAGATTCTTGAGAGCTATTTTGAGTGGTTTCACTGCTCATGATCCTGGCAAACTTAGCCATTTTTCGGACAATATTTAGATTCTGAGGTAAGTGTGAACTAGATGATGACCTTTCAAGCCGTGGCACAATGTTCTGTTTAAAGCTTTCATTTCTTCCTCAGAACACCCTCAAAGTCCTCTGACCCCTCTGTGTGGCCTCCCTAAGGTTCTGTGTACACTCCTGGGGGAGTGCAGAGGGAGAGGTAATGAATGAGGGCAAAACCCTCACGTGTTTTGGGTTACCGAGGAACGTGGAGCTTTGGGAGACCCTTTGCCTCTGCAGCAAATTGAACTTTCGAGATGCGTAGTACAAATGCATCATCTGAGGCATTTCATACTCTCTGGATGTTCTGAAGGTTGGCTTCAAAATACATGGGAACGTACAGCTGCAGTTCCCTGCTCCCTCGTGAGTGGTAACTAGGAGCTGGCTTGCATGTCCAACCTGCTATGGCTGAAATAATAACGTATCTGCAGCTTCACTTTAGGTGACTCACCAGAAGAACTATTTTAAATAGTCTGCAGCGACTACGATTACATTTGTTCTAAGAGAAACAGACTGAAGGGACAAAAGGCTAATTGCAAAAGTGCTCTTTTTCAGCTCAGAGGAGTCTCATTGTATTTTCTTGACAGCATCTTAGTTACCAGACACAACAGGAGGCATGAAAGCTGGTATGGAAAACACTGGAAAACACTGACGCCTTAACACCACCTGGCACACTTCTTGCTCATCTACAGACAAGCTTGCTAAAGAAGCCACAGCCTTGTCCACCTGTTCATCATGGACCCTATCCCATGCCCTTGTAATGAAAACCTTTTTCGGGCTGCAGTGTGGTGGCCTTGTGACCAATCAGTCCATTTGTCAACCTTCTAATCATCTTCAGTTCTCTCAGCAATAGCTATGTCTACTCTCTCTACCAACTTAAAATGAAGAAGCTGGCTGTGCTTTTTGGCTGGAGCTTTGAGCTTGGGCTTCTGGGGTAAGCCAAGGACACAATAGATGCAAGAAATGGTGGGCTCCCACACTCCTCAAATCAAGTAGACCAGTAAGCACTCACCTTATTATTCACCTGAACAGATGTCTCCCTGCCTGGAGAAGAAGTGAGACAATCCAGAATCTTCTAGAACTAAGAACTATCAAGAGTATCTCGGGAGAAGAGAACAGATGAGAGAGGTGGTTACCCTAGACCTACAGGAGTTTCCCTTCAGCTTGGGTTCTCTTACTTTCCATTTCCACGATCCCCTTGCTCCTGCCCCTCAAGGAAATATTGCTTTAATGACTGGCCTCTCCACATGGCTTGAGCCAGGCTGGAATGTTCCCAAAGCCTTTACACAACCCTACAGAAGAACAACAGGACATAAACAAGAAAATACACGACGTATAAACAGTAGGCTTGTGAACCGCATTAACAAGGGCAAGAGTGGGAGAACCAGACGTGGGAGGAGGGGAATTTGCGTGGTAGAACTTTCTTGTTGGTTTTTCGAGATTCACGCTTACTCTACAAGCAATGCATCTGTATTTTGAAGCTTATACAATATGGCTTTCTATCTCCTCATCACACTCAACCACTCAGGGTTTGTCTGCCATGAACTGTCCATCTCAGTAATCCTGAGAAGCTTCCTCCTACTCCTGCCTACCCCCACCCCCACCAGATGTGCGGAGAGGTAATGGGGTTCAGTCATCCAACAAATGTGCCCCTGAGTACCAGCTCTGGTGAAAGACACAGGAATGCGATGGCTCATACCTGGTCTTATCAGGCACTGTCTGATAAGAGAAAATATCCAGGGTCATTTCCTTAATACTCCATATCATTTTAAAGGTATTAGATCTGATGTTTAAAAAAAAAACTTTATGTGAAAGCACATTTAACAGGGTCATTAATCTCTGCCAATAAAAAGATTACGATTTAGAGAATTCCCAAAGGACAACAATGATAACAACAGAAAGAAACTCTTGCATGTGACTACATCTTCCCAAAGATGGCAAAGAGGAAAATCCCACTTTCTAGAACTGTCAAGATAACTCATCTCTATCCTCTGTGACTCCCATAAGATGACTAAGAGCCCCTATCAGGCCAGTCCAGCTCACCAGACTGTGAACTCCTTCCCAGTATCTCCACATCTAACCCAAGCTCAGAGTCTCCCACCTGACAGTGTTATCTTCACTTCCCTGGAAATGCCTCTGCCTTAATATGCCTCGGTTTCCTCAAAGAAGACAAAGATGAAACACCTGAAGACGTCACAAGCGAACTCCATCTGAAGCCCGAAAGCCAGTTATACTAAGAAGAGCACTTTTACTTCCGGGTGGGGTGGGTGGGAATGCTACTCTTTTTGACACACCCTTCAGAGAACAGTCCCGTGAGGGAACCAGCCCTCAGCTATGGCTCTTACGATATCGCTGCTCCATGAGGAAAAGATACCCAAACTCTTAAGGCTTGGACCTTGCTCAGGGGCCTCAGTGGGCCAGGCCCTGTAGGTGCTCAGTGGGCCAGGCCCTGTAGGCGTCCCTAAGTCCTCTTGAGTCTCACAAGCTTATTCTAATAGATGGTGCAGACAGCCATTAAACTAGCTTAAGAGAGAGCAAGCGCCCATGAGACCCTACAGTTTATCTTAGCACATAACAGACCTGCTGCTACATAACTATATAAACAAACATTTCACAGCCCCCAAATTCCTCAAGGCATATGACAGAGATCAACCAATACAAATGTATTCCACAGGAAACAGCAGGTGGCAGCAGAGGGTTACATTTTTTTACACTTTGGCACGGAATGAGAACAAAGTGTCAGGCATAATCTCGGCTGAGTCACCCCACTGGCCTAGAGACAGACGCTCCACCATTTTGTCATGTGTATAGTGGAGAGTCCTCTGCCATGGGTTCTGCACGTTTCGACAAGAGACTTTCTCAAAAGCCCTTGCCCAAAGCCAGACGTTCTGAGCTCTGTGAGCCAAGCAGGAAAGCGACTGGCAGCAGTATCCAGATGACACAGACTCCAGCTACGAGTCTTTCCCATTCCCCAGTGTCAAGGCATTCTAGGTCACCTCTTCTTCACAAAGGAGAGGCCCTCAAATAAGACTGAGTATGAGGACGTAGAAGAGTGCCTAACAACTGAGTTTCCACGTCACGGGGTTTGCTCCATCTATTATATTGCTGTCCAAGGCTAGAGCGTGGAGCCTGAGAAAGGGAGTTAGTTGAATCTGAAGCTGAGGTACCTGGCCGGCTAGGGACCCCAGAAAGCCCCGCCACCCCCGGCAGCTGCTGTGGCACTGGACTTGTGAGCTGACAGTGCTGTGATCTCCCTCCCACTTGGCCCCATGTATTCCTTGCCTTACTTAGTACTATTCGTGGCTTCCACTGTGCAAGCTGCAGCTGGAAAGCTTGCATTATCACAGTGTTGTGCTATAGCTTGCAAGCCAGTCCTTTGCTGAATTGCTTTGCGGGGAAAATCCAGGATTGCCTGTAAGAAGTATCTGGAGCCTGTGAAGTGGCTCAGAGGGTAAGGGTACTTGCTGCCAATCCTGAAGACCTGAGCTCAGTCTGAGCTCTGCAGGGTGGAAGGGGAGAACACATAACGTTCAGACCTCTAAGTGCATATCATGGCATGCAAATCAGCTTGCTTTCAAGAACACACACATATGTGCAATATAAGCATTTTTTTTAAAGAAAATAACCTAAATGACCCTTAATAGCCTTAATAAGAGAAAAGAAAGTGACTGGTCAGTTTATTTTACTCCAAAATGGTGCTTTCAGCTCTCTCAGAAACAGTTGGATTTAGCTGCTTTAATTCCATCAGGAAAAAACGGAAACACCTTTTAGAAGAGTAAAAGGTAAAGGACGGGTAAAGGAGGATGGGGGGATAGTAAAGGAATGGGGAAAGATAAAGGGAGGGAGGAGACTGGAAAGATGAAGGCAGATGAAGGGATGGAGGAGGCTGGAAAGATGGGAGGATTTTGCTCTTCAATAAAAAGGTAAAAAGTTTATTGAAGAAATAAAAAGACAAAATTGTAAATCTGATTCCTAAGATACTAACAGATCTTGCAAACAGATGTACTTGTGGGTTTTCTTTCTGGAAGTTGAGTAGACAGAGAAATGAGCAGCCTTGGTCTTTTTTAAGTTACATAATCGAACACGACCATGCAGCATCAACAGAGCCTAGAAGAGCCTCTGGAAAGGCGGTAAACCAGATGGGGACGACATTCATTGCCGTAGTGTGTGGCTTCAACTCCAAACACATGGGCTAGTTTTCCTTTCCTACAGAAAACATGGTCTTGGGGCTGGGAGTGTGGTTCAGTTGGTAGAGTGCTTACCTAGCATGCTAATCCCAGTATTTAGTCAACAGCATTGCATAAAGCCAGGGTGGTGACACATGCTCATGACCCCAGTACTTGGGAGGTGGAGGCAGAAAGCTGAGAAATTCAAGGTCACTCTCCGCTATATAGAGTTCAAGGCCAGACTGAACTACATGATATCCTATCAAGAAAGAGGAGGGGGAGAAGAAGGCAAAGAGGGAGGGAGGCAGACAGGATGAACTTCTCAGCTCTCTTCATGGAAAGGGTCATTTCACTTTACCAGCTGAGGAAAACTCTGTACAAATCCGTTGAATGTAATAAGCGATATCTTTCGGAGAAATGCTCCAGAATTCATATCAACATTTAATTTTCCCTCTGTGTATATGTTCAACTGCACAAACATGCTGTTAAATCATTTAATGCAGAGAATTGACAGCAGGGAGAAAACATTTGGATTGACTGTCTGGAGTTGCCAGCAGCAGCTTTAATTATGACCCACTGCTCTTGGGTCCTGAAAGAGCCAGAAAATGACATCTGTGTGCCAAAATATTCATTAGAATTCCCTTCTCGGTCATTGTTCAGAAAGAAAAGTTCCCTTCTGGCCCCCAACTTTGGTATTTTAAGAGGGATCGTTAATATGCCAGATTTTTTTTTTCAAGGATCTGTCAGAAAACAAGATTGTGTGCATACCTTCTATTTCACATTAAGAAAACATCTTGGAAGAGTCAAATGTCCCCAAAGAAAGAATCATTTTTGCAGCCTTGAAATTAACTGGTCTTCTCTGTCCAGGCTTCCTTTTGCAAGCCAGGCTCTCTTGGAATAACTGGGTCTTGTAAACAGCACTGGAAGTTCTGGGGGAACATGTCTCTAGAGGAACTGCTTAGAAAAGATGACTGCCTTTCTGTGGCTCTTTGATGCTCATCTCTCCCTGAATAAAATATCTTAGAATATTGGAGTTGGGGTGGGGTGTTAGAGATCGTCTTTATAATAGCTAAATGAGTCTACCCACTGCTTCAGGGTTTTGTTCTGCATTGGAGAAAGAACAGGAATGGGCTGGAGAGATGGCTCAGTGGGTAAGAGCACTTGCTGAGCAAACATGAAGACCTGAGTTCAGATCTCAGGAACCATGTGAAAAGCCAGTTTGCCTGTGCTGGGAGAATGTCAGGGGGAGACAGGTCAGTGATAAGGACTTGCTGACTGCCAGCATAGCTCAGTGAGAGAGCCTGTCTCAAGAGACTAAGGAAGGGACAAAAGAATGCACCCAAAGTCTTCCTCTAGCTTCCATATGTGTGCACCAGGCATGTGCACCTGCATACATGTGAGAATATACCATAAACACACACACACACACACAAGAACAGATATTTTTTGCTTTAGGTGAGGACATCCTTAGTTGTTAGTATTTTTCAAAGTGGCCAGTTAATGAGCATTGACTGTACTGCCAACCAGGGGTTGAAGCTTTCCTACTCCTTGTCTCATTCATCCCTACAAGCCCATAAGGTAAATATGATTCCCCTGGCTTTGTAGCTAATGAAATAGAGACTGAAGTTAAAGAGATTTGCCCACAATTACAGGGCTAGGAGGAGGGAGAGTCAGTGTGCAAATTCAAGGTTGCCTGACTTCAAAGCCCAAGCCCTTTACTGTCCCCTCTACTGCCTGCCAAATGAAACAAGGCCAGAGTATAAATCAGCCAGGCTCTCTTAGACGCTCACATCACTTCAATGCTTCAAATAATGAGGTGAGTGAGGAGTCCTCCACAGTGATAAAGCAGAGAGGGGTGCCTGTCTCTAAGCAGCAAGATCTTAAAGCCGCGGCTATTTCCCATTATCAGCTTGTCACGTCCAACCTGATAGTGTACTCTAAAGTGTCCCAGCTTTTAGTGAGAGTCTTCTGACTCACTGCTAATACTTTGTCTATCATGGTGGAGGGAATTTGGGATGGATACTTATCTGGAACAAAACTAATAGTTTGGAGGACATTTTTGTTGGCCTCTTTTTCCTCAAGCCTGGTCAAGCGCCAATGTGGTCTGAATTAGGGTATCTGATTGTTGTCTAGGGCAGCACAGATGTCTACAGTGGCATGGGGATTACTGTTTGGAAACACCAACTTCCCACTTTGGGGGTGGGGGGTGACTTTGGCCTTTCAGAAAAACCAACAAAGTTAAGATACAGTTGGTATGTTGTGTATTAAATCAAAGAACCAAAATGGAGCCTTCAGTGGAAATGTTTAAGTTTGTCCACCTAGGGCCAATGGAACTATAGGCACAGAAAATCAGCTTCCTCCTCTAGGAAAAAATCATGTAGTTGGAATGGGTATAGGTAACGTGTTTGACCCAGCTCTCACAGCTTCCTCTTTACAAACGAGGTCTCTGAGCCCCTCTGTGAGCAGATAGGGGCAAGGCCAACCTGATTTAACAAATATCACCTCCATGACTAGTGATTCCAGCGTCAATACTGCATTCTCTACACACTCCAATCCTCTCTCATCTGGAGCATCCCAACAGCAATATACCTGATGCTGCACATTATTGAATGAATGGATGGATGGATGGATGGATGGATGGATGGATGGATGGATGAAGTCCATGGGGAGATACCTCAGTGGGTAAGGTGTTTGCCATACAAGCACAAGGACCTGAGTTCAGATTCTAGCTCCCGCATAAAGAGCAGGTGAAGCAGTGTGTGCCTGCAGCCCCAGTGCTGAGAAGGTAGACAGCAGGATCCCTAGGGCTTACTGGTCAGCCAGTCCAGCTGAATTGGTGTATTTCAGGTTCAGTGAAAGGCTCTATTTCAAAAAAATAAGATGAGGGCAATAAAGGAAGACACTGGACAATATTCTGGCATACTCGGGCACAGGCATATTCGAGCACACATACACACTCACATGAAATTCTATTTGCCCAGAATCAGTGGCCCTGTCACATAATTGTCTGAGATCTAGCCACAGTATTATGTCTCTGAGGTGTTAGCCTTGCCCTGTTCCTGCAAATTCCTTCAACAGGTATTGGATTGTTGGGACCACAACAAAATACTAATGGCTGATAGATTAAACAGTAGAAATATGGGTTGGTTTTGTTTTTGTTTTTGTTTTTGTGATTCTTCAGGCTGGATGGCCTCTCTCCTTGGCTTGCAGTTAGCTAACTTCTCTCTGTGTACTTACAGATGGGTCTTCTTATGGAGACAGAAAATGGTGGCCACATCTCTAATCCCAGCACTCAGGAGGCTGAGGCAAGAGAATCTTAAATTCAAGGCCACAAAAATAAATGGAAATAAGAAGGTACAGATTAGATTAAGACACACACAATCTTATTATTTTTCTTGTTTTAAACATTCATTTGTTTGTGTGTTTGTTTGTTTCAATTTTATGTGTATGAATGTGTATACATGTGCACCAAATTCATGCCCAGTGCCTCTGGGGGCAGAAGAGGCAGGAGAGTCTCTGGCACTGAAGTTACCTGTGCTTGTGAGCCATGTGAGGACTGGACCCTGGTTTTCTTTTCTTCCCTTTTCTCTTCTCTCTCTCTCGTTTGTTTGTTTGTTCGTTTGTTTTTCAAGACACGGTTTCCTTGTGTAGCCTTGGCTGTCCTGGAACTTCCTCTGCAGACCAGGATGGCCTGGAACTCACAGAGATCTATAAGGATAAATGAGGCTTACAACAGGTTTTATATGGAAGAGGTTTATTAGGTGGATATAAAGAGAGGGAGAACAGGGAGAGAGGGACATGATGGGGGAAAGAGAGAGAGAAGGGGGGGCGCCCCGATAGAGAAAGAGACAAGAGAGGACAAGAAGGAAGAAGAGAGAAGAGAGTAAGAGAGAGAGAGCATGAGGTGGGTTGTCCCTTTAAGAGGTCAGGTAACCACTAACCGCGCCTCCCAGGTGTGGCCACCTGGCTAGGCGACACAAGATGACGTCATAAGTTGCTAGGTAACCCAGAAGCAGGTTCTGTTTCAAAATACTAACAAGATCTGCCTGCCTCTGCCTCCCAACTGCTGGGGTTAAAGGCATGTGCTATCACTGCCCAGCTGGAACCCTGTTTTTTTTTTTTTTTATGAGAGCAGCAGCAGCAACAACAACACTCTTAACTGCTGAGTCATGGCTCCACTCCTCTTAATTTTTCCTCTTAATTTCCCTTCAAAGTCAGGTCCTGAGATTCTGAGGGTTAAGAGTTTAACTTATGAATGGGGGACACAATTCAGCAGTAACTCCAGGACTCTCTCTGAATTCCAAGCAGGACTTCTGGTGTCCTTGCTTCTAGAAGGCTTTCTGTCATTCTTTGCATTCGTTTGCTTATTTACTATTTAGTTTGTACTGTTTTGATTTTTTTGCAGTGAGGTCTCAGTATGTATACCAGGCTGGCCTTGAACCTATGATCCTCCTGCCTGAGGCTTGGAACTACAAAGTCACACCACGTTGCCTTGCTCTCTGCCATTCCTGGCGCCCGGTAGCACACTGCAGCTCCTCTTAGATGCCTGCACAGGTCACCAGAACACCTGTGCTGCGTCATGGCCAGCTGGCTTTCTTCCCATCGATGCAGCTCGCCTTCTCTCCAAACACCTGCCCTTCTGGCTGCAGTTAACCCTTCTATTTCTGGCTGCTTCACTAGATGAAGTCCTGAGTCTAAAACAAACAAACCAGTCAACTCGGGTTCTAATCTGTTACGGATCCGGTTTTGGAGCTGCCGAGGAACGACAATGTGTGAGCTAAACAAAGTAGAGTGGTCTCCCGAGATAAACGCTGTGCGCAACAGCAATGGCGCCATGCCCCGCCCAGAGAGCATCCAGTTCAATCAGTTTGGCAAGGCGGTCCTATCAGGAGTTTCTACAAAGCTCCTTGGGTGTTTTTAATAGGCGAAAGATGTCAAGGATCGCTGCTTTAACTGGCATCCATCAAATCGACACAAAAGGTTACCAACGAGGCTCAATAAAAAAGCAACACTAGGCTGGGTATCCTGGACTGTGTGTGACTTGTGTAAATGAGTAAGAGTGAGCCTTTTTGTTTGTTTGTCTGTTTTTGATATTTCAAGAGAGGGTTTCTCTGAGTAGCTCTGGCTGTCCTGGAACTCTGTGTAGCTCTGGCTGTCCTGGAACTCACTCTGTAGACGAGGCCGTCACTGCCTGTCTAACAGCTCGGGGTAGCTCGTGAGTGTCTTTGGTGGAGTGGACCGAGGTGGAGGGTGGCTCTCAGCAGTAACTCTGGGATCATCCGTGCTGAAGCAGGACCTGCAGGGTGCTGTGGATGACAGTCAGTCTCCCTGCAATCAAAGGAATACAGCTGACAGGATGCTGGCTCAGAAGAGCTAGACCATTTAGACGGCAGGAGTGACTGCGAGCATGTGACCGCCCTA
>CM053758.1:26826741-26865934 GCA_028658305.1 Pachyuromys duprasi
TCCTCTCTACAAAACCTGGCTCTCTGCGAGGAAAAAGCTTTGACTTTCAAACTATTGCTTTTGATGTGAGCTTCAAGAGGCTGTTTAAAAAGCCAGAAAACTGAACATTGACCGGTTTGGTTCAGACTGATTCTTTCTCCTTGCATTCCGGTTGTACCGATCTTAATTCTCCTCGAGGCAATGCTGCTGACTTACTAGGGGAAAGGTCAAGTGGAAAAAGCGAAGCGTGGAAAAGCAGGAGGAACGACATTGCAAGATTCTTTCTATGTCAGAAACACTGCAGCCTTGGTACGATGTGCCACCTGCCCCACCCACGCCCCGCAGGCCAGGCTGTCCCTGCTCAGGCCCCACAGCGGTGAAGAGGAGACTCCAAAGCTGTCTGTGGATTAAAAGTTCTGAATCATGCTCATGAATACATAGTTTTCTTCACGAAGTCGATGGCAGGAAAACCAAAGGGAAGGGAGCTGGCGCTAGGTTAAGAAATTGTTAGAGACTGAACAATTTTGTTTGGCATCTGTTTGGAGCAATCTGCTGTCGAATACATTTTGGGGACAAATTTGATTATAGACTGGGTATGAGAGGGTCCCTCAGAATTACTGTTTATGTTAAGTGACGGTTATATAAGAGGACTTTTTTCTGTTTTGAAAGGATGTGTAACGAGATTTGGGGTAAAATGATGTGATGAAGAGAGGGAAGGAGAGAAGGAAGAAATTTACAAAAAGAACAGGACAAAAGCAATATGGATATACAATAATAATAATTGTTGGATTGTTTTGATTCAGGGACCCAGTATGTAGCCCTGGATAGCCTTGAACTCACCATGTAGCCCAGGCTAGCCCTGAGCATGCAGTCCTTCTGCCTCTGCCTCCCAAGCACAGGATGACATAGGCTCATGCCACCACAACCAGCTTTACTTGCTGGGTTTTAACACTATGAGAATCTTCATTTTATCATCTCTATCTTTTGCATGAGTTTGAACAGTTTCAGAATAAGCTTTTAAATATTGTTAAGCTAACGCAGGAAATGACAAACTGAGCAACATAAGAGAACGAGAGGACCAGAAACATTTAAATATTTACTGTTTGAGAAGTTATCATAGCACCCATCTACAAGCAGATGAACTTTTTCTTCAAATAAAACGTGACATGAAGCCCCAACATATAAAACAGGAAAGGGCTGGCGCTGCCCCCCTGGAAGCTGAAGACAGAGCCTGGCTTTCTCCCCGTTGTCAGCCCAGAGAACTTCAGACTTCACTCTGGAGACTGAAGAAAGCAGCTGAAAGGGCTGCGTGCATCTCATCTTGTGTGCATTCTGAACAACTGGCTGGCAGTTTGGAGAGAGAATAAAGTGAAATCCCTGCCTCTCATCATAAGCAAAAATAAATTCCATTCCATTAAAATGTTTAAAGAATGAAAAAAAAAGACATGACATTATTGAAAGAAAAGTGGATGTTCTAAAATATGAAGGCAGAAAAAGTCTTCGAGTAGGCCATTGAAGATGTGAATTATGAAGGTGGCATGAGGGAGCTATGTCAGAAGCATACCTGAGCCAGTTGACAGTCCCTTGATCCCAGCACTGGGGAGACAAAGGCAGGCATAGCTCTTTGAGTTCCAGGCAAGCCAGCCCTGCATAGTGAGCCATACACACATACAGATGGACACATTATAATTACTGAAAAACAAATTCACAGCTATATCAATTTTCTTGGCTTTATATCACCAAGTACTACTGATATCACTTGGTAGCCATAGCCTTAAAAGGGCAAACACAAGTCTTTTATTCCAATCACCGCTATTAATCTTAACTTTCAGATCACACATTACACTTCTCTCACACACACATATTTAATGTTACAGAGTTGCAAATAAAGAGTTAA
This sequence comes from Pachyuromys duprasi, assembly GCA_028658305.1. NCBI lineage: Eukaryota > Metazoa > Chordata > Mammalia > Rodentia > Muridae > Pachyuromys > Pachyuromys duprasi. The sequence goes on from CM053758.1 coordinate 26,828,618, forward strand.
AGGGACAAAAGACTCCAATGACCTTCGTGAAAGAGCCCAGAGTTATTGCAAAGAGCTGGTGCTCCTGTAGTCACGAAGCTGATCCAGCAAGGAGCAGAAGCTCTGGGGACAGAGTCTGGCATTCAGGTGCTCCTTCAAGACATGTATGCCTGATGGTCTAAGGATGGGTTGATGATGGCCATTCCCCAGTGCAAGGAGCTCCTCTTTTCACATGATCCAGGTGAGGGTTTGCATCCTCTCTTGGTCTGGTGTGTTTGGTAAACTCACAAGCCTGTTTTATTATTTTTATTCTAACAGGGTTTTGATACACCCGTGTGTTCCTAGATAACTTCATAGGTGCTAGTTTTTTTCTGTGTGTAAGTGTTGTTTATAAGTTTTTGCCTCATTCTCTGTGCCAGTTGTTTGCTTACACAAACAAGATGCAGAATCATTCTGTTTAAGCTTTTGCACTCGAAATGGATCCAACTTCTGTTTACAATGGAACCATTTGAGGCAAGACACAGCCTGAATGCTACTGTTCCATACAGTCGAGCATAATTGGATCAGGACATAATAGTCTGATCTCCATAGAAGGAAAAAAGTTATTTCATATTTTACACACACACACACACACCAGTCAACAAGAAGCAAACTGCCTCTCTGGAGTGACCCACCTCAGTCCAGTCCACATAGACCAAGCTTTAATAAAATGAACCAGAAAGTTCAGATTATAAGGAAATGAAGCATGAAGAAGTGTCAGCTGACCACAACCATGCTATTAGAACAAGATTATAAATTACGTATTTTTTTAAGTACTCGAGACATAAAGGATGGTGTGAGGGCCTGTGAGGTGGGTCAGTGGGCAGAAGCCCTGTACAGGCCTGGCCTCCTGAGCATTCCCCACTGACCCCCAGTCTACACTACAATAGAAGGAGAGAACCAACCCCCAACAGCTGTCCTCTGCCCCCACATGTGTGCCCACACCCACATGTACTAATCATATTCTTTTTTTTTTTTTTTAAGATAGGGTCTCTCTATGTAACTTTGGCTGACTTGGGACCTGCTATGTAGATCAGGCTGGCCTAGAACTCACAGAGATCCTCCTGCTTCTGCCCTCCCCCCAAACATTTTGCTTCCGATTATTTATCCTAAAGAAAAATAGTCATAAAATGACCCAAAAATAAATGCAAAAAGGAACATTTTTAATGGCAAAAATACGGGAAAATTCTACTGTGTAACAGCAGAGAGGGACAGTTAAACAAATTGTAATGTTTTCGTCTAATGAGATGCCATGCAGGAAACGAAAATGATGTTGTATAGAGATGTATTTATCGACACTGAAAGATGTCCAAGATACACATATGAGTGGAAAAAAACAAGTAATAGACAAACATGATTCCACTTCTTTTTAAATTGCATGCCTCGTTAGAGAAAGTTCACATAACCAATAAATAAGTAAATGCAGGCATATTAAAATCCACTAGGAATGGGTTGTGGAAATGTAAACAATATTGCATTTGTGTTCTATTTCTTTATTTGCAATCCTGGGGACCAAAGCCTGAGCCTCACACATACTAGGCAAGTGTTTTATCACTATTCATCACATCTCCAGCTCTGATCAAAATCATACAGAAAAAAGGATTCATGCTGTATTTGTAAGGCACTCCAGAGAAACAGAACTAACACAAGATGATAGACACAGACAGACAGACAGATGCATGGCTATTTAGTATAGGAATTGGCTCATACAATTATGGAGGCTGAGAAGTCCCAAGATCCACTATCTGCAGACTGAAGAACCAAGAAAGCCAAAGGTATAATTTAATTTGAGTCCAAAGGCCTAGGAATTTGATGAATTGGGGGTGTAGCTCCCTGTCGTTAGGGATGGTATGCTGCTGATGTAAGGCCTGGAGTCTGAAGGTCCAAAACCAGGAGTCCACTGTCTCTCCCAGCTCAAGAAGAGAGAGGGAATTCACCTTTCTTCTTCACCATCTTATACCATTACCAGCTTCAACAGACCAGATGATGGTTGTCCACAGTGGTGAGGGTGGATCTTCTTTACTAAGTCTGCTGATTCAAATGCTAATCTCCTCTGAAACGCCCTCAATGACACACCTAGAAGGTATGTTTTACTAGGTAGCTGGGCATCCCATAGCCCTGCCAAGTTGACATGTGTAATTAGCCATCTCATATGCGGGGGCTGACAAAGTATGGGGAGGTGAGAAGTCTCACGCATTACTGTTAAGGTCAGAGCCTGGTACAAGGCCTTCTCAAGTGCAGTTCCTGCAGCTCAGCATCATCTTCATGTCAAAGCTCCTGACTAAATGGTGAAAATGCTGGAGAGAGCTGCACACTCACCTCCAGACAAGGTCATCTAGTGTTTCTTGTGGCAAAGGCAACACTTGAACCCTTGACTGAGAGATGAGAAAGGGCCAGTGAGAAGGTTCAGGGGAAGGCTGCTTGTCATCAGGCTGACCTCTTAAATTAGAGGCTGGGACACACATAGTACAAGGAGAGAACCATCTAATGAAAGTCTTCTCCTGACTTCACAAGCATGTGGTGGCCTGTGTGCTTGTGTGTGCATGTGCACACATACACATGCCAAAATAAATAAATAGATTAATTAATAATAAATAAGTAACTGAGAAATTTAAGTTGCATGCTATAAAAAAGACAAGAGGAGCCTGGAGAGATGGGCCAGTGGTTGAGAGTTCTTTGTTTTTGTTTGTTGTTATTGTTGTTTTGTTTTTTCAAGACAGGGTTTCTCTGTGTAGCTTTGGCTATCCTGGAGCTCACTCTGTAAACAAGGCTGGCCTCAAACTCACAGAGATCTGCCTGCCTCTGTCTGCCAAGTGCTGGGACTAAAGGTGTGTGCCACCACCGCCGGGCTGGTTAAGAGTTCTTATTGCTTTTCTAGAGGACCCTGGTTCAGTTCCCAGCACCCACTTGTCCCTCCAGCTTAGAGGATGGAGAGTTTTGTGGCCTCAGCAGCCTCCTGCATGTAAACAGATACATAGACTTAGGCACGCATGCACAAAGATGCAAAAGTAAATTTAAAAACTTAAAAAAATTTTTTTCAAGACAGGTTTCTCTGTGTAGCCTTGGCTGTCTTGGATCGATTTGTAGAACAGGCTGGCCTTGAACTCACAAAGATATGCCTGCCTCTGCCTCCCTGAGTGCTGGGGTTAAAGGCATGCACCACCATGCCTGGCTAAAACTCAATTTTTTTTTAAGATAGGAAAAATAAAATGTAGCAGAATTTCTTATGTGAGAAAACTGGGAAACAACAAAAACGTAACACAGTAGATTTATATGTTAAAACGTGTAGGCATAAAATGATACATTTTACAATCCCTCTTCCACATGTATGTGTATCAAACATTTTAAGGAGGGCTGTTGAGAAGCATGTGTAGGTACCAACCTGAAATCCAGAACTCAGGAGACAGGAAGACCAGGAGGTCAAGGCTAGCCTTGACAACATAGCAAGTTAGCGTCCACGAATAAGAGAGAGCTGCTATCAACGATTCAAGAAAAGGTATGATCTGGGTGAGGTCGCGCACAACTGTAATCCCAGGTGGATAGCTGTAAATTTGAGGCCAGCCTGCTCTACAAAGTGAGTCCAGGACAGCCAAGGCTACACAGAGAAACCCTGTCTTGAAAAAGCAAAGCAAAAAAGCTGATAAAAATTAATATATATTATATATAACATAATAATATATTATTTATAATAACATATGTATTATAAAAGAAAAGCATTATACAGACTGGTAATGAAAATTTGCCTTTAAACTGACAAATGTGTTTAATTCAGCTCTTCCCACCCACCCAAGGGTTCCATTCTTCAAAAGAAGTGTCTCTGCATTAGATGTATATGTCTATGTGTCTATAATGTATGTGTCTATAATGTATTAAAGTGTCTAAAAATGTGTAGACTAAAATACTAATGATGATTATGGCTGGGGATGGAAATAAAGGTGAGTCTTTGCTATGCTGAACAAATACCATGTAATAAGTCAAATACTTCCTGCTGTTAGATAAATGTATAATAGCCTACTAAAAATCAGCTGCCTGTGTGGCCACAGTCATTTTATTGTTTTTCCAGAATGTTCCAAAATAGCTCTGGAACAAGACCAGTGGGACCACCAAATAGCTATCTAGCCTCACCCTTCTTCCCATGCAAATGAAGAAAAAGCCTCCTGATCCAGCTTTGGCAAAACCCTCCCTGGAATTCAGAATAACAGGGCTTCCACCGGGGAAAGCAGGGGTGGCCCATGTAGCTCCCTCAGAGTTGGACTCAGAACCTCCTCTCAAAAGTTGCCTTGAACAGCAGATGCCAAAACAAAAGGTCCCACCTCGAGGGTGGAGGCGGGTCTGCAGCTTTGTAGACACAGGTGTTCCTCCAGCCGACTGGAGAACTGGGCTGAGCACCATGGCCAGGAATAGCTCAGAAGGCTCTTCTCTGAGGCCGGCGCTGGAGACCTTTCAGTGTATGTTCTAACTATATTTGGCAATGCAAACCAAATAGGTCAGTGGCTTAGCTCAGGATGGGAAAAGGCTATTCCTGATTTATAATTCTTGCTTCAAACTGAGACCAAGAATTCAAGACTCACTTTGTTTCTTTTGCACATATTGAACTCACTGCTGAAGCAACTTTCCTTCTTCATCCTACTGGCCCCTATGGAAAGCTCTCAGAACCCAGGTGTAAATCACTGATTCAAGCCATCCTTGGAGTTAGAGGACATTTGGGGACATCTGTCCTGAGAATCTAAAGGTTAAAATGGTCTCCTTTTACTTCTTATGTCTTCATAGCATCAAAATAGCTTGCAGCACTTGGGTGCAAATCCAGGTTCTGCCATTTACTACTCACTGTGTGACCTTGCCTGAGTTACTTTATGTCTCTGAGGCTCCTTATCTGCTGATAGTGATAATAACACCTACTCATAAAGCCACTGTAAGAACTCAGTGAGATAAGGTGTATAAAGTAGCGAGGAGTCTATCCGACACCAAGCAGGGGCTAAAAAAAGAATTGGTTTCCATCCCACCCCATCTCTCCTTTCCACCCGTAGCTGTTCAGACAACTTGTTGGTGCTGAATTTTCAAGAAATTGTCTGGTACCCGTGGTTCATTACAAATGATGATGCCTTCCCTACAGCCAGTAACAGTAGCCACAGATGAAAGCTGTGACTACTCAGCTGTGGACAGGTTCAAATCAGCTCACAGATGACTCAACACCGTTGATAAATGATGTGTTCTTGGCATCAGGAGGCCCTATCCCGATAACCTTCAGCACCTTATGAAAAAAATAAAATAAAAATCCAAAAAGCCAGTTGAACAGCTTCCAGAGAAGGGCCCAAGGCTTTGTGGTGACCTTTAGTTAATCCCAAATGCTGTATCAGGCCGGTCATAAGAGGGTCTCTGTCTGCTTAGAAATGTCTCCAGTCACAGGTTTAGCAATGGGAAAGACTCCAGCTGAGCAGCTGTCTGCTTGCTCTCAGCGCTGAACCACGGTGCTTATACTTGCCTTGAATTCCCTGAGGTCATAAGACTCCCTCAGGGGAAGGCTACATGCCTGCTCCCTGCTCCCAGCTGCCCCTAAGCCGGTGCCCAACCTGTCTTTGGCAGCTTTGTCTGGTAAGTTGAAGTTCTGCCAGTGTGAGGTTTTGGCTGGAGGTCTCTGTGGCTACGGGACAAACCTTGGAAATGAGTGAGTGGCTTGAGCCACTGTCAATGAGGCCAAAGTGGTCTCTGCTCTTAGTAGTTTCCGTAGCCCCTTCAGACCACCCTGAACCCACTGGCACAGGATTGGAGTCATTTCCTTTTGCATACAAGCCTTGTGCCTCTTCAGTGGCTGGCACAGTTCCGAGTGACTGCTTAGCAAGAAGTCCTTGGGGCCAGGATGGTCTGCTGCTACATTTATGATCTGCTGTCACTAGGACCCTCATGAAATTGTTAAGATCAAATAGGGCATGGAACTGAATGGGACTGACATTACCTACAGCCAGGGGCCAACAATTGAGGTCTTGTGGGGGAATTCTATGTGCTATAGGCTGTTTTCTTCTGAAGCAGGAGCTATCTCTATCAGGTTGTGTGTGGACTCAGACCCAGGCCCAGTGCTTTTCATTGTGTATAATAGGCTTCTTCTGCAAGGAAGAAAGCATCCGGCCCCTTAGCTGGGGCTCTGTAATGCCATCCCAGACACTTCCATCCTCCAAACCAAACAGCTTCCCAAGATCCTAAACTAGCTGGAGGTACAAGCAATTCAGTGTCCAAACGGCTAGTAAAACTTTCAGGAAAGCACAATAATTGATCTTCGGGGATTGGCTGAGCAAGCCAATTCACGGCCTCCTAGGTAAGCAGGTGTATGGCGCCACCTTAGCCTCCCTTTCTAATAGTCCCTGTGCTCTGGGCCTTCAAGCTTAGAGTCAAGCAGTCCTCACCGGATCTGGAGGTGACAGAAGGCAAGGAGGAATAAAAGAGCGAGAAAAGGCTAGAGAGAAGTGAAGGGAGCATGAAAAAGACTTGGGAAAGAGGAAGGAAGATGAGAGCTGGAAGGGGAGAAGGAACAATGAAGGTCTCAGGCCCTCGGAGGCGCACGGTTCCGGCGGCACGTCCGTCTGCCTGCCTCCGGCCAGCAGCTGCTCGCTGCACAGCGTGAGGGCGCTGAGTCACTGTCCCGGCACAGCAAGCCGGCGTGCAGATGGGGGGAGCCCTGTTGGCATCTGCAAACCGCTTTTTTTTTTCTTTCTTTCCTCTTTCATTAAGGCTATGTGCTGACTCCCACGTAGGAGAACTGATTAAACTGCACGTACCACTTCCACCACTCTCGGGGACCACAAGTGAAGAACAGCAGGGGGCGCTGCAGCCCCGCTTATGGATGCTAGGGCCCAGTGAGGACTTGGACTCCTAGCTGAGAGTTTCCCAGAGACGTGCGAACTCCTTGCCCGCTTTGCCGGAGTAGAGTAGCTTTTTTAAAACCCGCAGCTGCAGCGTAAACTCTCTACTTAGAAAATCTCCAAAGAACGCCTTAGCTCAGGTTCGGTGAGCAACCCCATAAAATGGGGAGTGTGTTGTGCAACCTAGGAAGCCCAGGCTCGCCTAACTAGGACTCACCCTACCCCACCCGGTCTGGCCGCCACGCAAGGTGGTGAACTCCCACCCAGGACACGCGCTCTGTGCACCCAGATGGACAACAGAGCTCGTGACAGATAAGGCCGTACACAGAGATGTTGGCTTGCAAACCACACCGCAGTTCACCGCAGTTCAGTCTTCCCAAAACAAGCAAGCAGGGCAACCCAAACCAAGACCACCTAGATGCATGAACCGAGAATGAATCAGCATTGAGACAGTAGACAGTTTATTGGTTTAGTTTTTCCCAGATCACATATTTAACTAAATAGATTATAAGAGTCTTTTCTTCTCCACAGGCGATAATCAGGCGCTCTCCACCTTAGACACACACACACACACACACACACACACACACACACACGGAACCAAACAACCTTACACCTCACTGAGACATTCACGTCTTAAAATAGGAGACGGTGACAATATAATTCGCTTTAAAATGCCCTTAATACAATATATAACGTACAAAAATATCTCTATGTATTTGAAGTTACAAAAAAAAAAACACAACAAAACACCTCTTGACAGCAACAAACTTAAATACGATAGTTACCTTTGGCTGTACAACAAGCATTGCACTTTTCCTCGCTGGGTTTTGGAAAGTTCAAGTAGTAATGAGGCTTATTAAGCCCCGTGAGAAACCAGTTCATGAGCGGGCAGGGCAGTGGCTCAGACCCCTGCCCGAAGAGTAACAGTCTGAACTGCTCAGCTTGCATGGTGAGCCTGACTTGACTGCCTCCCTCCCCCAGGGGCAGCCAGGCGGATCTCCGCAGGTTTGCCTCAGTCTGCCCGGTGCTCTCTGATCCCGCAGGCGCCGGTGGGACACTCGCCCGACTGTTCAGTGCTGCCACCCGCAACTAAATCCTAAAGAGCCCGGGGATGGCGCAGTGCGTCCCCGGAGGCTGCGGGCGCGAGCGTCTGCTCCTGGGAGGACCGCACAGTCCGGGCCTGGGGGACCTCCCGCAGGGAACGCCGGCGCCGGCGGCCGTAGCCTTGGGCGCTGATCTTGTCTCTGGGGGCAACACCGTCCTTGTCTTTGTCTGTCAGCTGGTAGATCTGGTGGGCCAGTTTCTGCACGGTGCAGGTCCCTAAGCGGCACGGAGAGCTGCGGGAGCCGGGGTTCATCATCTGGCGGTAGCGTTTGACTCGGACGTGGACTACGCTCGGGGCGCTGCGGAGAAGGAAGGACACTTGAAACTTCAGCAGCCAGGGCTCTGGCCCTAACCACCTGGGACCAGGGCCATCCAGAACCCGAGGGACCTGGGACCTGCTCCCTCCACCGGAGCCGCAGTCCGGCCTGGGCAGTCCTCCCGGGGCCAGGGTAGTGGGGAGGGCACATCCTCTGTGGAGGGCACAGTTACCTGGCTTGTGGGGGTTTAGATGTGCTCTCCTTGTCCTGGACCGGAACAAGAGTTTCAATAGGAACCGTCTCCTCGCCAGCAAGTCCCGAGGAGTCGCCGCTGGATGCCTGCAGTTCCCTCTTTCCACGACTTAGCGCCCACTTATTCCACCTAGAAAACACATACGTTTGGCTTGCGTTCAAGGCTTGTGTTCAAGGGATGTCCCAGCCAGGTCCGGCCTCCACCTCCTTCTAAGCCCTCCAGACCATCCCTCAGCGTCCCCTGACTGCCCTGTGTAGGGACTGAGGAAAGCACTGCCCCAAACTCACTTCTTTCGGAACTGCGAGGACGCGTCTGGCGGGGCGGCGTCCGCGCCGAGGAAGGCGAGGGAACCCAGGAACATCAGGATGATGGAAACCAGCTTCATTCTGTGCCGATGCTCAGATGCCCTGGGAAGGAGCACGAAGCCGCGGGTTAGCAGCCGGGCCAGCTGCACAGCTCTGTCGGGGTTCGGAGGGCGGCGACAGGAGGGGGAGCAGCTTGGCGGCGCTCTGCCTGGTTCGGCCGCTTATCTCCCCCTGGCGCAGAGAGGCACCAGGAGGCTTTTGCTCAGGCCGGGTGGGTGACAAGCAAAGCAAAGGAAGCCGGAGGGCCGGGCTTCCAGAGGTCTCCAACTCAACTCCTGGGGGCATGGCCCAAGGCGAAGAGGGATCTCAGGAGAGATCCAGCTGGGTGCATGAGCTAGACCTGGGACTTGAGGTATGCTCTACAGCGGATCCCCCAAAGTAGAATCCACTCGTCCGGGTCTGCAAGCTTTGGGGCTTTGGCAAAGCGGCACTCCCCCACCCTGACACGCTGGACACCAGCGGTCCCTACCTGCAGAAGGAGTGAGCTGTCAAGCACTTGGAGAAAGTCCCAGACGTCCTTTTGACCGTGGCAAACCCCCAAAGTCCAAGACTGACTGCGGTGAAGAAGCCAGGAGCGGTAACGCTGGGGCTCTTCTGCCTAGTGTCACCAAGAAACCACTGAACAGCCAGAGCCAGCTCCAGAGTTTTATACGCTCGGGGGAGGGCGGGGCCTGCTCTGCCCTGGAGCCCTCCCTTTCCTCCAGCGCCTGGCTTCTAAGATCAGATCTGCCCCGAAGCTGGCCTGTGGGTAGAGGGGTAAGGGTAGAGGTCCCTTGTAGCCAGGCATCTCGGAGCTCGGCTCTGGGAGATCAGACTGGTGCAGGACTTCCGCTGCCCTAATTTCCTGGCTTGGGGTTCAGGCAGTGAGAAGGAAAGGAGAGCCGAACAGCCTGGGTCGAGGGAATCCTTTTCCTAGAACGACTACAGCCCAGGGTGCTGGTCTGAGCTTTCAGGATAGAGCTGCAAGAATCGGGCGGGGGGGAGGGGGCGGGCGGGACACGTGGCTAACCTAGACCTTAGGCTTGGGGAGCTTTGGCCTCAAAGGGGCCGCGCCCCCTGCCGGCTTAGCACCTGCTGAGCCTCGACCCTTCCTCTGCCTGCAGAGTACACCTGGAAGGGTTAGGTCCAGTCCCCCTAACAGTGCCTGAGGCTGAAGGGTTTCTGGACGGGCTAGCTAGCAAGATTTCGTAATAAGGGCAAAGCTGGAAACAGCTGAGTTGAAAATTGGGGTTTGGAGAGGGTAGTTATCTGAAGATTGAGAACTCACATTTCTGTTTGGAAATACAGGAATAGCCAAAATTAGGAAGAGAGATAGTTTTGTTTTCCTCATAATACTATTATGCCTTATAAGGCTGTAACCTGAGAGTTGGCCAGACTCCCTTCATTCACCCATTGCAAACTAAGGATTGACTGACAGGGACTTCACGTGTGCTAATATTTGTCTCTTTTGATCTTTACACTCCCGAACTGGGGTTCTCATGCATACAAATGAAGTTCAGAGACGGGAAGTGTACTGCCCAGTCACACTAAAGGTGGGAAGCAATAGAGCCCAAACTCGAAAGACTGGGGTGCGGGCAATATTTCTGGCTGGGGTCATCATTCTCATCAAGGGGGAAGAGGAAAATTCCGGCTCCCGCCCAGAGGTATGTGCTAATTCATGATGAATCAGTTCAAACACGTTTGTCTCTGGTTTGTGATCTTCACGGATCCTTGAATTCACTTTCTTCCCTTGTAGGGCCAAACCGGGAAACAAGGCGTAGCTCCGCAGGCAAGCCTCCTGGAAGGTCCCTGAAGCTAAAGCTATGACCTACCCCAGCTGCTAGTCTCACGTCCTGGCGATCTGGACACAGATCAGTTGTGTCCCCTTCCTAGCGTCGCCGGCAGATCTCCAGGTTTCCTACCTGATCTGAGACCACGCGCAAAGCCAGCTGGCTACTGTGTCCCGCGGACCTTGCTCAAAGCTGGCTCGGCCCAGTTACCACTCTCCAGACTGAACCATGGACATTGTACCTAGGGGGAACATGGCCGCACTGAGGTTACTTATTCCGGGGAGTCTTCCTAGAAGAGGAGACCTGAGTTCCACCTGGGGCGGGGGACAGATTCCAGCTTCTGATTCTGGTAGGGGCTTGAGATTCGGATATTGAAAGGGCTGCAGCTTGGTGAACTGGCCCGCCTTAGGCCTTCTGGGTCCCGGGAGTCACCGCAGCAGCCCGAGCCAGGCGCTGGTTTGTCTGCACCGCGGAACGCAGGTAGCTCAGAGCGCTGCGTCGTTCCTAGGACCCCAGATCTTCTCCATATTTTTTTCTGGCTTCTGTCCCTTTCTTCGCCCTTTCTTTCACTTCATCCCTGGATTGTCTGCCCATGCAGCCGGCGTCAGTCTCTCTGAGGATGCGATCTACCTGTCCTTAACTTCCAGCTGGGCCCGGGCCACTTCAGGTTTTACTTTCATTTCCCTGGCCCAGTCTGCCCAAGTCAAGGACAGGCTAGTGTTGGCCCACAGCCAGGGCGCGTCTCCTGAGCTGAACTTCTCCTCTCCAGCCTCTACCAGTCTTGAGGGGTCTGTGTGCAGAAAATCCCGCCGAGCTGGACCTCGTTGCCTCCTTGCTTCTTCTCTGAGGAAAGTCGGTGACCTGAGATTAGCTCTGGCTTGGAACAATGATCGCCAAATATGCTCTTAGCCGAAACGTGTTGTGGTGATTACTATTATCATTATTTGGATAGGGTCCCTTGTAGCCCAGCCTGGCCTGAAATAAACAGCTACAAGATGACCTTGAATTTCTGATCCTTCTGCTCCACCTCTTATCAACTGAGCTACACCCCCAAAACCCTCAAACTTCTTTTTTTGAGCCACAGGTGGCTTCAACAAGGAAGTGAACCGAACCTAAATGGGGAAGGCTTGGCTCCACTGAGCTCCTGGGTCTGTGCCAGTGTACTGGCACTGTGCCAAGAATCCCCACCTGAGCGCCTTGGCGCGTGCCGTATTAGCCTGGGTGCTCTTCGCCGCGCTGGCGTTTAAGAGATTGCCGCCTGAGAACCAAGCCAAGTCTTTTTTTAGGCGAGGTCCCAGACTGGCAACTAGAAGCATTTTGTTAGAAAATCTTAGAAAGCGCGGGTATGATTGTGGTTTGCGTGGGTGGGGAACCTCTGTCAATGTGCTCCCCAAAGTGCTAAAGGACATGGGGGGGATAAATGAGGAATTCCACCCCCCCCAGAAAATGAGTTGCCTTACTTAATCACCAGTACAAGGAAAAAATTCGCTAGAATGCATTTTGGGTTCAAGGTCTAGAAATGAGGCTGCCGCGGTCCTTTTGGCTATGCTTTCACAGAATTGCATCCATTCAAGTGCAATGATTGTAAATTCACCCTAAGCAAGGAAAGAAGGGAAAGGAGGGGAGGGGGAGAGGCGAGGAAAGGGAAGGGATATGTTTAAAATCTTCCTGGCAAGAAAACAAAAAGGAAAAAAAATCCTACTTAATGAAGATCCATTTTTGTGTGTGTGTACCCAAGAATTCTTAAGTTGTATTTATGTGTATATCCTTTCATCATATTTACACACACACATATACTCTAAAAGCCTGCTGAATAATGGTGTTTCAAAGTCTTCCTCACATTCCAACTGGATTATTTTTGGGCCCTAAATCTAAACCTAATTCTTATCAATATTTGGAGGTTTTGCTTGTTTTGAATGTGTGGTTTTATTTTCTTAGCTAACAGTGTATACACAGTCCCTTACACCAGAGTCATTATACTTGGGTCTCTAGAAGTATTGAAAAGCAGTGAACAGTGCTGACAGTGGTCAAAACGAAAGTAACCGAGTGCACTGTACGATGATCTCAGATGCTCTTTTCAGACAGAACATTTTCTGATGCATTTTTCCTCGTGAGGCACAAAATGCCTGTGAAGCTTAGGGTTTGTTTACAACATTCTCTTGAAAACAAGGTTCAAGATGCATCCTGAAGTCACAACATCAAATGATTTACAGAAAGGACACAATCAGCTTTGCAGATATGGCCTCCTAGAGATAAGTAGAGCAGGATGTAAAACCCAGGACATTTCTGGGGATCTGACCTCTCATAAAACCTAATGAAAATATAGATTCTTCCCAGAAAATGAACATGTACATAAAACCAACTATGTATAAAGCAGGTATACAGTGAATGTCAGGAAAGGGACCAGGTTAAAAACTAACACCAAATTAGGAGCACTGTTGCTGTATCTGTAATTTCTATCTTGTTTGGAAGGCAGAGACAGGAAGACTGTTAACCCTTGTATTTAAGGCAGAGCATCTGCATAAAGAAAAACAATGCTTTGCTTCTCCTGTTCCTTTTCTTTCTCCTCTTCCTCCTCCTTCTTTACCTCATGTATGTGAAGCAAATATTCTGCCTCCAAGCTGTATTCCTAGCTTCTGTACAAAACAGGCAAATACAGATAGTCTTTGCATATGATAAAGCCAGATGCTAAACCTCACTAAAGCTTAAAGAAAATAACTTGTCATGGGATAAATGAAAGAGAAGGCAGCAGGCATAGAGGAGACGGTCCTATTGACAGCAGTAACAGAACAAGATAAAAAGACTTCAGGAGAAGTTTATTACATATGAAACGATGGCTGGCATTAAATGCTACGTGCTCCCATCCTCTAGGTGGGAATTCTGTATTACTATCAGATTATGAAGATTTCATTAAAGGCATTTACTGTCTAGAAGGTTATTTGTCCTTCCCTAGATAGCCACTGTTTGTGAATTAGGTACCCAATACTGTTCTAAGTCCTGAACACACAAAAATGATTCATGCAAACATCATTCTTTCTCTATAAGCTTACAGTCTTGTGGGGTAATCCACCATTAACAAACCCATACACCATGCATAGAAATGTACACGTCACCATAAATTCCACTGTGACACCTAAAGAAAAGCAAGAGGGACCTAACACCCCAGAAGGGATAAAGAACATATGTATTTAAAGGCCCAGAGGTGAGAACATTTTAGTTCAGTAGAGGAAATGAAAGAAAGTGAATTTGTTTGGAATATACTAGGGAAGAAGAAAGAAATAGTAATTTAAAAAAAGAGTAAAGAGGAAACCAGAGAGGCTGAAGAGATGGCATAGTGATGAAAAACACTTTCTATGGGGCTGGAAAGATGGCTCAGAGGTTAAGAGTCCTGGCTGCCCTTCCAGAGGTCATGAGTTCAATAGCAACCACATGGTGACCCACAACCATCTATAATGAAATCTGGCACCCTCTTCTGGCATGCAAACATAATAAATAATAAATCTTAAAAAAACAAAACAAAACACTCTCTGCTTTTTTTTTTCAGAGTTCCTAGCATGTCCATGGTGATTGATAATCTTCTGTAGTTCCTGTTTCAGGAAATTTGATGCCATATAACCTCCTGGGATATAAGGCACACATGTGGTACACCTAAATACATGCAAAAAAATACTCTTATCACTCATACAAAAAAAGATAAAAATACCCCTCCCCCCAAAAAAAGAGGTCAACAGGAGTAGTGGCACACGCCGGATCTCTGTGAGTTCGAGGCCATCCTGGTCTACAGAGCGAGTCCAGTCCAGCCAAAGCTACACTAGAGAAACTCTGTCTTGAAAAGCAAAACAAAAAAACAACAAAAACAAACAGACAAACAAGATCATAAGGCAAGTGTGGTGACACATGCCTATAAATGGAGCATTAGGAAGGTCAGGAATGAAGGTCAACCTAGACTATATGAAACTGTCTCAAAAACAAAACAGCAGCAGCAACAACAAAACCCTACAAGAATCTGAGTGCCTGGGATGCTTTGGGACATTGAAAAATTTTATCTTAATTCTTGGCTACATAGGAAGCTATTGAGGAGTGTAGTTATTTGAATGAAAATGAGCCCTATAGACTCATATGTTTGAAAATCTGAAAAAAATAAAATGAAATCTGGTCCCCAGTTGGTGGAGCTGTTTTGGAAAAATTAGGAGGTGTGACCTTGTTGAAGAGGTGTGCCACTGTGGGTGGGTTTTGAGGTTCAAACCCCACACCATTATCAGTTAGCTCTTTGCCTCAGACTTGTAGATCAGGATGGAAGCTCCCAGCCACTGCTTTGGTGTTCTGCCTGCCATTCCTGTCTGCCACCATGGTTCCTGCCATATGGTCATGAACTTACCCTGCTGGAATTCTAGGTACCCAACCAACTGTTTCTTCTATAAGCTGCCTTAGTCATGATAGCTTAGCACAGTGATAGAAAAGTAACTAAGACAAGGGGTTTGAAAACAGGAGAGAAATGATTTGATGTACACTTATTTTAAAGATCCTTTTGTCTTGCAAAATTAATAGTAAGATTTCAGAAATTAAACACACACACATACTTGCTTTTCTGCGCTGCCGGGGACGGGTCCATACTGCCTTGTTCTTGATTCCGAATGTAACTTAAAGGGGAAACTTACACAATGTCTGGAGCCCTTGATGTCCTGCAGATGAAGGAGAAGGAAGTCCTCAAATTTCTCGCCACAGGAACCCATTTAGGTGCCACCAACCTTGACTTTCAGATGGAGCAATCTGAAAGAAAAGAAGCTGGGAGAAGCTGTTTCTTGCAGCTTGGCTATTGTTGCCTTTGAAAATCCTACCGATGTCAGATTGATATCCAGGAACATCTCCAGTCAGTGAGCTGTGCTGAAGTTTGCTCCTGCCACTAGAGCCACTCCAATTGTTGGCCGCTTCACACCCAGGACCTTCACTAACCAGATCCAAGCAGCCTTCAGGGAACCACGGCTTCTAGTGGTGACTGGTCCCAGGGCTGACCACCAGCCCCTCACAGAGGCCGCTTAGGTCAACCTGCCCACCATCGCTCTGTGCAACACAGATTCTCCTCTGCACTATATGGACATTGCCATCCATGCAACAACAAGGGAGCTCACTCAGTGGGTCTGAGGTGGTGGATGCTGGCCCGGGAAGTACTGCGCATGCGTGGTACTATCTCCCGGGAGCACCCGTGGGAGGTTATGCCTGATCTTTACTTCTACAGAAACCCAGAGGAGATTGAGGAGGAGGAGCAGGCTGCTGCTGAGAAGGCCATGACTAAGGAGGAATTCCAGGGCAAATGGACTGCGCCAGCTCCTGAGTTCATTGCCGCTCAGACCGAGGGTGGTCTGAGGGTGTGCCGGTGCCCTCTGTACCCATCCAGCAGTTCCCTGATGAAGACTGGAGCGCCCAGCCAGCCACTGAGGACTGGTCAGCAGCTCCTACAGCACAGGCCACCGAGTGGATTGGAGCCACCACTGAGTGGTCCTGAGCTCCTCTGCAGACACCGGAGCAAAGGGAAAAAAGGTGGAAGGAAAACAAAGTTCCTAAAAGCTGAAAGCACACACATATTTTACTAACAGTAGTTTTGAGTGTTGGGTGTAATAGTATACTCCTGTAATCCGGGCTCTCAGGAGTTTGGGGCAGAAGGATTATGAGCTTGGGCTATATAGTGAGATCATCTCAACAATAATGACAAGACAACAGCAACGAGAGATTGTTTTGAGGCTGGGGGATGTAGCTCAGTGGTAAATCATGTGCTAAGCATGCACAAGGAGGCTCTAGGTCCCATTGTCAGCTCCAAAATACCAACAAGAAAAGCAGAATATCGGGGCTGGAGAGATGGCTCAACGGTTAAGAGCACTGAGGTCCTGAGTTCGATTCTTGGCAACGACATGGTGGTTCACAACCACCTATACTGGGATCTGATGCCCTCTTCTGGCATGCAGGTGTATATGCAGGTAGAGCACTCATATACATACAAAACAAAAGCAGAGTATCATATCGACTAACGAATGTGGAAGAATGGTGCTACAGTGGTAGCACCCAGGGTAGAGTCTGCACCAGATCTCCTCACCATCTGCACCCCGTTCCCCACTCCAGCGAGCACACTCGCTGCACCAGCACAGCCATGTGGAAACCCACCCTGTTCAGGCGCTAGGGATCTGCACTCGGAGGAGCCCTGCTAAAAGGCTCTTGAAATCTTTAACTTTTGAACAAGGGATCCTTCACTTTCGTTTTGCACCGGACTCTGCAAATTATGTAGCCAAGGATTGTTTACCAAACATGCAATCTAAGTAAGAGCAGCCTTGCAAAGCCTCACAGTACCTATTTATACTGCAGTCACGGGGTACTCCAAAAAAAAAAAAAAAAAAAAGTCAAGACTCAATGGCCTAGGATACAGTCCATCAGCCATCTCTTAATTTCTCTTTCCTACACCCCAAACATAGTTCAAACTGAAAATGGTGTGCTTGGTTCACAAACTGTTTTTATTTTTGGTTTCTCAAGACAGGGCTTTTCTGTGTAGCCTTGGCTGTCTTGGCTTTATAGACCAGGCTGGCCCTGAACTCACAGTAACCTACCTGTCTCTTTGAGTGCTGGGCTCATAGACAAGTGCCACTGTGCCCGGCTCACATATATGGAACCAGTGAACAGGGGAACAGATAAGGAAGGGTATTATATACTATCAAGATGGGAGATGACAATGATGTAAGGAGATGACAATGAAGTGGACATGTGGGAAGTAGGAGCAACAGGACTGAATGACGAATGTGGGGCTAGAGAAAGGCCAGTCTCAAGGGTAGCAGTCATTAAGATTCTTGCTTAGGCAACTGAGTGGTTGGAGATGTGGCAACGGCTCAGGGAATTTTCCACCACAGCTCCCAGTCTCCTTTGTTATGGGTTGGGAGAAACAATCTGAAGGGGGCTCTTATTGTGCCTGCAGGACATACAGTCAAATCTAACTCGCAGACTGCCTGCCTGAACTGCAGTGGCTAACCACAGGAAGCACTTGCAATGACTGTACAGTGAAACCACTTACCCCACCGCAGCCCACTGGGGGAGTACCAGGGTGAGAAATCCTCCCCACTAGGAATCAGCTCCATCTTGTCTTCTAAGGCCAGAAAGGCTGTCATGTCTCTTGTGTAGCTTCATCACCGCGCTGCATAGCCTTCCTCCTTTGCAGCTCCCAGCCCTCAGCAAAACAAATCTAGACTTGCTTTGCTCTCTCCCTTGTTAGTGAAAGGTGATGGTAGTTATCTTAGAGGGTGGGATGGCCTTCAGCCAACCTCAGCAATTGGGCGGTCCGAGCTTATCAGTTTCAGCAGCCTGGCAGTTGTTGGGTGAGAAAGCAAAGTGTAGCTTCAGTGGATGCCAATGTGTTCATGTGTAGATAGGAACACACAGTACCTTTAGGCCTTTACCTTAGGTCATGGGAAAACTTCATTTACAAAACAGCCATTTAAATGTCCACTAGTCTATCTAAGACCTTAATAGAATAAATATACTCAGGAAGGTAGTGCTCAATTCTAGGTTTGAAAAACAACTTTGATAAAGAAAAAGAAAGAAATTAAAATAAACTTGCAGGGTGGGAATGTAGCTTTGTATTAGTAGGAGGAATAATGACTACCTCTGGTTAATGTCAATATTTGCAAATAGAATTTAAACAATATGCATTTAAAGAATAAATGGGCCCTAGGGGGATGGCTCAGTCGTTAAGAGAACTTGATTCTCATCCAAAAACTAAGTTCAGTTCCTAGCATCCATGCTGGAATTGCCTCTAACTCCAGCTCTGGGGGCTCTGATACCCTCTTTTGGTCATCACAGGCACACACAGAGATATGTACACACACAGACATATGTAAACACACAGATTTACACACACACACACACATACACAGAAAATAAACATAGAACTTTAAAAAAAAAAAAAAGGTAAAATGAGAACCCTACCATTACAAAGTCAACCCAAAATGGATCAAAGGCTCAAATATAAGAGCTATAATTATGTGCAGCTTACGTAGAAGTGGATCTTCATGATGTTAAATTCAACAATGGACTCTTAGATATGACACAAAAATCATAAAAAAACAATGAAAGTTTAGACTTTATCAAAGTAAAATACTTCTGTGAACCAAAGGGCAATATTAAGAAGATAACATGACAGTCTACAGAAAGAACATCTTCAGAGTTTATATTTGACAGGAATCTAGTTTTTAGAGTATACAAACACAACAAAAACAAACAGGGCTGGGTCTGGGGTATAGCTCAGTAGAACAGAGCTTGCCTAGCCTGGGGGAAGCCAAGGGTTAGACCCTCAGTAGGGTGGGGTGAGTGTGTGGTTAGGCAAAGGACTTGAATAGACATTTCTCCAAAGAAGATTTAGAAATGGAAGACATGCACAGGAAAAAATGCTGAACACCATGAGTCATTAAAGAAATATAAATCAGGAAGACAGTAAGACATCTACTCAGCTATGCCTGGTGGTTAATTCCATGCTGTTAACCTCAGTATTGGGGGTGAAAATTAGGCAGGAGGATCCAGAGTTCAAGAGTAAACTAGGTTACAGATTAGTTAGGTCTCTAGTGAGACCCTGTCTTAAGTGCAGCAGCAAAGGTTAATAATTCATACTTATTGGGCCAGGCAGTGGTGGGGCACTCTGTTAATCCCAGCACTCACTCAGGAGTATGAGGAAGACAGATCTCTGAGTTTGAGGCCAGCCTGGCCTATAGAGTGAGTTCCAGGACAGCAAGGGCTACCCAGAGAAACCCTGTCTTAAAAAGCAAGCAAACAAAAACTAAACCAAAACAACAAAACCCCAAACAAACAAACAAACAAACAAACAAAAAGTAATCCATAGCTCTTAAGATGTCTATAATATTTAAAAAAAAAAACAACTAAGAAAACAAGTGTTGACAAAGATATAAAGTTAGAATCCTTGTTCAGTGCTGGTAGGTAAAATCATTACCATATGTAATTCACTACTGTCCAGTAGTGCTACTCCTAAGGATGTACCAAAATAATTGCTAGTTGGTATTCACATACTTTTTTTTTTTTCATTTTAAGATTTATTTTCCGTATGTGAGAACTCTATCTGCATGCACACCTGCATGCCAGAAGAGGGCATCAGAACCCACCAGATCCCAGTATAGATGGTTATGAGCCACCATGTGGATGCTGGGAATTGAACTCAGGACCTCTGAAAGAGCAACCAGGGCTCTTAACCACCGAGCCATCTCTTTAGCCCCACTCACATACTTTCTATACATGGTCATGGTGCTAGATAGAAACAATGCTCCAAACCACCAGTAGATAAGCAAAGCCTGATTTGTACATACAGTGGAAGGTTATTCAACAGTAAGGACTGATGCTCAGATGTAGTACAAGGCAATATAATGATACAGCAGGGATAAAACTAGGAAACAAGCCAGGTGGTGGGATGGTGGCTCACTCCTTTAATCCCAGCACTCAGGAGGCAGAGGCAGGCAGATCTCTGTGAGTTCAAGGCCAGCCTGGTCTACAGAGTGAGTTCCAGGACAGCCAAGGCTACACAGAGAAACCCTGTCTCAAAAAAACCAACCAACCAACCAATAAGCAAAACCCAAAAACCTAGGAAACAATATACCAAACAAGATTAATTCAACAGACAAACCCATAGACTCAGAAAGCAAGTAGTTATTGCCAGGGCCTAGAGAGGGAAATGGTAGCATCTGTTTAATGGATTTTGGGTGGGTGAAGAAGTCACTGTCTAATGGTGAGACATATTAAATGCCACTGGAGTGCATATTTCATTTTATAATATTTAAATTTTATCCCAGATATACATTAAAAAATTTTGTGTAGGGATTTTGCATGTTCATGTGCTACATGAACGTTTATTTCTGGAGGAGACCAGAGTTGGATCCCATGGACCTGGTGTTCCGGATGGATGGTTGTGAACTGTCAAGCGAATGCTGGGAGTCAAATCTGGTCTTCTGGAAGAGCAACACAGTGCTCTCAAGTGCGCAATCATCTCTCCAATCCCTTATCCCAAATTTCAAAAAGAAGGTAAAACTGGGGGGGGGAGACACCCCACAATAGTAATTCTAAAAATTACACACAGTCATGTGGTGTCCTTCCCCTTCTGGTAGCTTCAAAGAACACGAGGGCAGTTACAGGGGGCCAACTCTGACTTCATGAGGAAGGACTTTCTAACTGGGCTGTTAAGCCCTGGAACGGGCTGTCTCTGGAGGAAGTGAGGTTACTCTTTACTGAAAAAGTGGAGGAAGAGCTCCAAGGGACATGACTGGGAAATTTTCTATATGAGGTGTGGTGGGTGGTTTTGTTTGCTTTAATTATTTTGAAAACCAACCTACTTTTCATCATGTCAGTTGTGCTGACTCCTCTGTCTGACTAGCAGCCATTTACAAAGGAGGTTCCGAGTTAAATCACCCCCTCAGTTTCAATTCTTCTAGCATGGCCTGGCCCAACCTGCTCAGACCCCTGCTGAAAAAGTCTGCCCTGTCACTGGGAATACGGCTTAATGGTAGGAAGCTTTCCTAGCACGTATGAGACACTAAGTTCAATTCCCAGCACAGAATCGGGAAGGGAAAAGCTGGCCCAGAAAAGAGAACTAGTCAGTCAATCAGCAGCTGAACTGATGACCCTTTGGACTCTTTGAGTTCACAGCTCTAGTCACTAGCTTCCTGCTAGTCACTGGCAGAGGGTGTGTGTTGCACTAAGCACATTGACATCTACTATATACATTATATTAAGGATCAAATCCCTCAGTGAATGATGTCCTCAAGAAGATAATTTCTAAACACGGGTTCTGAAAACTTCAGTCTTAATTCGAATACATATTCTACTACTAAAATTGCATGATCATTAAGAAGTGACAAAGTAAACTCATCCAAGTGTTGTGCCAGCCAAATTTGATAACATCAGTAGGGGATATTTCTTCAAAACGCAATTGACTTGGATAATCTCTAGACTGGACGAAGAGCCCCACGATTGCGATTTTGCAGTAGAGCAACCTGGAAGTTAACTCCTGCTTCAGCTACCAGAGCCTTGAGACAAAAAAGCAGTTAAAGTCAGGCGGGCGGGGCTCCCCGGGGAGAGACCGGCCCATTTCAGGAGGATCCCGGGGATGCCCTGTTCCTAGGTGGAATCCAACTCCCTCGGGCACTCAGAGGAAAGCCCAAGCTGACCGCCCCCAGCCCAGGCAGCCCAGAAACCATAGGCGCCTCTGAAGATTGCGCAAGTCTTTTCCTCCCCCGCCAGCTCGGTGGCATGTTTCTAAAATTCCCATCTGCACAACATAAACAGGAAACGTGCAGCAAAAAGCCTTGGCGGTGCAAATTCCAAGCTTCCAGCCGAGGGCGGGAGAATCTCATCCGCGCTGCCAGTGGCAAGCAGGCAGCAGCAAAGAGCAAACTTTCCAAGTGACCCCGCGCCCCTCCATGGCCTTCTCCCCCTTCACTGCAAAAGGGAGAGAGAAGGCGGAAGGAAAGACCCCCGCTCCAGGAGAATAAAGAACAGGGGAGGGGGGCGCTGAAGCAGGGGCCCGTCCTCTAAGAGCTCGGCCTCGGGGGCGAGGCTGCGCCCGGCCGCCCACTTCCCGAGCCGCGTGTCCGAGCGGCCTCGGAGCGCCGCGTGGGCTCGCGAACGCCGGGAACCGGGCGGCCGAGCCCTCGCGGGTGGGGCGGGGGAGGGGCGGGCGCGAGGCGCGGCGCAGGCGCAGTGCGCGCCTCGGTTGTCAAACATGGCTGAAGCGCCGCTGCTACCGCTACAGCCGCCGAAGGGAAAATGCTGAGCTCGCCCGGGCCGGGTGGGCGGCGGCGGCGAGGGCGGCGACGGGAACCTGCTTTCCGGGCGCGGCGGCGGCGGTCATGGCTCGGCTAGCCGACTACTTCATCGTGGTAGGCTACGACCACGAGAAGCCAGGTAAGGGTGTGGGGCGGGCGCCGCCCCCGGGCTTCGCCTCCGCCCCCGGCAGCCGTCCAGTGGGCTCGGCGGGGCCGGGCGTCGCGGCTGGGAGGCGGGCAGGCGGGCGGGCCGGGTCCCGCGGCGGAGGAGCGGCCGGTCCACGGGTGTCGGCCTTCGCGGCGCGGCCCGGCTGGCTGTGGGCGTGTGAGGGAGCCGGCGGACGCGGGCTAGGCCGCGGCGGTGCAGCGGGGGCCGGCGGGTTGGGCGGGTCGGGAGAGCCTGCCCGCGTCCCGCCACGCGCTTCTGCGGAGGCTGCTGGGACCCGGGGCCGCGCCCTCGGGCCGCCGGGGCTGGGAGGGCGGGAGCACTCTGCGCGGAGTTCCTAGGATACACTTGTGCCCTGCATCCTGAGTAAGAGTGACGCTGGGGGCAGTCCTCCCGGAAAGGAAGTGCAGAGAGTCCGGTGCTGCCTCCCGCCTGCCCGCGGGGGTGGGTTGGGGTGGGGTGGGGGAGCTTGGACATCCCGTGGATCGAACGCCGGGTACTCGGAAAGGCCACAGGACCCCGTGCACTTTGAAACATTTCTAGGAACATTGTTTCAGGATGCATGTGCCGGCATTCCTGGATGAAATGACTCTCCTTAAGTAAAGCCAGCCAGCCAACCACTGCAGGTGCTCTCACTTGGCTTTCACGTGTTTTGATTGTTCTCTTTATTCGTCAGAGAATTCTTCGTAAAGAACAGTTTGCCAGATACGTTACTTTGATGGACTTGCACAACCAGGAGTATACAGTGTTCACGCAAACTTATATTTCTATTTGTATCTTTGTCTTGTTATAGATAAGCGGGATGTAATGACAAGGTTACTGTAGAGCTGGGAAAGCTCTTTATTTCAGGGTAATTCCAGTTTTACACTTACAAGGAATTTTAGCTCCCAGCCCTGCAGCCCCTTCCTTGTCTCAGGGGGTGCTTAGGTTGTGCTTTGCTGATTGTTAGTCGTTGGTAGCACTAGGGTACCACTCATCTCTTATTATTTATTCACCCCTAAGCATTTGTTTAGGAGAAGGGCTCTTATTATTTATTCACCCCTAAGCATTTGTTTAAGAGAAGGGATCCTTCACATATTTTTCTCACTACTGCCTAATTGAGGTCACTTAAGAGAACCGCTTCCAGGTAGGTGAGATGGCTCAGCAGATAAAGGCTCTTGCTGGACAAGCCTGGAGACCTGAGTTCGATCCTTAAATTCACGAAAAGGTGGAAGGCAAGAAGTGATTGCACAGAGTTGTCTTCTGACCTTCTTATGTGTTCCCTAGTATGCATGCTTCTCCAGCATCATCACACGCATGCACGCACGCATGCACAACGGTGGGCTTCTGGCTCGCCCAAAATGTCATGTCATTCCACTTTTCTGTCTCTTACAGACATAGTCTTACTCAGACTGCCAGTGTGGAGAATCAGTTTTGTTTTTAATCTTGTTCAGTTTTTAGTTACATTGTTCTTTCCCCTACAACAGTTTTATTTAGTTTGGTTTTTTGAGACAAATTCTCTCTACAGAGCCCTGGCTGTCCTGGGATTCCATATGTAGATCAGGCTGGCCTTGAACCTACAGAGATCTGCCTTCCTCTGCCTCCCAAGTGCTGGGGTTAAAGACCACGCCCAGCTTCCCCCACAACAATTGTGAAACAATAACAAACTTGAAAAAAGTTCCAAGTATGGAACACAGTTAATTGCTGTTTTACTTTGGACGTTTTGAGAGGAAGCTGCTGACCTTATGCCCTGTCACTCGGAATGGTTTAGTGTCAGTTTTATACAAATAAGAACATTGTCCTACATAATGACAGTGCAGTTATCAAAATAGGAAATTCATGCTGACACAGTATTTTATTTAATTTGGGTTTTGTTGACTATGTTATTACTACATAATTGTCGAAAGAAGTTGGTACATTTAAGTGTTGCATTGTTTTGTTATCTCTTTAGTCTCTTTCAATATGGAACAGTTCTCTCATCTTTTTCATGATCTTGTCACTTTTGATGACTACAGCTCAGTTATATTTTTTTGTTATT
This sequence comes from Pachyuromys duprasi, assembly GCA_028658305.1. Taxonomy (NCBI): domain Eukaryota; kingdom Metazoa; phylum Chordata; class Mammalia; order Rodentia; family Muridae; genus Pachyuromys; species Pachyuromys duprasi. The sequence goes on from CM053758.1 coordinate 26,853,219, forward strand.
AATTAATTTATTTGTTCATTTTACATCCCACTCACAACCCCACTCCCTCCTGTCCTCCCAGTTCCACCCGCCCACCTACTTTTCCCATATACTCCCCCTCCCCAAGCAACCCACCCTGGCACATCAAGTTACACCAGGATTAAGTACCTCCTCTTTGAGGCAAGACAAGGCAGCTCTGCTAGGGAAATAGGATTCAAAGGGAGGCAACAGACTCCAAGTCAGAGAAGGCCCCTCCTCTAGTTGTTAGGGGACCCACTTGAGGACAAGCAGTCCTATGTATAGGGGACCTAGGACTAGTCCAGGCATGTTCTTTTGTTGGTGGTTCAGTCTCTATGAGGCCTCATGGTACCAGGTTAGCTGGCTATGTGGTGTCCTACCCCTCCAGCTCCTTCAATCCTTCCTCTAACTCTTCCACAAGACTCCCAGAGTTCCATGTTTGTTTGGCTGTGGGTCTCTGGCAGTTATGCTGGTCTCCTGTCTACAAGCAGAGCAGAGTATTATTAATAGTGTCACAAGTTGGGACTCTCCCATGGATTGAGTCTCAGGTTGTGTCAGTCATTGGTTGTCCATTTCCTCATTTTCTGTTCATCTTTTATCCCTGCATATCTTGTAGGCGGACAAATTTGGGTCGTGGGTTTTGTGAGTTAGTTTATTTGGGTCTTTGGGTTGTACCATGGTTATCCTGTACTATATGGCTAGTATCCCAGGTGAGTTATTTTTGTAGACTGTCTCTCAGCTCTCTGTGCTCTCATGGATCGATACATACACTTAGGCAAGGGTATCCCAACAGTGGCACACACTGTGTCTTGTCAGGTGGTACATACTTTCACTTTGGTTACTTGTAATCAGTGTCTGCCAGGCTTTCCTACTACATAGTTAAAACCCTGTACCCCCATGAGTACCTTGACACTCTGTGTCTTGGTCCTCATCAGAATGTTAGCGCATTTGCCATACACTTACATCGTATGGATTCATGATTTATGTGCCTTCTGTAGTGGACTGTCCCATTTTTGTTTAGTCTGCTGGGGCTACTGTGACAAATGATTTATAAACAAGGGCTTTACTTTTCACAGTTGTAAACTCTGGAAAATCTAAAGTTAAAATATGAGGTCTAGTTGGGGGCATGCTTGTCTACAATGCTGTTGTCACTTTAACCTCAGTAGCCTACAGGGCCATGTGATTTTATAGGATCTCTTTAATAAGGTTATGAACCTATTTATAGGGACTTCACCTCCAAGACCTGAGTAACTCGCAAAGATCTCATGCAGTTCTGTTACTTTGGGTCTTAGGACTTCAACGTAGGAATTTTGGGAGGACATAGATACTCATTTTGATGTTTAAATTGTTTTGCCATTTGTTTTGTCATTTGATCAACGAGAGCTCATATATCCGGCTTCTGTGTCTTTTTTTTTTTTTTTTAAGAATTTTTATTATTTATACGGTGTTCTACCTACATCTATGCCTATGGGCCAGAAGAGGGTAGCAGATCTCATTGTAATGGTTGTGAGCCACTCTGTGGTTGCTGGGAATTGAACTCAGGACCTTTGGAAGACCAGCCAGTGCTCTTAAGCTCTGAGCCATCTCTCCAGCCCCTTCTGTGTCTTTTTGACATGTCCCATTTCCATCATTCTTTGAGCATCATTACTTTTTGACGTAAGGTAGGTGTGCATACATACACACCTATTTCTTCTCCTTTGTGGTGTTAAGCCTCTGATTTGCTTACACACTAAGCAAGTGCAGCCCTGTAATCAACTATTCCTCTAGAGACCCCTGCTTTCTCCTAGGGGAGGCTAGTTTCTCCTTGCTAGCATCTTTATTACTGGAGGGTGACAAGTATTCCCAGAGTCTCTTCATGATTGGAGCTAGAGAATATATTTATCCATATCTGTATTTCTGTCTCTGTACAGAAAACTGTGAACTAATCCAGTACTTCTGACTTCAGCCCAGCAATCTAGCATTTGCCTTTTTCATGTTGTAATGGTCTTCTCAAACAGTGAGAAATCAGGCTTTACATGCACACACGCACACATACACACACACACACAGATGCATATCTTGTTTATTTTTTGCTGTTGTTTATAACAACTTGTTTTCTCTCCTTACTGAGGCTGTTTCTTCATTTCATGTCCTCCTCCCTCACTTCCAGCTCTATTGGATCTAAGAATCTGTTAGGATACCACCACACAGGGTCTCCCCAACTTGCTTGTGCTCTGATGTGCTTGTATTTATGGTGATTTCTGTGGACACACTTCCATTCTGCTCATGCTTTGACCTTGCACGTAGGCATCTTCACTCTCACTCCTTTTGCATCTTAATGCTCCAGGCCAGTTTGTTCCTCCAGCTTTGACCCACAGCCTCTGATACAATGTGTTTGGCTTTGGCCATTCTCTGACCACATGGACTCTTCCATTTCTCAAAACTTGCTTATGATTTCGCAGGTCCCACCTCTGTCCTGTGGCTATTAATGACTACTCTTCTCCCACATTGAACAAAGGGAAGATTTATTTTGTTTTTTAAATGAAACTCAGAATGTTGCATAAATTATAATCTGATGTATGAAATGTATACTTTTTTCCGTTATATTTTTGTATAATTTATGTAGTTTTTATTTAAGCATAATTTATGTGCAAAAAAATTAGGCGAACAGTTCAGTGGTTTTAAGCAATTATATACACTAGTATAATCACTACCACAATCAAGATATAGAACATTTTCTTCCCTATAAAAAGTCCTTTTATAAAGCTGGGCATGGTGGCGCATGCCTGTAATTTCAGCCCTCAGGGAGGCAGAGGCAGTCGAATGAATCTCAGTGAGTTCGAGGCCAGCCTGGTCTACAAAGAGATTCCAGGATAGCCAAGGCTACACAGAGAAGTCCTGTCTTGAAAAAAAAAAAACAAAAGTTCTCTTAGGCTCTTTTGCAGTCTGTTTTCTCCTTAGCCTCTGGTTGCAGATCTGCTTTCTGTCTATATGATTTTGTTGTTTGTAGAGTGGCATAGAAATAGAATCAGACAGCTTTTTTTTTTAATGTTTGGCTTATTTTCCACTTTGATTCATACACTGAGATTGACCCATGTTGTATAATTGTACCCTTGCACTGCTTCCCTTTCCCTTTGGTGTTGAGTATTGAACTCAAGGGCTCACCCATGCTAAGCATGCACTCTACCACTAAGCTATACTCATTGCTGTTCCTTTCCTTTCGTTTCCTTTCCTCTCCTTGCCTCTCCTTCCTCTTCCTCTTTCCCCTGCAGCTCAGGCTAACCTCAGATTTATGATGTAGTCAAGGATGACCTTGAAATTCTCATCTTCCTGCCTCTAACTCCAAGGCAATGATTATAGTTGTATGCTCTCATGGTCTGTTTCTGTGGTCCTAGAAATAGAATCTGGGGCATTCTACATGCTAAGCAAGCACTCTTATCAACAGAGCTGCATCTCCAGCCTTGGAGATAACATTGTTTGCTTATATTGAGATGTAAAATACAGTTTTTTCATTCATTCATCAATTGGTGGATATTTATGTTTCCAGATTTTGGTTATTCTGAATAAAATAGATATTTGACAAGATCTCTGAATATTGGCGTATTTTAAATTTTCTTGGGTTAAAACAAAAATTCTTAGATCATGGGCAAGTATCTGCTTAAGTTCAACGTGTTTTCTAAACTGTTTAGGATGAAAATCTACAAAGTGTATATACTTGTTTAAATTACAAGGGAAGAATCAATCTAATTTCTAACCTTTATTATGCAACTGCCTTCAAAAGTTAGTATGGTTTTATTATGTAACTCTTTCTAAAAGTTAATCAGGGTGTGATAATATACTTATATATGATAATATGAAATTTGTGTGTGTAATACCAGCATGTTCCTGGTATTGTTCAACCAGTACATTACTGTTATTTTTAAAATGTCTTTTTTGCCATTAAGAATAATTTTAGTTGAGTAATTTTTAATTAAAATATTTTCCCTTTATTTAGTGTTTGTGTGTCTGTGCGCTTGTGGAGACCAGAGGACAATTTCCAGAGTTGATTTTCTACTTCTAGCATGTGGGTTCCTGGAATTAAACATAAGTCATGAGGCCTGACGGCACATTACATATTTTTAGTTACATTTTTTCTTTTCTCTTTCTTTCCTTTTCTTTTTCTTTCCTTTTTCTGAGACAAGGTCTTACTACGTAGCCCTGGATGTACTGGAATTATCTATGTAGATGACACTGACACTCATAGAGACCCACTTGTTTCTGCCTTCCAAGTACTGGGATTAAAAGTGTGGGCTAGTGTGTACACACACATAGAATGGGGAAATCTGAGTAAGAATGGTGGCTTCTTATATGATACCAGCATCCTAATAGTGATACTGTACTGTAAGGATGCAGCTTGTCTCATGAAGGAAATGGTATCTGTTATTCCTTTAACTGTTTGCAAGTCTACAACTTTATCAACATAAAAACTCCAGAAACTCACCTGTATTCCCAGCACTCAGGCAGAGGCAAGTGGATCTCTGTGAGTTCAAGGCCAGCCTGGTCTACATAGTGAGTCTAGGACAGCCAAGGCTACACAGAAAAACCTTGTCTTGAAGAACAAAAAGTCCAGAAACCATAAAGAAGATAAAAAATGTACTTTAAGTATCTTCATTTTTGTCAACATTGATGAGATAAGGAAGTTCTTAGCCTATACAATTTTGTAAAAACATACCTTTAAGTGATAGAATCATTTCTGAGGATCAGCTTCATTGACTTTATTACTATTGAACACTTACTGTTTCTTCAGTTTTTTTGCGTTTTATGCTATTATCATTTACAAGAACATAGCTTAAAAATCACTGATTTTTATGACAGTTTGATAATTTGTTATTTAAAACTATATTTTTCAGGCATAGTGAGATGGCTCAGTTGGTAAAGTAAGTGCTTGTTTTGTAGTGAGGACCTGATCTCTAGCATCCACATAAAAATAGCGAGGCTCAGTGATGCACGGCTTCTGTATTCCAGGTGCTGGGGAGGCAGAGAGACTCCTGGAGCTTCCGGATCAGATAGCGTAGCTGAGCCAGTGTGCTTCAGGTTCTGTGAGAAACCCTGTGTGAAGACATAATGTGGACAGTAATTGGAGAAGACACCATGTCCACTTCTGGGCTCTACACTCATATACATACATACATTAGCTCCCCTCCCCCGCAAAAAAACCCTTCATTTTACAACTTGATATTTGGATGATGGTAGAATAATTAGGAAGTATAATTTTACTTTTCTTACTCTGTTACTTTGTTTTGAGTGATGAGTTAATTTTTTTATATTTCTTTATGCTTATTTTTTGTTCTGCTGTTTTAGAAATAACCAATTTAGCTAGGGATGTAGTTTAGTAGCAGAGCTCTTGTTTAGCATTATAGAAGGTCCTAAAGCTTAAGATAAGGTGCAGGCAAACATTATTTTCAGGCAAAATTCTTTATATAGATGTTATTAAACTATTAATTTTAGGTTTGATATTCACTTACAGTCGTGTATATTTTAAAAATCAGTCTGCTTCAGTGTATTAGAAAAAGTATTCAAAATGCTTTGTGAGTATTAAGCAATATATTGCAGGTGAAATAAGAAAATGTCTGTTCTTCCATAAGTGAAATAATGTAATTTGAGACTGGTTGTGTTTGTGTACATGTGTGTACACCACAGTGTATGTGTAGAGGTGGGAGGACACTTGCTCGAGTGTTCTCTCCTACAAAGCATTTTCTGGAGGTTAAACTCAGGTCATCAGGCATGGCTGCAGGCACCTGCTCGGCTGTCTCTCTGGCTTTGAAAATGAGAGTTCTTAAGAGGCAAGAATTAACAAAATTGTGACCCAAGTGGCAGTGAGCTACAGACAGAAGAACTGGTGTGAGGAAACTCAGAGTACTTGCTGTGGAAACAATGGTGTGGATGCTAGAGTTAGAAAGCTGAAATTAGTAAAGCTTCATGATAAATTACTGTGAGGGGTGAAGTAGGAAAAGTAGTTGAGAGTAACAGAGATTCTAACCTGGGTAATTGGTGTATAACTTCAAGCAAGGGGAGAAATAATCGAGTTTAACTTTGGACATGTTAAATGTGACTGTTTTTTAAACAAGATGAAACTGTTATTTGGGTGTTCAAATACATGGGCCAGGAGTAAAAGATTAGAGATTTATTTAGCAGTTTTCAATAGCCAGTTTTTTGTCAGGCAGCAAGAAAAGAATGCATAACTGAGTAGAATTACATGCAGGGTGCAGGGAAGTGGTTGTAATTTCAGTTGAGGATCTAATGATGCTCCCCTGACTCTTTTGTGGGTAATTATAGCTGCTTTCATTAAGATGGTAACAGCCACGTCCCATGTTGTGCCCTGAATTGTGATCATCACCATCCAAGTGAAGTGTGAAAAGATACTGCAAATGGAGACTAACCATGAAGATCTGGGAGTCATTAATGCAGATAGAGCTGTGGCATTTGTGTAGATGTCCTCAGAATGTTGTCACAGAGATGGGAACAAATGACCAGGGCCCACGCTTTGGGGTACACCATTGCTTAGGGGATGAAAGAAGAGGAGCAGCAAAAGCATTGGGTGAATTTGGAAGAGACATTCAACTCTCCCTAATAGATATTATTTTTCTTGTAGGTGATATGAGCCCTAATTTTTGTCTAGTTACATGGCTGTCCATAAGAGAAAGATTGTTTTTAAAAATTTTTTTTAGATTTCTTTTTTTCTTTTCTTTTCTTTTCTTTTCTTTTTTTTTTTTTTTTGCTGGGGGAAGGGGGTTGTCAAGGCGGGTTTCCCTGTGTGTGTAGCCTTGGCTGTTTTGGAACTCTGTAGACCAGGCTGGCCTCAGACTAATAGAGATCCGCCTGCCTCTGCATCCTAAGCAGTATTTTGTTAAAACTTAACAAAATGTATTTTGTTAAAACTTAAAAAGACCAGCTCCATGTACTAATGTAGTCTGGCTCTCTTTCTTTCCTTCCTTCCTCCCTCCCTTCCCTCCCTCCCTCCCTTCCTTCCTTCCTTCCTTTTTTCTTTTGAGACAGGATCTCTGTAGCCTACTCTGGCCTGTAACTCACTAGATAGATGCCACCAGTACTTGCAAACTTTACATTTTAAGAGGAAAATATAAAGGAAGTAATTTTTTTTTTTTTTGAGACAGGGTTTCTCTGTGTAACCGTGGCTGTTTTGGACTCACTTTGTAGACCAGGCTGGCCTGGAAATCACAGAGATACCCCTGCCTCTGCCTCCCCCAGTTGCTGGAATTATAGGCTTGCACCAAGGTGCCTGGCTTCTAATCTTTATTTTTAAAAAATGTTTTGTCTCCCTCTCTCTCAGTTTACTTTATTTTCACTTTTTATATTTTAGATTTTTGAGATAGGGTTTCTCTGTGTAGCCCTGGAACTCAAATCTGCCAGCTTCTGCCTCCCAAATTCTGGAATAAAAGGTGTTGGCTATCACCACCAGGCTTGATTCTGTTTCTTAATAATGTATTACATAATAGTTACAAGTTAGTTTTCCAGTATTGGGGCTGCTATAACAAAGTGTCGTAAATTTGGGGGCTTAAAACAACATGTGGTGGGTAGCTCTGAAATTTAGGTAACCTCCTTTGAGGGCTTCTAGGGAAGAATATTCATCCCTTCTAATTTCTGGTCCCAGTGTTCTGCCATTTATGGCACCATAATTCTATTTTTGTTCTGTCTTCCCATGGCTTTCTTTGTTTGAATCTTTTTCTTTTTTCATGAAAACAGTTTCTTTCTTTGGCCTAGTGGTACATGTCTCTAATCCCAGCTATCTGGGGGGCAGATGCTAGAAGATGGCAAGGTCAAGGCTTTTGTGAGTTACAGAATGAGTTCAAGACCTAACTGGGCGACTTAATCTCAAATAAATAATAAAAATAGGAAAATGGCTGTGGCCATAGCTCAGTAGTGAAGCACCTGTCTAGTGTTTGAGGCCCCAGGTTCAATTCTCAGGCCTGGATGTTGGGGAGGATTAGGCTTTGTTTTGCCTCATTCTTTCCTTTTCTTTCTTCGTTTCCTCCCTTCTTCCCTTCTTTTTTACCCTGTACTAGAGATTTTACCTAGGAAACACATTTTCTCTCTTTCTGCTCCTTCCCTCCCTCCCCTCCCTCTCTTCCTGTCCTCCCTTGTTACTCCACTACCCCCACTGAGCTATATCCCCCCCTCTGGTTTTTCTGTAGCCGAAGACTGTTATGATGGCTAACTCAGGCTGTCAGATTGACTCACCTGGGAGAAAGGAACCTTAACTAAAGAATTGCTTCCATCAGATTGGCACAGGAGCGGGGTACAGACATTTTTTAATTGCTAATTGATGTAGGAGGGCTCAGTCCTTTGTGGATATACCATTCCTGCAGGTGGGCCTGGGCTGTATAAAAAAGGTAACTGAGCAAGCTAGTGAGTGTTGTTCCTTCATGGTTTCTGCCTCTGTTCCTGCTTTGAGTCCCTGCCCTGGCTTCCCTCGATGGATTGTAAGCCAGACAAACCCTTTCCAAAGTTGCTTTAATCAGTGTTTATCACAGCAACAGAGAAACCAGGACAACTGTTAAAGCATGGAAAACAGTGAATAAAGTGACATAAGTAAAGCAGGTTTTAGTTTCATAAGGTGTACATTCTACCTTAGGAAAGAAAAGCACAGAACTTAATTTAATATTCAGTATTTAAAAAAACCAGAATACTTTTGCTTTGTATTCTGTAAGTAGAATTAGGAGAAATACGTATCATGTCCACCAGAATTAGCTTTCAGGAAGTAAAACACTGTTTTAGTGTTGAAGTCTAGGGAATTGCTGCTAAAGACTTTCAAAGCTTTGTTATTCCTTCTCAGCTACAAGTACTAATGAGGTAACACCTTGGGAAAGTGGGGCTTTACTGGAAAACAGGTTAATGCCTTTGCACACTGGTGGTCTAGGCCCCTTTTTTCTGTCCTAGCAAGTTGTATGACCTGTTCACTCACATTTGACTGTATCTCTGTGTAGACTTAGATTTTGACTGACCCATTCTGCTCAGCCCTTAAATGCTTGTGTTCCTGTGGTTAGAATCTTTGCTTAACTGCTTTCCTTTCCTTACCTTCTTCTTTTCTTTCCTTTGGTGCTGAGGTGAACCCAGGGCCTGACTAAGGATGTGCTGTGCCACTGAGCTCTGCTCACTCTGCTTTTCTACTTAGCTTTGACTCAACTGTGTGGTTTTGTTGGGCATTCCTGGCACATATTTGCTTATATATTGCTCATATGTTTTCTGTAATATTATGGAAATATTATGGAAATAGTACATATTTGCAAAATCTTAAAGTGTGTTGTCTGTCTCTTTAGAGCCTGTCACAGTAAATTTGTTTCTAAGTACCAGTAAAGGCACCTCCTGGTTTAATAACATGACACCTCAGTCCTCTAAAGTTGACAGTGGAGGGAAAGCCCCTGCTTGGGAAAGGTTGGCTTGACCTCAGGACTTTAGTTCTGTTTCTTCAGTGATCTCTTAGAACACCACCTTTCTTTAATATTTTGGCCCAAGTCTCCCTAAACCAAATATTTTCTGAGAAGTGCTGAAGCAAGGCTGGAACACTGAAATAAGATTTTTCTAAATGGTGAAAATGAAAGGGTGATGAAGCCAGAGAATAATTTTTAAGTCAGTTGCCCAGTTTGTTAGGTATAGCTTACTCTTTTCCAGGCTGTGGTCTCTTAAAGGGATGTTATCTTACTTATTTTATTGTCTGCTACTATATGATAAAAGTCATATTTCAACATGTCTGACAGTATCTAGACCCTATATAGGGGCCAGTAGATAATTCCATTATTGTCAGGTCTCTCTAAGGTTCCTTTCCTGGATCGCATATTCTGGCCAAGGATCAGTCTGATTTTTGGATGAATGATAGTGGAAGTATGTCTGAAGAGATATTTCATACCCTACCCTTTTTTTTCCCCAGTACTTGGGATTGAAGCCAGGGCCTTCTGCATGCCAAGCAAGAGCGTTGCCACTGGGCTATCGCTCCAGCTCCCATTCCTGCTGTTAACAGCACCAGCTGGGCTAGAAGAAAGTTAACACAAGAAGGGACTCATAAACACAGTGGACTAGGCTGGGTCATCTCTAGTTTGTACCTGTTTGCTACCCATTGCTTCAGCGTTGAGAAACCATGATGTTATCTGGAAACATGCGCACAATTTTCATGAACACAGTATAGTTCAGCTAAACAAGCATCATAGTTTCTATTTTTAAGGGAAAAGTAAGCTTTATAAAACAATGAGTTTACATTTTTAATTGATAAAATATTTCTTCTTTTGATTTTAATCTGAAAAAATAATGATTACTCTGTATGCATGAAGTTAGTTGATGGAGGTTTTAAAAAAATGGTTCAGATCTAGAAGCATTTAGATTATGGGCTGATTAATTTGTGTAGCTAAGTTGTAATGGTTTTGGAAAACTGACCTATCCTTTTCGGTTTTACTGCCTTGAATTACAGGCCTGAATTTTTTTTTTTTTTTGCTTGTAATGATGAAACAGAATAGTTGGTTATCAAAGCATTTAATTCAAAGGCCAAAACAAAGCAATTATTTCTTTAGTAGGAGTTATTTAAATGTATAATTCTGTACTTGATCTTATCAAAAAAGCTGAGAAACAATATTAAATATATAATTCTAATGAAGTTGTATGATAAAATCACTGTTTACTTGTGGTCATGAAGTTTGAAGCTATTGAAGACATTGTTAAAGGACTCAAAGAAATTGTATGAGTAGTTGATAATGGTTGATAAGTAAGCCTCACTTGGCCTTGCTGTCCTTCTGAGGAGTCAAGATTATACACTTCGGTTTTTCCAGAATTCTTGCCTTGTTCTTTTATTGTCATGGCTATCCCAGTGGAGATGAAGTGGTGTGCTTATGACTGCTGACATTCTGAAAGACCTTTCCTGATTTTGTATGCATTCTTATATATGTGCATTCAAAGATGTATGCTTATATGTATACATTTGTATGTACATATATGTTTATTGTTACTGTACTTCTTATGAAACAAGGTCATAATATCTGTTCCTTTATGCAATCTGTACTAACTGCATATTTAATACCGACTTTTAACATGTATTATACAATAGCATTAAGGTTTAGTGGTAACTGTCTGATTATCATTTAAAACATATAAAGGTTAGGTCTAGTGAAGTTGAAAGTGTGGGGTGAATCCATGTGGTCTGAACTTGATTTCTAGTTTTGCCTCTAAATACTTCTGACCTTAGACAGGTTAGCTAATTTGTTCTGTTTATGCATTTACAAAACAAAGTAATAGTGGCTAGCAATATTTACCTCCTAGATTTACTGTAAAGATTGAGTTAAATTTTATAAGTGCTTAAAACCATATCTGGATCACAATTACAGTGTAAGTTTTCGTTCACAGAAGTGGAACTGCTGGGCCGCACGGTAAGTGCTTCACATGGAAATGTGTGGAGTTAATGCCCAGCATTGCTGGTTTAGGCTTGTGCTGTGGCCTCAGGCGAAGTGTCAGTCCTTGTTGTTAGTGCTGTTCTCTGAGCACAACAGACACTGTTTTTATCAGAGCAGTTGTGACTATTTAAAGACCCTAAGATCAGGCCCATTAACTATTGGGCTTCTCTCATAGGGCGTAGAGAGGAAGGGTAGTGAGGGTCCTTGGGCCCTTCCAGAGGTTCTTGCTGTCCCTTCTGCGTTTTGCAAGAGTAGTTTGTGATTCTACCCTAATTGCATGTTATATTCCCAGGTGCGTGCGTGTGTGTGTGTGTGTGTGTGTGTGTATTCACATAAAGACTGTGCAAAGTTAACTATAAAAGTCTCAGCTATGGTGTGAGACTTTTGGTGTTGCTGGCTCTTTTGGGGTCACCCATGCTCTGTAAGTCAGCTTAAATAAATCCACTTGTTCTGCAAGTTGGACTTTGGTGGAATAATACTTAGGTTTGTTATTGGTGCTCTATAATTGGAGGTCGACATCTCTTTGTCTCCCCAGAGAAAAACTTCTTGCAGCAATCCAACTTTGCTAACCCCTACCTTAAATGGAGCTAGTTAGAGCCATCCTTAGGTTTCATCTTTCGGAGCAAGCAAGCCTCTGTCTTTGCACTGGCATGACAGTAATACTAAGATGAGATTGCCAAGGAATATTTTCCCTGATTCATTTCTGGAGTCTGAATAATTATAGAACTAAAGTTAGACTAAAAAGGGAGACAGACTTTGGGAAATAACATTTATACATTGAGTTCCACCTGTGCCTGAAAACCAAATGAATATTTTTAATAGTTTTTAGGTCTACACTAAATTGTCATTCAGAAAGATTATGCTAATTTAGGAATATGCCCATTTCTACTGCTTACGCAACACAGAGAGAATTTAGATTTCATAAAGATGAGGATAGTAAGCGGTTAGCTCAAGATAAGACTTTATATTTAATTAATATTATATATCAGAAACAGTAAAAATTGGTACTTGCCTTTTGGAGGATATTTGATCATACTGTGAACCCTGAGATTGTGTTTACTGGGAAAAACCTTTTTTAGTTGTGGTGTGGCTCAGCCTTCAAACACACCTTTAATCCAAGAGCTTTCTGCTTGCATATTGTAAACAGGATTAAATATACTCACTTATATAAACAAACCTATAGGATAGGAAGTTCAAGCTGAAATCTACGCACCCAGAGAGGATATACAAGAAGGAGGACCCAGGTTGGTATGATCAATGCTTGTTTGGATGAACAAATGGGATGGACATTGAGCGGAGGAGAAAACAAGC
>CM053758.1:26866434-26919955 GCA_028658305.1 Pachyuromys duprasi
AAATAAATAAAAATAAATAAATAAAGCTAACCCTAGCTCCAGAGGCGAAGCAGGCAGCCAGTTGGTGGGAAGTGAACATAGGATTATTAAGAAAAAAAATTAGAGAGGAAGAGGAAGTCAGGAAGATGGATAGAGAAACTAACAGGAAGTAGAAGGGAGGGAAACTCAGACTGTAGGAGAAGGGGCATTCCTGCTGAAACTTTGGCTGGGTGCTTTTTCTGCCTCTCTGAGCTAACAGGCTTTCACCTTGCATCTGGCTCCTGAGTCTTTATTGGTAAAATCAAACGATTGAGATTCTGTTAAAAATGACATTTGCCTTTGGTCTTCATTGTATCCAAAGGTTTTTTTTTTTTAAACAGAAATATGAAATGTGAAAATTTTAAAAGAATTTTAAAAGAAAATTTTAAAGAAAATTTTAAAGAATTTGTATCTTGTCTGATGAAGAAATGCTTGTTTCCACTGATGAGACCATTACACACGTCATTTTTTCCTTTGATCTGTTGTTCTTTATGTATTTTATTAGTTGACAAGGTTAATTAGTTGGTTTGAAGAAAACAGCTTGTTTGTAAACTTGAAATCTCAAGGTACTTTTCTTTCTACCAAATATTCTATTGTAATATTCACTTAAAATACAGTTAAGAACCTGTAATGAAAAATTATTTAAAGAAAATGGATAGTTTCAGAGCAATTTTTTAAGTGAAAAAAAATCTGCTTATAGGTAGTGATGTCTGGTTGTAGGTTCAAGTGCATCTTTTGTATTTCTCTGCTGAAGCTAAACCTTAGTAACATTCAGAGTGAAATCCACTGTCCAAACAAACGAGTAGAATAATGGTAAAAAAATCATTTTGCAGTGGAAAGTAGCAGTTAGGACTGGAATGAATTTTATGGATGCTTTATATAATTGTCCCACATGGTCTGCTCTGGAATTTGAAAAGAATGTTACTTGTTTTCCTTTTGAGACAGATGTTCTACCAAGTAATTTTAGCTCAAGTAAACACAAACCCATTGCAAATTAAAGGTAGTAAAACTTTCTTTCTCTTTTGAAACAAAAAGAAACAACAAAATCCATTTAGAATAGCAAAAAACAGAAGAATATTGAAAATACAACAGCAGCAACAAAAACTGTAACTTCTCTGTATGCTATGTCCTATTCAAATTGAATGTTTGAGGAATTTGGCTGTAGAAAACTGAAGAAAATGTGAAGAGTAAATATAGCATTTGATCAAATTGTCACAGTATGAATTAAATTACAGAATATCTATTTTTGGTCTTTTTTTTAATGTGTGAAAGATGGAATGCATAGTTCCAGCTAGAAATGCATATTATGAGATACTGTGTACTAGACTTACTGGCTTAATTAAATTTTTCACAACAACCATGTAGGTGAAGTTAATGAGACTTGAAACCACTAACTTGTTCAAGATTCTATAGCTGGTCCTGGTGACATCAGTAACAGTCACCTTCAAGACTAGTCTTTCCTGTTCATTTCCTGTTGCTGTCCTGTCCTGTCCTGTTGCAGTCGAGGTTCTGATTTTTTCCTGTTGCATACTGATTTTATTCATCCTAGAATGTAACATCAAAGTTATCACATGGTATATACTTCTTTTTTTCAAGGTTTCTTTCACTCAGCACCTCTCCCCTTTTAAAAATATAAAAATGTTGTTTTTTTTTTAAATGAGGATTTTGTCTCCCCTTCTTTTGCATTATTCTATTGTATGAATAACCAGTTTTGCTTATCCATGCTATTGACAGACAACTGAACTGCTTATTGTATTTGGCTAAAATTAATTTTAAAACCTTGCTGCTAATAGCCTTATTGTAAAAAAAAAGAATCTTTTAAATTTCTCTTGGGTAAATACTGGTCATTTGAATTTCTGGTCTTAGGCCGCTGTAGGTTACATTGGATAGGAAATGGCTGTGCCTTCCTCAGAGCAGGTGTACCATTTCATGCAGTGCATGAGGGCTATAACTGCACTGTCAGTCTCTTCACCATGTGGTTGGTGGTCCTCAGCATCTTTGGAATGTGTACTAGCATCTCACTTTGCTTTTAAATTTCTGGATTTCTCTTATGTTGTAATTTGTAAGATTCGATCGCCATTTTATTTCTGAATTGTTACTTACTATGTGGCAGTCCCCAAATATTGGCTAGATTTTTCCTATATCAAAGTGTTCCTTAGTGTTTAGAAAATTAGTTGTCAAAGATGCATAATAATTTAGTTTTGTTGAAACAGCAATAATGTAGATAATTTTATTAGCACATAATGGGTGGGGCATATTAGTTAAAAATTGTGGGCTTTTAAAGTTTTATAAAATTTCTAAAGTTGAACTAATTTCTTTATTGTCAGGTAGAATTTGAGTTATCCCAATGAAAAGAGGATGACTTAGATAAATAATATATAAAAACAGTGTCTCTAATTTCAGCTCTAGGGGAATCTGATGTTGTCTTCTTGCCTCAGTGGGAACTTGCATTCACAATTGCACATAAGCACACACCAGTCACACATACACATAATTAAAAGTAAAATAAGTCTTTACAAGATAATTATAAATATTTAAGTAAATAGTTATTTGGATATATGGAGTAAATTTAGTATGAATTGGGTATTTCTAGAGCTAAAAGCAGTAAGTGCTAATATAAGAAAAGCAGACAAGTGCTAACTTATCTGTGATATTGAATTATTATTAAAAGGCCCTAGTAGAAGTCACCTGGTTTGTGTTTCTTGTTACTGTAGTAGGTCTGCATATTCACTCCAAATATAACCATTTTAGAATAATAATTTATTATTTTATAAAGGTTTATTTTTCTTTAAAATTATTTATGTATGTGTGTGTGTGTCCTGCACAAGTGCATGTGCACCATGTGCAGGAGCCTGGGGAGGCCAGAAGAAGTCATTAGATGCCCTGGACCTGGAGGTACAGACAGTTGTGAGCCACCACGTGGGTGCTGGAAACTGACCCATGTCTTCTGCAAAGCAGCCGCGCTCTTCACACTGAACCTTCGCTCCAGCCCTCACCCCATTGAAACAACAACAAGTTGCTCTTTGGTATTTTAAAAATTTTTTGATACTTTACACAAGGTGTTGTTGGTATTGAAAGAACATTTTTACCTGTTGAGGAAAAATAATTTCATTAAGATCAAAGATATTTTTAGAGTATTTGATATTAGTTTTGCAAAAAGCTCAAAAACTAAGTGAGTCTTTAAAGTGGAGGTACAGTAGCTATGGTGAAATAGTAAAATATTGAAAATAATATTTACTAGACTTTTATATCCAGAATTTAGATTTTTTAAGTTATATTCTAACAGCAAGGTTTACATTGAGAGAAAACAAGTGCACTTACAAGAATTAATAATAGCAGACATTGAGCACTTTTTTTTAAGCAAAGCACTTTATAGACATCTTATAATCTTTATAGCCTGAGATACAGAAATTTGCATTATTTTCCCTTTCTTTCTTCTTCCTCTTTCTTTTTCTTCTCTTCTTCCTCTTCCTGTGCTTCTTCCTCTTCCTGTGCTTCTTCCTCTTCTTCCTTCTTTTCTTATTCCTCTTTTTCTTCCTTCTTCTCCTTTTCTTCTTCTTGAAACAGTTTCTCTGTGTAGCCCTAGCTATCCTGGAACCCACTAGCACAGGCTGCCCACGAACTCAAAGAGACCAAGCTACCTCTGCTTCCCCAGTGCCAGGATTCAAGGTGTGCACCACCACACCTACCTTCTTTGGTACTTTGAATGTATCTTTCTGTTAGTTTGCCTACATAATTTCTGCTGAGAAATCCACTGGTTATTTCTTCCTCTTTCACTTGATGATCTAATTATAATATGCTTCTTAAAATAATTTTAAAGTTTATCATTGTGTGCATGATATGAGTGGGTTCAGGTTCCATTGTGTGTGTGAGTTGTATGTTGGTCAGAGGGCAACCTTATGGAGTTGATTTTCTCTCTTTCCATCTTTTTGTGGGTTCTAGAGATTAAAATCAGGTCACCAGGTTTTATGTCACATCTCTACCTTTTCAGCCATCTTGGCAGCCCTACAATGTGTTTTGGTGTAGAACTGGTTAGGTTCTACTGATTAGACTTCATGGATCTGAGGGTTCACTTTACTCTGTCTCACTATATAACCCTTGCTGGTCTGGAACTCACTATGTAGGCCAAGCTGGCCTCAAACTCACAGAGATCCTGTTGTGTCTGCTTCTCAAGGGCTGGGATTAAAGGTGTGTGCCACCATGCCTAGTTCAGTCATCATTTCTTTAAATAAACTTTCTCTTTCTTTGCGTTTTCTTTTCATGATGCCATTACTTTTTACTTGATATCTCATAAATTCCATAGGTTTAAACTTTTAAAATGTCACTGTATATATTTTCCTTTACTTTTGAGAATTTTACTCATGTATTCAATGAAAGTCTAAAACCAGGCAGCTTCCATCTCTGTTGATTTTGGCTGGAGTCTTTTTTACAGGCTTTTTCTGTATTGCCTTGGCTGTCCTGGACTCACTTTGTAAACTAGGCTGGCCTTGAACTCACAGAAATATGCTTGCCTCTGTCTCCCTGAGTGCTGGGGATCATAGGCATGTGCTACCATACCCAGTTTTGGCTGGAGTATTAATCCTGCTTCAGCTCAGCATGGTACGGAAGTGAATGTGCGCTAAAGAGGGTGAAGTACTAGAGATAAGCCAAGAGAAAGTTAAGCTTGCTTTATAACAACTCATTATTGAAGTAGTCAATAACCTACTTTCATTGACATAAATTCATTAATGAAGTCATCATGACTGAAGTTGCCCCTGGATGGTCTACTCCTTCTTAGTACCTTTATATTGAATAATCCACAGCATGAGTTTGGGTTGAGAAAAGCTCTGTTTTTACCATCACACACAGACATGTACATATACTGCATATTTATGCCAGTTTTATTTTTTCTCAATTTTTGTTTGTAATACATTGAGGCTACCATTGGGCAATAAATGGTCACATCTTCAGGTGGAAGTTAAGCTTTTTGTTATTGTGAAGTATCTCTTTGGATAGTGCATTTTACCTAAAAACTTATTTGAAGTGAATAGAGGTATAAAGTTTTATTTTGGTTAATATTTGCCTACTTGTCTATTAAATTTAATATTTTATTATTATTGTATTTTAGGTACTGATAATGTTATCAGACACATAGAACTGAGAGTGTAGCTCAGTGGTAGTGTTTGCCTAACACTAGTAAGGGTCAGCCTTTGATCCCCAGAACTACACACACACACACACACACACACACACACGCAAAAGAAGAAGACAATGATGACGACGACGAGGAAGAAGAAGCAGAAGAAGCAGAAGAAACAGAAGAAGAAGAAAAGAAGAAGAAGAAACCTAGAAAAATGTCATGCTTTATGTCTATGCATAGACTTGTATGATAATTTTTAATAGCTTTATTTGTAATAGCCCAAACTGGAAACAACTCACATGTCTTCCTTCAGTGAATAAGTGCATCAGACATTGAGGTGTATCTGTATCTGCATAATAGAAGCTCTCCCATCTCCTCAAAAATAGATGTTGTATATTAATATAAAATTCTTCAAGTGTAGACACATCTTTAGTGATAAAAAGAAGACTAGAGATTGCTTAGGCATGGGGTGTTGGTTTCAAAGTAGGAACAAGTAAGAGGCAAAGATCACAAAGGCATCTAAAGAAATGCTGGGAGTAAGCCAGGTGTGTTAGGCATATTAATCCCAGCATATGGGAGGCAGAGGCAGGCAGATCTGGAGCCAGCCTGGTCTCATAGTGAGTTCCAGGACAAAAAGGGCTACATAATAAGAGCTTATCTTTAAGGAAGGTTGGGGGAGAGGGAGAGAGATAGAGGAGGACGAAGAGGAAGGAGAGAGAAAGAGAGAAACCTTGAGAACTCAGGTATAGCTTGGTGGTAGAATCTATCCTTGCCCTGCATGTTTGAGCTCTTCAGTTCTGTCCTCAGCATCATCAACAACAAAAATAAAAACAAAACAAAAAACAACAAAAGAAAAAAAGAGAGTTTGGGTAAGGCATGTTTATAATTCTGTGGGCATACTGGTACACACCTTTAATTCCTGCACCTGGTGGGGCAGGGGCAGAGGTAGGTAGATCTCATGAGTTCAAGGCTAGCCTGATCTACATAAAGAATACCAGGACAGCCAGGGCTGCATAGAGACCCTGTCTTTATAATATTGATTGTGGCAATGATTATCACACTAAGACTCATCTAATTACATTTAAGTGTGTATTTATTTTGTATTGATTATGCTGTAGTATTATTTTGGAAAGATTTATTTTATTTTTAATTATGTGTGTATGTGTGGGGGTATCTACATGTGTGAGTACAGGTGCCTGATCGTTCAGTCTTGTGGAGCCACAAGGCAGTTGTGAACCACCAGACAGGGGTACTGGTGGTTCTTTCCAAGACCCCATGTGATTGTAACCACTGAGCTCTCTCTCTTAGCCTCATGTGCTAGTAATCTTGAAAAAGTAAAGCTGCTGAATATTTTTTTAGAGAATTAAAAGACAAGTTCACTGTGATTCTCATTACCCTGCTGTGTTTCAAGTGCAGGCAGTAATCGCAGAGATGGTTAGTTTATGTTAGGCTTCCAAAGGAATAGTCCTTGTGAGTACAGGCTCTAAACATTACTCCTTCCCTTCTTTAACTGGAGTTCTTTTATCATTTTATGCCCTGCATAAGCCTTGCTTCTAAACTTTTAGCTGAATTTTAAGAATTAGCAAGTATCTAGAGAAGTGGCTTAACACACTATTCATCTTATTCCTGAGCTGATTTTCTTCCCATATCTGCGCTTTGGGGTTTTGTTTGTTTGTTTCTTTTGGTTTGGGTCTTGATGACTCATGAATGGCTTTAATCAGATGATTTAAACCTTTTGCCTAGCTTTTGTTTTTTTTTTATACAATTGGAAAGTTATTCTAAATTACTGATTCAACATTAGAAATGGAAGTCATACAGTTTAAATCTAGCATTTTCAGTGTTTTAATATTTTGAAAGTTTCATGTAGATAAGGTAACCTTGAATACATAGAGACCCATTTGCCTCTGTTTACTTATTTTTGAGATTAAAGATATATACTACTGTGCTCAGATATTATTCATTTTTATTTCTTTTGTACTTTTTCTGGTTAGATGAAAATTACTATATTTTAAAGGAAACTGTGACACAGCTTGGACAGTGAGTAGGTTAATACAGCTCTAGGCCAGGGTGGGCCTAAGAGCCCAGTTACTGGGAGTTACAGAAGAATCATGTCCAGCTAGAGAAATGTTAGATTATTGACATGAGAATATCTTACTAAGTTTCAGAAATGGCAGAAGTCCATAGAGATGTGGGCTTATATAACTTTAGTTAGTGTTCTGACTAGGTTTTAAAATAGTATCTTATTGTTCACTTGGAAAGGGCAGTATAATTAGGTATATTCCTGAAAAACATTAAAAAATAACTGATACTTATGAATGTTTGTAGAGTTAATAACTTGATTAAGATTATTTTAATCTATGTAAGCAAAGTAATTATGATAGACACTACCAGTGATGAGCTGGACCTGTTTCTTCTTTTACGTAGAGACTTTACTTCTGTAGAGCTTCTGTGTGACTAATTTTAGCCAATGGAGTAAAAGAAAAAGATGATTTTTTTCTAGGCTGAGACATTTAATAGATATTATTCCACCATATTCTTTCTTTTACTAACCTGAAAGCACACATTTTACTTTTTTCCAGCCAACACAGAAGGATGGCTCCTTCGATTTTGGATATGTATGTACTTTTCATTGTAGAGGATGATTCCCATTTGAGCTAAATATAAAAATAGGTAATTTTAAATAGGGCACTTGGACCAGGCAGTGGGGACATACACCTTTAATCCCAACACTTGGGAAGCAGAGGCAGGTGGATCTATGAATTCGAGGCCAGCCTACTCTACAAAGCAAATCCAGGACAGCCAGAGCTATACAGAGAAACCCTATCTCGAAAAACCTAAACAAACAAGTACACATATAAATAGGAGGCTTTGATTTCTAAGTTTTGAAAGTGGATACATAGTAACTGTACAATATGATGTTTTCCTTTATTGTTTTTTGAGACAGGGTTTCTCTCTGTAGCCCTGGCTGTCCTGGAACTCACTCTGTAGACCAGACCAGACTAGCCTCAATTCAAGAGATCCACCTGCCTCTGCCTCCTCAGTGCTGTGTTTAAAGCATATACCTAGCTCAATATGATGTTTTGATAACCTGTATAGTTTGTGTGATGGTCAGAGTAATTAGTATATCTGTTAACTCAGAAATTTGTTCTTAATTATTTGATTGATTGATTTTGATGAGCATATTAGAACATTGATTTAGTGAAATATCCTGGTGGAGGGGGATACATGTTTGGTTTCAGGGTCCCATGTTTGCAGTATCAAAATGAAAAGTAAAATTGAAGATCTCAAAACAGTAAAACTTTTCTTTGTTTTTTAAAAAATATCATCATATTGGTATTTGCTAATTTTTTTCTCTTGAGTAACTAAGGAAGAATCCAACAGAACATGTAAACTGGAAAATCAAACATTTGTATAGAAGTATTAGAATTATTTTATATCTAGATCTTATAAATAATGATAAATGAATGTTAGATCACTATATTTATTGGTCTTTGGAGAATAAAGGACCAATGAAGTAAGTTAGGAGTGTGGATTTGTTTTGAAAAAAGCAGGGTAGGGCAAGTCTCCTCAGCACCATGAGACCTGACAGTCTTAGGTAATCTGATGTGGTGCTCTCTAGGAAAGACTGTGGAATCCATAGGAAGAGATCATCGCAGCTGTGTACTGAAGCAGTTCTTTGTCCATTAATTGAGCGGCAGTTGGGAAGTTTTTGGCTTTGGCCAGAAAGCTGAGGTTCGATACTAATTTTCCTTCCCTGCAGTTAATCGTAAGTTCTTTCATGAAAATAAATCTAAGTGATTTATTTTGTTGGCTGACGTACTGATTATTGTTTTTTAAAGTACATAACTTTTGTACATTTATTCATTTTAAAGATGTGTTTGTGTGTGTGGGTGCTCTGGTGTCAGATTCCCTGGGCCAGCAGTTAGAGGTGGTTGCGAACCATCTGAAGTGGATGCTGAGTTCCAAACTCTGGTCCTCTGAAATATCTTAACCACTGAGCCATCTCTTCATCCCCTGTAAATTATTTATAGGCTAAAGAAATACCTAGGAGTTAAGAAAATGTGGATTAAATAGATTCTTTGTAGTTACAATTAGTAGCACAAGATTATGAAAGATGAGTTATTCAAGTACAGGGCTAGGACAGCTTTTAAACAATGATTAGGACATAATACTGAAAATGTAAGTAGATCTGTCAAACTGATCAAAATGAAGAGAGTTGATAAAAATGCAAGAGTACTACTCTGCGAGCAAAATTTTTTTAAGAGTTAAAATTCATGTAGCAGCATGGAACTTTGAAATAACATGATTAAGTTGAAAGATGAAAATAAGTTGTAAAAGTAGATCTTCATAGGTAGTTAACTTGGTGGGTAAAATATTTGCTTAAAGGATGTTGTGGCAGTTAAGAGCACTTACTGTTCTTGCATAGGACTCAGGTTCCGTTCCCCGCACCCACATGGTGCCTTACAATCACTTGTGACTACAATTTCAAGGAATATGACACCCCCTTTTGACCTCAGTGGGCTCCTGCTCAGTGCACATAAATTCTGGCAGGTACACACACACCCATAGCCACACAGAAATAAATAAAAAAAATGGAGTGCTGTGGACTATTTATGTTTCCAGCATCCTATACCATAGGTAACACAGATAACATAGATAACATAGATCCTGTATAGCTGGGGTTTCCTAGATGGAAATTTTGTTCCCTTGGTCACTCTGAGGCTCTCCAGATTATGAATAAAGTAGACAAATGAACAAATTAATCACTGTCTATCAGGAGACTAAGCACAAGGAAATGACTTCTTGAAGGACTTGATATTGTTATAGAAGTAACAGGATTTAGTGATATCAAGGAGATTTGATACCAAATGAAAGAATCATTTCCCAGCCTCTGTAAAGATTCTCTGTCGTAGGAGTTACAGATGGCTGTGAAATGTCGTGTGGGTGCAGAGTATCAGACCTGGGTCCCCTGCAGGAGCAGCCAATGCTCTTAATTTCTCAAGTTTCCCTTCAGCCCTGAGAATCCTGTTTTGGTAGGCATGGATATTTAAAATACTTTGAGACATTACTAATTGGCTCCTTTATATTTTGCCAGTAAATTTGTAGTAACAGGATATATGAGTGTTTTGTTGTTGTTGCTGCTGCTGCTGCTGCTTTTATGTGGTCCTGGAGTTTGATTCCAGGGTGTTGCATATGCTACACAAAGCACATGCTCTGCCACTGAGGTATGCCCAGCCTCTGCTATTGTTAAAAGCCCAACTGGTGGTTGGTGTTATTCAGATTGATATTTGCCAACTTAACAAGTGGTATCATATTTTAATTTACTACAAATATTTCATTCCAGAATGATGAATTGTTTCTGCAAGTAGTAAAATAGTTTCCTTTGGGATGATACAAGTCATTTGTACACAGTGTAAACACTTTCATGATAAGACAGGTGCACTGAGAAATTTTTAGCTAATTATTTTATGTGTATGTGTGTGCATTTCTGTGTATGTATGCCACATGTGTGTGGGTACTTGAAGAGTCCAGAAGAGGGTGTCTGATCCCTCGGAGGAGGAGTTACAGTTGGTTGTAACCCCCACCCTACTTAATTACTGGGAACCAAATTCAAATTCTTTGCAAGAACAGCAAGCACTCTCAAGTGCTGAGCCATCTCTCCAGACTCAGAAGAGTGTTTGTTATATAATTAGATAACTGAAGGCAAGAACCCTGCACTTCCCCTCCTCCTTTCTCTCCATCCCAGTAATAAAGTCATTGTTATCTGGAGCTCCCACAGAGATAACAAAAGAAAGGAAAATAGAGTACTTATTAGGAAATACATTTCTATTTATAACAGCACAAATACAACTTCTGTGACCAACCTTTAGGAACAGAGAGTACTTTTATTTTGGATTTAGATGTTTACTATTTTTTCAAGAACACATTTATACTACTTAACTGCTTTTTTGATAGGAAATTGGATTTTCAAAATATGATATCTATTAATAAACAATTTATGTGGCATTATTTCATATTCCATATGGGTGTTTACCTCTCTCCCTGTCTCTCTCTTTTGAGTTTGGTAGGAAACAAACTCAGGGCCTTGTATGTGCTAAGCAAGTGCTCTGCACTGCACTGTATCCCTTCCCTGGATAATATTCTTGGCTTGATTTGCCTTAAAGTATGTTTCTGACTTGGATCATTTGGAAGATTGCTAGTGATCTAGATTTTTTTTTAAATTTAAGTTTAAAATTTTCATTCTTTTCCAAGTAACATTTTATACTAAGTAATACAGATTTGCATAAGGAAATGTTTTATTTTCTCTAATTTTTGTCTGTTTTATTTATTTTTAAACTTTGTATTGATTCTTTGTGAGTTTCACATCATGTATCCCAATCCCACTTATCTCCCCATTCTTTTGTATCTGCCCTCTGCCCCTTGCAACCTCCCCCCAAAAGAAAATAAAAAAGAAAAATAAAAAAAATAAGCAAAACGAAGCATAGAAAAAAATCTTGTTGTGTGTCACAGTGTGTCCCACAGGGTACTCTTTGTCCACACTTCTTTACTTGCAAATGTTTATTGCAGTGAGTCATTGGTCTGGTACAAGGCCTCTGGCTTCTGCTACACAATCAATACTGGATCCTCACCAGTATTATCTAGGGGAGGGATACAGCTCAGTGCAGAGTACTTTTTTAGTACATACAAGCCCCTGAGTTTGAACCCTAGCACACAAGTTTAAAGAGAGAGAGATAGGAGAGAGGTAATATTATCAACCATATTTAATAATTTCAAATTTAAATTTGAAATTAATTATTTAATTAATTATCAATTATTTAATTAACAAAATAAAAACACCTTGGATATCCTGTTGTCCTGTGTCGTGGATATCCCAGAGCTTTGGATCTGCAGGACTGGTTCTTTCACAAGTTCTAGCAGTTCATAGTTGAGGTAGAGATTAGGGTGGGCCAACTCAAAGCCCTGGATCTGGGCCTGGCTGGTAGCCCGAGCTGCTCAACCACCCATTCTCCTGCACCCACAGACCAGGGTGAGCTCTCCAGCACTGCCCCAAACAGCTCGCCCAGTGCTGTAGGGCAAGGGGCAGGGTCGCTCTCCTGCTCTCATGACCCTGGGACCAGCTTTCCTCACTGTCCATATGGTGAGGGGCAAGGAAAAGGGGTGGGAGCTGGGACGGGGGTGAGGGTAGAGGAGGGTATCACCTCAGTACCTATGTCACCACACAGCAGACGTGGGACCAGCTCTCTCACGCTCATGTTCTCAGGGCTGGCTCACCTGAACCAGGGCCAGTTGCCCAAGTGAGGAGCAGTGTCGCTCTCTGGAGTGCTGCAGCAGAGACTGGGGCAAGCTCTCCAGAGTGCCCCAGCTAGTGAGGGGCAGGGCCAGCTTTGCACCTTTGGACATCTACAGGATCCCTAGGGATTCTAAGGTGCAGCCTAGACCAGGGATGTCTGCACTGTTTTTAGTTGTAATATGATCCATGGACATCAACACAGACCCCTGCTGCTGCAAGACCACGGACCCAGACATGACCTTCAGAGGCGGTGCAGATTGGGGCTTTCTTGTGGCCTTCGGTGGCTGGGCAGGCTACTGAAAACAGGCTACTTCTCTCCACCCTTGTGTCTCCAGCCCCACTTCTCCTCATAATGCTCAAACTGTCCCACTTCTCTTCTGTCTCCCAAATACTTGCACATTGTAGAGGCTCCTGCTAAGGGCAGGCCATATGACTGGTGGGCCTGGAATTTGCTGTGTAGACAAGGCTGACCTCAAACTCAGAGATTCACTTGCCCCTGCCTCCAGAGTTTTGGGACTAAGGGCATGCACCAGGATGCCCCATAATTATAGTCTTTAACAGTTGAAAAGCAGTGATGTTAAAGAAGGAATAGACATTTTGTTACTCCACTGCCTACCATACCCATGTTTTGGAGCTTTCTAGGTTTTGTTGGAGATAACACAACAATTTTTTCTGCCTTATAGATTTTGAGTAAGATACTATGGCAGCATAAAACAGTTGCAACCTTAACCTTAGGACACAGGGTGTCAGGAAACATTTTTGAAAGAAGTTGATACTTGAATTGAGTCTTGTAAAGTCTCTAAGAGTTAATTTGGTCTTGAGCAGCTAGGGTAATGGGTAACTAAGAGAGTTTGTAAAGGTGACATTGTATTTAAAGATGAATGAATGACAGTTTGGGGAACTGTGAACAGGGTTTTGAATGTAGAGCTTCTAAACATAGAAGAGAATTAGGTTCACATTATTAGGAAGCCTACCTATCTTGAATATGATGAGAAATTAGTTAGCCAGAGTAGCAAGAATTAAAAATTATAGTGGTGTTTGGGGAAAATAATTTGGAAGGCTTAACAGGAAAGTCCAGGGGAGCATAAAAGAAAGACATGGTAATCCATGCAAGAAATTGTAAGGAAATGCTCTAGTTTAAAATATAAGGCATTTATAGCTGATGCTGATTAAGGAAGGCCAGATGATCACGCTGGTATGGACTGTGGGAGTAGCGAAGTAGCTGTGAGTTGGCAGTCTGTGTGGTGCTGCTCAGCCGCACGCTCACAGCAGCTTCCTCTTTGGAAGCCTTCAGCATTGATGGTGGTAGTGTTAGTGGTTCTGTGGTTGGGAGTTGTTTCTTAGAAGTTAGTCACGCTGGGGCCTGCCTCTTCCCTTTTTCCAGTGAATTTGTGAGCATGCGAGATTCTTGTAGTAAGTGTATTTTTGCCTAGGTTACCTATACTGAGTTTTGATCCCATGTTAATACTCTAATTGGTCATAACCAAAACTGATTGATGGGCTGCAGATGGAAGGGGGACTGGTAATTCCTCTGTGGCCGTTAGTGGTAAAGGTTACTTAGGTCTTCATCTGTGGTCACCTGCAATAAAGTACTGCCTGAAAGCAAAGCCTTAGTGGACTGAATAGTGGTATATTTTAGGAGATACAGGATTATAAGGATTATGGGAGGATTGTGGTTTTTAACTCTATAGCAGAGTTTAAAGGGTGACTTTTTTTCTCTATAAGATACTTAGAAATAGCCATTTTTGGTTATAATAGCAAGGGGAGAGAGTATATTAGATTTAGTGTATAGAGAGCCAGGGTGTTGCTGAATAATACTGTTTCCTCTTCTCCTGCGGCAGTGATTTGACCCAAACTGTCAGTAGGACTGAGCCAAGAAACTATGGTTTAAAGAAGCCAGTTTCTTTAAAATGGTCACAGTTTTTAAATCATGGCTGGTTATGGTTAGAGAACTAAGGAATTCTGTCTTAAGCCTAAAACAGTCTTTTATATAACTCATAGAATTATCAGATCCCAAACAGGTCCTGAGTCTGACCCAAGTTGTTCAACCATACTTAGAATGAGTGCAGAGCTTTGTCAGACCTTTTTATTTATAAGGGTGGGTTATTGAGAATGAATATGATTCCAAGAATTGAATTGCTAAGAATTGGGAATATTTGGATGTTTTTTTTTTTTTTTTTTTTGATTCAGTGTCTTATAGTAGCTTAATCTAACCTCAGGCTCACTAGGTAACTCATGCTGGCCTTGAATTCCTGACGCTCCCCACTTCCTACCTCCACCTTCCAGTGCTAATGTTATAAGTGTATACTACACCTGGCTAACTTCTAAGTATTCTTCTTCTGTAGTTTTTTTTTTTTTTTCCTTGCCAGCTGTTCTTACTCGATTCTATTGCTGTGACAAATGCCATGGCCAAAAGCAACTTAGGAGAGGGAAGGTTTATTTCAGTTTACACTTCCAAGGAATAGTTCCTCATTGAGGGAAGTTGTGGCAGGAACCACGAAGGATGGATGCTTAACGGCTCACTCACTGACTCCTGCTTAGCTAGCTCTTTTCCAGGTTCACCTTCCTAGCAATGATGCAGCCCACAATGGGCTAGGCTCTCTCATATCAATCATAAAGCAAGACAGTCTCTCACAGACTCTGCCACAGACTGGACTGATCAAGGCATTTTTCAGTTGAGGTTCTCTCCTCCCAGGAGACACTAAGATATGTCAGGGTGACAGTCCAAATTAACTAGGGTACCAGCAGAAGTAACAGCTTCTCTTCCCTTAACTGCAAGAGTGGGTTTCCTTTGCCTAAAGGTACTATAGTGGCCTCACTTTTCCCCCCTTTCTTCAAGAAATGGTCTTGATATATATACAGCCCAAGTTGACCTCAGACTCACTGTGTCTGAGCCTGGCTTTGAACTGATGATTCTCTTGTTTCAACTTCCCAAGTGCTGGGATTATAGATGTCTACAATCACATTTGGCATGACCTTACTTCTTTTTTTGTTTTGTTTTTACTATCAGTAAATTTATTGGAATCCAGTTTCTTTTTTTGTTTGTTTGTTTTGTTTTTATTTATTTATTTTTATATCAATCACAGGTTAGGTTTTTTGCATCCCATGCGTAGCCCCCTCCCTCATTCCCTCCCACCCTCCCCAACCCTCCCTCATCTCCTCCCCGCCCCCTCCAAGTCCACCAACGGGGGAGGATCTCCTCCCCTTCCATCTGATCATCTTGTCTCCTCAGGGCTGGCTGCAGTGTCCTCCCCTGGGATCTAGCCAGGCTGTTACTCCCTGGCATGTATGGGGGAGGGTCGAAGAGTCAGCCATCAAGTTCAAGACTGAAACAGTCCCTGTTTCCCTTACTAGGGTCTTCAGTTCGACAATGAGTTATCATGGGCCACATCTGAGCAGGGGTTCTAGGCTATATCCATATATGGTCCTTGGTTGGAGAAACTGTCTCATATAAGACCCCTGTGCCCTGCTCAGTTTGATCTTTGTGGAGCTCTTGTTCTCCCCAAGTCTTACTAACTTCCCTTTTTTTATTATTACTTCCCGCCCTCCGCCAAGGGCTTAATTGTGAGTCTTAATATCTGCTTTGATACATTGCTATACTGATTCTTTCATAGGTCCTCTTTGGTATGCTCCTGTCCTGTTGCTTGTTTTCTCCTCCATTCAGTGTCCATCCTATTAGTTCATATGACCTTACTTCTTAAAGTCACAGCCATTTCATTGTCATTCCACTTAATGGCCTTCAGAACAGCTAAAGTCAGATCTCACTGGTGAGAGACAAGTTTTATGTTTTGAAAAGATTACAGAATAGTTTATTAATTTAATTTATATTAGCAGATCCCCAGGGAGTATATACAAAAAGAGGAATCTGATTTTATTAGGCTGAATTTATTAATACAGGTTACCCTGTAGAGTTTTAGATTTGATATTTATCTAGACAGTTGGAATTGTTTCTAATTGTTTGTTTGATTGACAGATACCTAATTTCATTCTGATCTACATTTAATAAAATTGAGATACCAACTGGTTATGGTGGTACATGCCTGTAATCTCAGCACACAGGAAGCGAAAGCAGGATGATGACATGTTTGAGGCCAGCCTAGGTGAAATAGCAAGACTGCTGTCTCAAGAAACAAAGGGGGAGTTAAATAGGTAGAATGCTTATCTAGTAGGCTTGATGCCCTGGATTGGATCCCCAGCACCGAATAATCCAGGCATAGTGGCACATTTGTGCAGTCTCAGCACTTTGGAAGTATAGGAAGATCTCAATTCAAGTTTATCCTAGGCAACATACTGAGTTGGAGGGCATTTTGGGATACGTGAGAACCTGTCTCAAACAAAACATACAAGCAGACAGAGCAAATACTGAAATGGAAGATTTAGGGAGTTGGGAATGTGTGAGGTAGAATTATTATGTGAAACTGACTTCTTACTTTCTGGCCTTAGAGGCCCGTTTAATCCATACTGAATGATGCTTAGTGTAACTATATCGTCCACCACAAATGTTCTCTGTTTCTTTTAAGAAGGTACAGTGGTGAGGGGGCTACTGTCATCCTTAAAAAGTGCCGTTGTGATTGTCTTCTCTGGCTTTGGTATGAGTGTGAAAGATTTTGCTACTAAAGTGGCCACTTGAATTCAATGGACTCCTGGATGAGCAGAGGCAAGAAATAGACCTGAATCAATATAAGCAAGGCAGGCATAGTTAACAGGTACACAAGTGAGCAAAATTCCAAAAACTGACATGGAAGGGATGCTCTCTCAGGTCTTATTTGGTTGGATAACAGAATACAAATAAATAGAACCAGAACACCTGAAGTTTGATAACTATAGGTTAATTTTCTGTCACTGTGATGGAATTACCCAGCCTTGTGCCTTGTTATTATTTCATAGATCTAGAACTCTTTGAACAAAGGAGACAAGGTACTTTCTTTTTTAGAAGAGATTGTTATGATACTACATCTAAGTACAATCAATTTTCTTCATAGCTTTCTATGAAGAAAGGGACTTCTGGTCATATACAAGACTAACTAACTATATCAGGGAATGGAAAAAGTGCTTAAACCTCCCAAAAATTATTAGAACTTGAACTAGTGACTCAAGATCAATGTATTCTAACAGTGGGATGAATGCTTCCAGTAGTTAGAGACTGCAGCGTTGCCTTGGGTTTTCACAGTAGCTTAATGGAACTATAAATTCATTACATGAATTAAAAAAATCGTAGTGCCTATTTAGAATAAATATATTAATTAGCTGAGAGAACCTCTCAGTTGTCTTCCATGTTTATAGATTAAGGGCCACTGTGATCAGAAGAGTAAAGTGTAACCCTCTGGTGTTCCTTTTTACCAAAGCAAACTCACATTGTGAATCCTAGAAATTAATTCTGTATTGAAGATGTGGAAAGTTTAAATTTCATTTAACTCTTTTGCTTTGCCAATATAGAGACTTTTAAACTTGTATTACTCCTGTTGATTCTTGTGTCCTACATATGATCTCTTTGCTAGAAATAGATTCTGATAGCTGGTTATTGGATCAAATATATTAAAGACTTTAATTAGTAGAGCCTCAGAAATAGCCAGCAGTGTATTACAGCAACACTATATTGTTTCTTTGGCTAGGGTAGTTTTTTGGTTCTTTGCCATAATTTAGTCTATAGGAATTTTATTTATTCACCATCCAGTTTTATACTATAGTGGTTCCCTATAGAATGACATGTTGATCCATAAGACTTTCTGATAGAAAACCAAAAAGCACCTAGATCTTTTGTACAACATAGTGAATAGCAGGGTATGCATTCCATAAAAAAATTAAGAACATTACATCTTAGTGAATTTTTTGAGATTATAATGTTTTGGGTATGATGGATTATCTTTCTAAAGTATAAGATACTTTATCTTTTTTATATTTCCTAATGTCCAAAATGTAATAACTGTGGTTTTATTGGCTTCAAAGTTAGCATATTAAAGTATACCACCGTAACCACTTTACTATATAATGCACAAAGCTACCATTGGGTTGCTGTATGGCAGGCTCTGACAGGAGAGTGACAGTTTAGAACTCATTAATTTGGAGTTAATTTCTTTGAAAAGGACTGTTAGCTTGATGTTGTACCTGGTAGAGAACAAATGTTCAAATACTGCATGTGAGTGATATGAACTTGCCATCAACTAGAAATGGTCTATGTGGGACTGGGCAAAATGCAAGGACTTAAGATTACATGTACATTGAATAAGCAAGAGGACCTATTTTTATTGCTAGCCTTCTCACAATCCACCTCTATGGCTCTATTTCTGGAGAATTCACTCTGTACTTTGCTAACAGACAGTTTTGCATGCTATGTTGACACTTGTCAATTTAAGAGAAGATTCTGATAGAAATTGCCCATTGTCTGTTAATATCTATCCTATCTTTGTTTAGACGTAAAACTTTTTCCCCTCCAACACAGTTGTCAATTAAGAGACTTCCTTGGAATTGGCTATGATCATATGACCAGGTTTAGATCTGTGAAATATGTAAGCAAATATGCTTTTTAGAAAATTTCCTTAATTTCTCATTGCCTTTCTTCTCAGTTTCTATGTGAAACATAGTTAGGCCTGACATATTCTCAAGGTTAAAGGAGGAGATTGCAAGTTCTAGGCCAGCCTTGGCAACTTGTGAGATCCTAGCGTTAAGAGGCTATTAGCAAAATCACTATCCCAAACCAACAAAGAAGTGAAAGACATAGTTGTAATATTCTTATATGGTCTGAAAATCATGGAATGATTTTGATCTAGGGAACTATCATGATGAACTTCAGTTTGGGGGATCATATTTTCACATTTTTAGAAACACGAGCATGAGTTGCAGTACAGTGAAAAGGGAAGCCAGGAGATAGCTAAGCTATTGTCCAGTGAGAGTTTACATTGTTGGAGTGATTGTGAATGATGCTAGCAGGAGGAGCATGCTTAGTGATATTTAGAAAACACATTTGATATGGTTTTCTTAAAGAAATTAATAGTCAGTGTAGATTCTGTAGCAGCACTCCACACTGCCAACCTTGTTCCTTCAGTGTTGTGAAGAGGGTGTTTTTAACTTGGTAGGTTAATGCAATCTAAGCAACTTTATGAAAAGTCAGGTCAATATTTAGTTTTAATTATATACTCTTAACATTTTGCTCCGTGTGTGTATAAATTATGTTTTTTAGTACAGGTGGGCATATACCCTGGGACATGGATGGTAGTCAGAAGTTAGAGTTGTTTTTCTGCTTTCACTTTAGGTTGTAGGGATGAAGCTCAAGTCCTTAAGCAAGTACTTTAGTCACTGAACTTGTCTCATTGGCCCATCAGTTTATATTCTTTTGCCATTGTTTTTCTTGTTTTTGACATTTACTCTCTAAGTTGTGGTTGGATTTAAATACTAATGCATTATGAGTTTACAAAGAATAAAGTCATATAGCATTCATGTATTATGTACACTGCTGTTTTTGAAGAAACAACTTTTAGTATACTCTACAAGTATACTATATAGAGAGTAGTGGGCATGGCCATAACAGAACTGTTTGCCTGATTTATTTTTTTTAAAGACATATTTTGTTCTTTATACATTGTGTTCAATGATGTATTCTTGGCCTGGGAGTGGGGCAGGTATGGCTTAGTTGGTAGAGTGTTTGACTAGCATGTAGGAAACTTGAAGTTCTTTCCCAAGCACTGCTGAACTGGGCATAAGTGCATATAGCTGTAATATCAACACTTAAGAGGTGGAAGCAGGAGGACTAGAAACTTAAGGTCATCCTCAGCTATATAGTGAGTTTGAGGCTTGCTTAGGTTACAGGAGACCCTGTCTCAGGGAGAAAAAAATAAGTCTTATCACTCAGTTTATAAAAGTCCATGGCTCTTTGCCAAGTTTAACTTGGGGGAAAAATAAGTTTGTGCATTCCAAATAAATCTTTTGAATAATGGGAGATTATGATGAAAAATTGGAAAATCACATTACATTCCTACCTGTGTTGTTGAATAGCCACAAAAAGACTTGTTTCAGTTGAAATAAACAGATTCCTTTCATTAAATGCAAAGTAGTTCAGATAGGAAAGCCTTTTGTAGAATGACTTCCTGCATTCTTTCTATTAATTAATGAGTAGTTTTTCCCTCTTATCCTTTGGAAGTGGGTCTGTACAGACACAGTTAGATCTCCTTTGTTGAGGTTTGAGTTCTAGTAATTTTGGCATTGTTGCCCAAGCCTTCTGGAAAGTAAGAAGATGGCATTTAAAAAAATGTTATTTACTTAAAAACAAATTTTATTAATTAAGAGTGGGTAATTTGGGCATTGTAAAATTAAGTTTCTTTTTTTTTAAATTTATTTATTTTTATCTCAATCACAGGTTAGGTACTTTGAATCCCAGGCTTAGCCCCCTCCCTCAGTCCCTCCTACCCTCCCACTCCCTCCCTCTTATCCCTCCTCCCCGCCCCCTCCAAGTCCACCAACAGGGGAGGACCTCCTTCCCTTCCATCCAACACCAGCTTATCCTGACTCCTCAGGGCTGGCTGCAATGTCCTCCCCTGGGATCTAGCTAGTCTGTCACTCCCCGGCTTGTATGGGGGAGGGTCAAAGAGTCAGCCATCAAGATCATGACTGAAACAGTCCCTGTTTCCCTGCATAGGGTCTTCAGTCCTACACCGAGCTATCATGGGCCCCATCTGTGCGGGGGTTAAGTTTTTTTTTTGATTAGCCTTTATCATACTAAGATGAATAAGTTAATTCTGTATATTCGAGATGCCAGAAGTTTTATTTCTTTGTTTTCTCTTATTGTGCTTTTGTTGAAGCCTTTTCCTTGGTGGTAGATGTCTCAGAGAGAAGGAGAATAGGTTTGAGTTTGGGGATAGGATGGAGTAAGAATCTAGAGCTTGCTAATTTGGCTAGACTGGCTGGCCAGCAGGCTTCAAGATCCTCCCATCTCAGCTTCCCCAGTTTTGTCTTTACAGGTGTGCCAACATGCGTGGGGTTGGTGCTGGGGATTGAACTCAGGTTGTTATGCTTATAGAGCAAGCACTTTACCCATCGGGTCACCTCTTCAGCTCCTAGTTAAGCATTTTAAACAATATTCTCAATTTAATTTGTCTGATATTTTTTGATGATTAGATTAGGGTTGTGATTTGGGGGGATTATTATCACAGATGCTTTGTTTTCTTTTTATTGCCTCAGAGACTACACGATGTCAATGGCATCACTAGTGATGATCAAAGTCACTTGGCTAACGTTGGTATATGTTAGGTTTCTCAATTGTTTTTCTCTTGCTAGGGCTTATTATTTGGAAGTCTCAAGGGAGGAACATTAAGGTTCACCTCTTGGAGGGTAAATACATATGCAAGAATTCTATTCAGAACATTTATGTTTTCTTTGTCCACATTTGTTCATGTAATCACTTACTGATTCAGTTAAGGACTTTACGTATATTTATATTTATGCTTTGTTACACCAGAGACATTGTAGCATATTACTTAGAAATTTCGGATGCTCTTTGAGGTTCTTTGTTTTTTCTTTTTTAAATAATTTATTTATTTTAATTTTGTGTGCATTGGTGTTTAAGCCTGCATATATGTCTGTATGAGGATGTCAGCTCTTAGGATTGCAAACAGTTGTGAGCTGCCATGTGGGGGCTGGGAGTTGAACCCGGGTCCTCTGGAAGAGCAGTTAGCGCTGAGCCATCTCTCCAGCCCTGCTTTTCTTCGTAAAGATGAATTTTCCCTATGTTATCCAGCTTAAATTTGGTAGGCTCAAGTGCCTCAGCTTTCTGAGTAGCTGGTAGTATAGGCACCCACCACTATGCTGGCTTTCATATGCCCTTATCCCAATTTTTTAAAAGTAATGCTTTATTTTTTTATACTGTAAGGTTTTCCTTTCAGATACTCAGACCAAGTTCTAGAATTATCTATTTCTCCAAGTCTTAGCTTCTTTCACTGGAGAAAAGTGTTTAGAAATCATGATCTGGCTATTACGTGTACATTTAATTTTTTGATTTTTCTTTTGAGATGGGATTTTATATAGCTAAGAGCAGGTCACACTCGCCACATTGTTGAGGGATGACTTTAAACTACTGATCCTTCCGCTGCTGTCTTCCAGATGCTAGTGTTATACCTGTATACTACTATTCCTTGTTTATTTGGTGCTAGGGATTGAAGTCAGGGGAGTGTTGCATGCTGGGCAGACATTCTACCAGTTACCAACAGAATCCTTTTCCCCTTCCACAACCTGATGATCTGGGCTTCCGCTGTCAGCATTTTTCTTGATCTTTTGGTCTTTGGAACTCCAATGAAAATGGAGTTAACCTCTACTCAGCTACCATGGGCTTTTCTAAAGTTTTAAATTCTTCTGCTTTCCTCCCACAAACTAGGTCTAAATGTCTAAAACCCACCTGCTCATGTTTACCACAGCAATACCTTGTTGGCATTGTTTCATTTACTCTCTCTCCCCCTCCCTCCGTCCCTCCCTCTCTCTGTCCCTCCATCCCTCCCTCCCTCCCTCTTTATGCCTCTACCTCTCTTCTCCACCCTTTATCCCTCCTACTATCTTCCAATATCCCAACACTAGGTAGGAGAAAAAGAAGGTCAGTGGGGAGAAGGGCTGTAGGTTCTTTAGTACTTCTAGTTTGTTAGGGCCGTTATGTTCTTTGGGGAATACTAATCTCAGTCGTCAGGATATCTAGCAGTCCAGCAACACAGCAATATCAGGCACAGTAGAAAGATGAAGCGGCAGCAGCACGAGGAGCAGAGGCCAC
The DNA here is from genome assembly GCA_028658305.1 of Pachyuromys duprasi. Lineage (NCBI taxonomy): Eukaryota > Metazoa > Chordata > Mammalia > Rodentia > Muridae > Pachyuromys > Pachyuromys duprasi. Next base: position 26,889,607 of record CM053758.1, read on the forward strand.
CTCTCTCCTGGCTCTCTGAGTCCTCAGAGTTCCATTAACTGCAACCTGCAAAGACCACACTTCTCTCAGAGCCACAGGAGGCAATTATCAGCTGTGGATAAATTAAAGCAGCCCCATATCTCACACTTGGGATTTAAACAAAAATGTATTTACATAACATAACTGAGTTTTTAAAGAAAACATAACTTCTACTAGAATAGCTCCTGGGTTGAGAACTGTAACGTAGAGACATGTGAGATACTCATTTTCCTCACATTGTCCCATCAAAATACATGGAATTTCTTAGGTTGGCGTTAGTCAACAGTGGCTCAAGAAATGTTCTCATTAGACTTGCAAACAGCACAGACTGTATGTGTTCTTTCATTTAACGTTAAAAGGAAGTTTAATACATCCTCTAAGTAAAATTGTGCTATAAAAGTAATTTCCCAATAGGGTAAATGATAAAGTTATCTCATGAGATGTTTATGGATGCTTTATAACTCCTTGAAGTTTTTATTTGAGAATGTGAAAATACATAAAGTGGACTTCAGTAGTCTTGAGTGCCAAGAAGAATATAAAGGGGTGTGGTGGATGGGTGGGTGGATGGATGGATGGATGGATAGATGGATAGGTGGATGGATAGATAGTGTAGTGAAATTGTAGAAATAACATGCTTGTTTCTTGGGTGTCAGTTTCCTAGACAGTCTAAATTTAAGCTCAAAAGAAAAGTTTAGTGTTAAGCACCTTTACTTTCATGGATAAGCTTAAGCTTGCTCTTAATAAGAGGGCATAAATGATAAAGAGCATAATTAGTTTGAAGAAGTCAGCAATTTTGTAAATTTCCAGATAGCAAAATAGATTTTGATATATAAAAGTTTTCTGAGATGAAAAAAAATAGCTCTCCTTTTTTATAACAATTTTCTATATTATTCACTTTTCTTGTTGTGTCAGGAAGTTTTGTGTGTTACAGATTGTGTCACACAGCAACTGTATTAGTCAGGGCTCTTTAGACCAAACATTCCGATATATGAGCCCATGGAGGTCATTCTCATTCAAACCATTACGGTCACCAAGAACCTTGAACTCTGACTGGTTATGCAGACCCCTGATTAAAAAAATGTCTTAATAGTTTTATTGAAATAAAAAGTAAAATAAAAAGGCAGGCTAACAAGATGACTTATCAGGTAAAGTTGCTTGCCACCAACACTGCTGACCTGAAGAGTCTCAGTGAAGGATTGTCCATGTCAGCTTGGCCTGCAGGCCTGTCAGTTATCTTGAGATGGGGAAACCCACCCACTGTGGGTGATATCATTCCTAAGGCAGTGATTCCTGAACTGTGTAAGGAGTGAAAAAGTGAGCTGAGCACATGCATGTATGTATTCATTGCTTTCTGTTCCTGATGCTGGATATGATGTGACCAACTAACTCCCTGAAGCTGACTTCCCTGCTGTGATGGACTGTAACCTGCATCTGTAAGCTAAAGTAACTTCTTCCTGAAACAGCTTTTATGAGGATATTTTATCACAGCAGTACAAATGGAGCCAAGATAGATACTACAACTTCTCGGCCCGTGGCTGCAAAATGCTCTGGATCACTAAGAATGTCACTGAGCCTGGGCGTCCTTGTCATTATAGTCATACCCCTCCCAGCCCAGGCACTCCTCCAGGAAAATTACCAGGCTTTCTCCCCAGGAAAGCCACCTGGCAAAGAGCCATACTGAACTCCTGATTACCAACTGGCTGTTTCCTGCCTTTGAGCTTTTTAATGCTCTTAAGTTTGTTTGTTTTTTTTTTTTCCCCTTTGATCGCTCACTTCATGTTTTCATTCATACTATTTTCATGTTCAGTATTGTTTTGGGCATGCAGTTGAAATTATTTCAGCATTGTACAGGTAACTTACCTTTAACCTAATTCATAAAAAAAGACAAGAACATAGGTTTCTTCTTTACAGTGGCCAGGAATGTGTGGTTGGGTTGAATCCAAATGGCAGCATTTGGCTTCTGTAATTTGATGAAGTCACTAGCTCTCTAGTACTATAGAAGAGCCAGGTGAAGATTTAACTTGGTAGCATCTGTGAACAATTTGTCACCTCCCATTGGTGACTTTCTGTTGTTTATCATCACTTAGGGCTTCAGTAGCAGCTCTTCTTCTTTTTAAAATATTTGCTTGATTAATCATCTTGGTTGTCTCTGCATTTTTATCTCCCATTTTTTGAGGACTATTAGTATGTTTGACTTTGTTATGCCTTGATTGTCAGTTTTTAAATCACATTCCCGTCCTTGTAGTTTCTCCTCAATATTTTCTTACTTAGCTTTATAAAGAACAGGGCCGTAATTTACCCCCATGCTCTGCACTTACTTCCTCAGGAAATGCATTGCCTTGGTGTGCATGACACACTTGGATCCTGCTTACACATTTACATGAAAGCTGTGTACTGATCGGTGTCCTGTAGAGGAACAGATCTGATTGGATACATATTTCAAAGAGTACTTATTGGATGGCTTCACTATATAGTCAGAATAGTCTAACAATCATTGTCTCACACCAGAGAGTTGGAGGGTCCAGAAGTTTATCTGTGAGGCTAGGCATCTCAGCAGTCCCATTCTGGTCATGGGCTGAAGGATTTCTGGAGAGAGGCTGTCTTTAGTCCATGTTGGGAGCTTGAAGCAGTTGGTTTTAATATCATCAGAGGAATCAGTAGTGGCAGAAACAGGTTAGATGAACTCTCAGTGAGAGTAAAGGCTAAGCAAACAAGAAACAAAAGTCTTGAGCTAGAGATGCCTCAGTGGTCAAGAGTGTTTGCTGTTCTTCTAGTGTATCCCACACATCCCTAGTGGTTGACAACTTCCTGTAACCCCAATTTCAGGGGGTCCAGTGCCTCCACTGGGCTCCACAGGCACCTGTACACACATGGTATGCACATACATGCACACACAAAAACTTAAAAGAAAAAAGAGATAGCAAAAATATTCCCTTCTTTCCCGCTCATTTATCTGGGCTGCTAAGTTGAAGGTGCTGCCCGCAGTTAGGGCTGGTCTCCCTGCTTCAGTTCAGGCATGCTATCATGGAGCCTCTCTGATTCTAGGTTGCATCAAATTGACAATTAAAACTAACCGTCACAGGCTGGTGACAGCTCACCGAGTGAAAATTCATGATTGGAGATAGTAGGTATGGGCCCTACTCAAAAGGTGGCCATCAGGTAGCGGCTCAGCATCATCACTGGGAAAGGGCTACTGCCACATGAATAGGTACGAACCTTTGCTGTAGGCTCTTTTCTCTAATTATACATACATACATACATACATACATACATACATACATACATACGAATACATATATCTATCAATACCGCATTGTCTTTATTGTAGTAGTTTTATAGTAAGTCTTGTCATTAGATAGTCTTGATTTAGATTTAAAAAATATTTTTGACTATTGAAGCATCTTGCAATTTTATAAGTGTTAGAATCAACTTCTCAATTTCTAAAACAAAATACTAATTTATTTCAATTAATTAATTAATCTATTTATTTTGTTGTGCTGGAGATCGAATCCATGTCCTTGCATATTCTGGTTTGGAATCATTGAATTGTGTCTCCAGCCTCCTCCTAAAGGATTTGGATTAAGGATTTGATTAAGGATTCATGAAATCATTGTTTTGGATGGGACAAAGTGGTACCTTTCTTGCACTGACTTCCAGCTCCTCTGCACACTGTCTCCCTCCATTTGCTTAGACTTGATTTCCTTACTTACGTATTTGTTAATTTCATTGTATAGTATATGCCTGTGTGCCCATGTTTATGGTATACTTGCCTATATGTGCACAGCAGCCAGAAGTTAACATTGGGTTTTCTGCCTCTGCCCTTCTCAGAAACACTGTAGCTTGCTATTTCCTTCTTTCCGTAGCATTTCACACAAGACCTTGAATATATGGCATTTGCTGAATAAGTGAATCAATATGTTCTATTTTCCAGATTTTTCTTTCCATTGTAGCTATTGTTGCCTTTTTTTAAAAAACCACAAGGCCTGAGAGCTTAACATTTTTTCTCAAAGATATAGCTATTTTACTTTATATGTATGAGTGTTTGGCTTTCCTGCATATATATATGCCTGGTGCCTGTGGAGGCAAGAAGACATAAAATCCTGGAAATGGGTTAACAGATGTTCATGAGGTTCCATGTGGATGCTGGAAACTGAACCCAGATTCTCTGCAAGAGGAGCAAGTGCTCCTTAACTACTGAGTCATTGCTCCAGCCTCCAAAGCTTATAGTTTTACTGCAACTCCAGTTATGACAATTGCTTTCTGTGGCAATTCATTCTGTTATATGTATGGTGCCTATGTGTTTGTATGTGTGTATAGAAGAGTGCACACATACATGTGGAGGCCAGAGGTTGACATGCTGCATCCTTTGTAATTATTCTTCACCATTTTGTTTTTTTTTGTTTTGTTTTGAGACTAGTCTCTCAATGTTACCCAGCAAGCTCCGGGGATGGCCCCTGTCTTTACCTTCCAGGTGTTAGGATTACAGGCATGCACTACCACACTTGGATTTTCACATGGGTGCTGGATGTTTGAACTTTATTTGTCCTTTCTTTGTATTGACTCAAAATATTCCTTTTGCGTTGGGCCTTCCCCAGTATATATATTTTTTTCTATATAACAACTCTTCAGATATTTGAACAAAGTTATCATGTGCTAATTTTTCTTTTTAAGATTTTTAAAAAAATAGACCATTATTTTATGTAGTTGTTTCCAGTTTAACAATTTGAGGGAGTTTGATCTAGCAAGGTGCCTCTAACTGTGTGGTTTAGTTTGTACTCCAGTGACAAAAATACAGACCCATACTAGGTTAAGTAATGAAAAAGTATTTTAAGGATAGCTTAGCTGTTTGCTGAAAGATGCCATGGTGCTTCAGAATTTAGTGGGGATAGAGCCTGGAGAGCCATACAGTCTTCGTCTGATGACATTTATTTTCTTTTTCCATGTCTGTACTGCTCCCTTGACAAATCTCTGCCTACTGAGAACGCTTCTTTGTCTGCTGTCTGCCTTTACTCTCACAAGTAAACTTCTGTGGTTGCCCGAGCTCTGCTGTTCTCCTTTTCTTTAGTGCTGAAGATCGAAGCCAGGGACTGACTTGTGCATATTAAACAAGCACTCTTCTTCTGAGCGATATCCCAGCTCATATATAAGCTTTATTGAGCAAATCTTTTTCTTTTCCCTTCCTTCCCTCTTTCCTCTCTCCCCCCTTTTTCATTCTTCCTTTCTAACAAAACAACAAATGGGCTTGCAGTGTAGCCCTAGTGGCTTGGAATTTGTACTGTAGAGCAGGATGGCTTTGAATTCACAAAGATCTGCCTGCTTCTGCCTCCAACAACAAGGATTAAAGGTGTGCTACATCACACCTAGCCCAAATCTTCAAAAAAAATTCTATATGAAGACTACGTTTATAAAATTTCCTTTCCTACCAGCTCCTCCTGTCTCCTCACTTCCTTTAAAATATCTTTTTAGCTATACATTTTCTTTAATGTGTTTTTTTTTCTGTTCAGAGTTTTCTAGAATAGGAATCCAGTTGTCTAAGATATCTTTTATAACCAGATTATTGTAGGAATAATTTTTTGACAGTTTATAGGTACCCTTACATATCTAATAGTGCTATTAATTTATTCAACAGATATCTCATTAAGTACCTAATATAATCCAGAAACTATAGGTAGTATCTGTGCAAAGCAGCTCAAATTATTGCTCTTATTCTAGTAAAGTGAGACAGATAAGAAGCAGTAACCATAGTTAGTGTTAGTGATTACTCAGGCTGAGAGATGAATGGTGTAAACTATGTTCCTGAACGCAACTACTGCCCTTCATAGAGGTGGGCAGATGGACATTACAGGTATTCTGTAGATAACCACTGATTTAATTGTTCAGATAACTATATCACAGAGGAAGATAATTTAGTGAGTTATGTATTAGAATAGCATTTCCCAAGTTTAAATTTTTGTAACCAAGCAGACTACAGATGCATTCTAAGCATATGGAAAGCACTCAGTTACTTTATCAACTCTTAAAATTGATGAATACCAAACAGATTTTTTTGTGTGTGTGTGGATCATAGTATTAATTTCTCAACCCAGTTAATTCCTGCTCATTGTTCAGTTCTTTAAAGATGTTAATTTTCCCTGTAGCCACTAGTATCTCTATACCCTAGTATTTAGTTGCCATAGAGAGTGTTTGACACTTTTAAGGTCATCTGTTAAGGCTGCAGTGGCTACTTGGCCAAGGTTTGAGGGCTGTTTGGTTTATCTTAGGGTACTTGGTAATCCTTGTGGCTGGTGTACATATCCCACACAGCTCTACAGGACCCAAATGAAAGAGGCTTACCAAACATAAGAGAAGAAAACAACCTGATCGAGGCTGTGTATTTTGTCACTTTCTCTAAACTTGTTTGGGTAGTTTGTTTCGTATCCATTCATAGTCTTTTCATAGAAGACCAATTCAAACACTCTATTGTCTTTCTGAGCTTCTCTTCACCCCAGTTCCTTTATAAAGACATACAGACTCCTGTTCATCATAGTTTTACATTTTTTCATAGGGTGGGAGAGCAGGAAAGGAAAGCACAAAGGCCTGGATAAATAGCAGCTTCTTCCCTTTTCCATTTTATCTAGGTATTTGTCTGCTAAGCACTGTTTGACCTTAGGAGTGGTTAGTCTTCTGTTGAGGAATTTCTCCCCTTCTCTTTTTTTGTCATCCTGACTCATTTAATAGGTAGTCCAAATAGGAGGTATTTCTGCAGTTACTTTAATTGACATGACCTACTTCTTTTGTGGACATAAAATAGAAATCTGTCAAACAATCTTTCCTTCTCTATAAAAAAATGTTACCTCAACATTTTCCAGTATAATCAGTACTACCCATCTGATTGTTTTCACAAATATAAACTTGTGGGTTCAGAATAACCCACCAAATCAAACATCAGAAAGTTTTTCTTTACCTTTTATAGGTGTATTCTTAAGTTCCTCAAAAGTTGTTAATGACAGAAATTTACATATTTGATATTTCTATTTTGGGAGAGGAGAGTGTCAAGACTCTTTGTGTAGCTTTGGTTAGCCTTGAACTTGTAATATTCCTGCCTCAGTTTCAGAAATGCTGTAATTGCAGGTAGTTACTACTATGTCTGGTGTCTTTGTATATTTTGCTTATAATAAAAGATCATTTCCCCACTTTGATTTTATACTTTCTAACCAAATTTCTGTCTTCAAATAATAGTCTTATTACTTACAAATCACGTTTTGATGTACATTTATAAATGTGTCAGAATTTCAAACTAAGCCATAATGTTATTGAAACACTATATATTATGAAATCAGTAAATAATATGTTGCTTTTGGAGAGGTTTTGAAAGTCACATTCTACCGAGAAGGAGCTTCTCTCTTTCAAATTGGACATGATTAAAATAAGCTAGTATTAGTTAACCAGTTAATTAATTAGCTTTGCAATACTGGGGATTGAACTAGAACTATAGCAAAAAGCAGGGTTTAAGGATAGAGGCCAGTGGGATAGTATTTGACTAGTGTGTGGTAGGCAACCAGGTCCAGTGACTTTGGGGTGAGGATGTGAAAATCAACTTAGATCTGACATATATTTTAATTCCCGGTTTTCTTATGTGGTATTTCGGGAAGGTTCAACTTTAAGCTGGTCCATTCTTTGATGTCACAGGCTAATTTTGTAACAACTGATGTATAGATGTGTGGTTTTCAACCCTGAGATATTTGCCAACGTCTGGAAATATTGCATTCTTGGTTGTAACCCTCCTTGGGGAGAGTTGAAGTGGAGGACTCTGCTAAACATACCACAGTGCTCCAGGCAGCGCCTTTCTCCCCCAACACACTGAATTACCCAGCCCAAGATATCGCTAGTACTGTACTGAGAAGCTCTGCCGAAATTATGGTAAGGTTCAAGGCTAGCCTAAAAAAATGAACATGTAACAGTATTTATAACCTGTACTTGAAATTTGGTGCTAACAGTATCATTTCATTTATCGTTTAAAATTACTTTCATTGGGACATAGATGGCTGTTGTTGACCTTCCTAATCAGGTATAAAGGTGGCTGGGAATCCCATAACTCCGAGGGCTGGGATGGTGTCCTAGCTCAAAGGTGGGATAGTGTCACGGGACACTGAGACATGGGAGGCCAGGAACCACCTAGCTCTGAGAGGAGGCCTCCTCAACAGAGAACAGCTCCCAGGGGAGGCTTACTCCAACTCCTGATGAACTGAGGAGCTTTGGAGCCTGAGCCTTGCTCCTTCCAGGGGAGGGTTACCTCAGCCCTGATGAGCTGAGGAGCTTAGGAGTCTAAGCTCTGCTCCTCCTTCACTTCTCTCCTCCTTCGTTGAGTCTTCCAATGAGAGAGCCACACCAGGCAGTAAATTTCTTAAAAGAGATTTATTGGAGGAACAAATCCAGGAGTGGCTGCTTCTGCTCCCAGGTGAAGACAGCAGAAAACTGGGCAAACACAGTCTTTATATAGAATTGTTTAGGGGGCGGAACTTCCCAAGGCTGAGATTTCCAGAGTGAGGATTGGTGGGTTTTTAAGTCCTGAGCTTGGGGGATTGGTGGGTTTTTATTCAGCCTTTTCACCTAAAATCAGCATAAATCTGGGAGGGTTCCCAGGGGCAAGAGGTGTTGGGGAAGGAGGTACCTCTCCCTCACCCATGCTACTGTGTGGGAGACAAGTGGCAGGGCCAGCTTTCCCTGCTCACACCTGCTCACACCCTTGGCTTACCCTCAACTCCTACAGTATGCTGGGCTGCTCTCCGTAGCACTGGAGTTGGGTGGGGTAGGGCCGTCTCTCCTGCCCTTGTGTTCCTAGGGCCAGCTCTCCCGCGATGCCGGGCGAGGGGTGTTGCCAGTTCTGCACAGCCCAGACATCAACATGGCTCCAGGTGGCAGCCCTGACCAGGATGTCCACGTGGCCTTTGGTGGTAACAGACCTTTGCAGGACTGCAGACCCAGACATGGCTCCCGGTAGCAGCACAGGCCAGGACCGTAGCATGGTTGCAGTTGGCATCACTGGCTACTCACGTCAGACTGTCTCTCGCTGTCCCCCTTCATTGTGCCCGCATTCTTCTCTTTCTCTCTCGCCTCCATTTCTCCACCACTTACTTGCTCCTCTTAGTGGTCCTGGGGGTCTCTGAGTGTTTAGAGTTGTCTCAGGAGTGCATCAGGGCACCAGGCAGGGATCATTTCTGACGTGGTCTGTCTCCCAAGGCATGAGTGCTGCCAAATGGTCAGTTCACACTAATTCCCTGTCCAGGCCCCATGGTGCTGGTCTGGTGGCTATCCTGGGCTCACTCCTCACCCAGGCGGCCGGAGTGGCCCCATGGGAGGGTCATCTGTTCAGGCTTACTCTGGACCTGGGGCCTGAGGTCCCAGGTGGAGTTTTCCTAGTCTCTGGCTTGCTCCCTGTCCTTGGAACCTGTCCACACCTGTGCAGCACCAGAATGGTTTTAGGTTGAGGCTCACTTTTTCTCAGGGAGTGTTAGGCTACTAATTATTCAGATGGTCACAGGTCAGAACACTGAGTGTAGACATAGCCTCCCTCTTCCCTGCCACTTACTGACACACACGGACACAACAGCCACATCTGCCACGCCTCTAGGGGGGGTTACAGCTATGTTTGTTACAACTTAAGAAATGTTTCCTCAAAACATTTGTTTACTCAAATCTTCTTTTGGAAATAAATAGTAGTAGTACAGTGAATATTCTTTAAGTTTTTAATAGTATCTTATAAGTGGTTTATTTTGATTTTATCAACAGGGCCAGGAGAAGGTCTGGGGAAAATAATTCAGAGATTCCCACAGCAGGACTGGGATGATACGCCTTTCCCACAGGGAATTGAATTGGTAAGTTGGTGGCATGTGGGCATGCCTTTATCCTGATGTCCTTTTTAAAAAAATGGCTACATTTTAGCCCATACTATACTTTTTCTATTTAATAATTTTATTACATACTAGTGTTAGAAATAATTTATTATACAAAATATGGAATTTCTGTTATGCTGTTCTTTTTCCCAATTCCAAGTGCTTGCTAGCAATACACATAATCTTTATGTATCTAGAAATAGAAGAATTCCTTGGATTCTTTAAAAAGTTGGGTTTTTAAAAGATTTTTATTTGTTTTGTCGAATGTGTTTTGCCTGCATATATGTGTGTGCCTCACATGTGTGTCCACAGAAAAAGGTGAAAGGTCCCTTGGAACTGAAGTTATGGATAGTTGTGAGCCACCATGTGGGGGCCGGGAACTGAACTCAGCTTTCTGCAAGAGCAGGTGTGCTCTTAACTGCTGCGCTATCTTTCCAGCCCCTCCTCTGATTCTGTAATCAAAATCTTAGCAGAAGTAGCTTCTGCACCAGCTAAAAAGGTATCTTTTCTTTTCAACTTTCTACCTTACTGTTTTAATCCTAGAACTCAGGAAAGAGAGGAAGGTGAATCTTTGTGAGTTTGAGGCCAGATTAATCTACGTGGACAGATCTAGCCCAGCCAGGGCTACCTAGTAAGACTCTGTCTCAAAAAGAGACACACACATACACACACACACACGCACATGCACACCTCACATGCATGCGCGTGCACACACACTCATATACACACACGCATGCACGCGTGCACACACATTCACACACCACACACACCAATCTTTGAAGTATATGATAGCTGCATGGTATGACTTTTGACCAGTTAATTATTTAGCCCCAGACTCTTCATCTATGAAATGGGGCTACCAATACCATAGTGCTACTGTAGAGACAAAATGGAAAAAATGGATCTAAAATGCATAGAACAATATCTTCCATAGGGCAAGTAGTGCTTAAATGAGTTTATGCTTCTCTGGGTAGATATTTTTTGTTATTTTATTTGAGACAATTTCATGTGGCTGACCTCAAGATCATTATGTAGCCAATGACCTTGAACTTTCATAATGGGATTACAGTTGTATGCCACGACACATAACCTACATGGATGTTTGTAATTGTTGTTTGTTTCATACATTTTAGTGCTTCTTTCAGAGGAAAAAATTGTTTGTTTTTTTTTTAATTTTTATTTCATGTGAATGGGTGTTTTGCCTGCCTATATGTATATCCACCATAAGCATTTCTGGTACTCATGAAGGCCAAAGAGGGCATTATATTCCCACAAGCAGGAATTGTAGACTGTTGTGAACCACCATGTGGGGGCTGGGAATTGAACCTAGGTCTTTTCTTACCACTGTGTATCTCTTCAGTCCCTGAATTGTTTCTTTTCTCATGAGCATGGCCCAGAAATGTCCAATAGGAGTAAAACATGTTGAAAATGTTATCCTAGCTGATGATAACTTTCAACTTCATTGAGTGCTTAATTTGCTTCTTATAATAAAGTTCTATATAAAACTGAATAGGTGGGTAGAAAGGTGAATTTAAAATTTTGGCTTTTAAAATGCGGACAGAAATGTGAGGATCCAAAGAAAGTGACTTTTTGGAGAGCCCTTTGTTTTTGTTTGTTTGTTTTTCTCTTCTCTCCTAAATGCCTCCACAAGCCAATAATTGGTCCTACTATTTGAATAACCAGCCATTTGTACCATAAATGTTTTTAAAGTGTTTCAGCATCCCTTTTAGTGGTGACTGAAAGGGGAAGTTTTGGGGTCTTGATCAAATTTTCTGTGAATTTCTGCTTTCATTCACATGAAACTATAGATACATAGAAATGACTGCAGCATTGCAGTGTGAACGATGAAGCCCTTCACAAATTTCTAGAATAACATATAATATAGTGGGCCAGAAAGATTGTGGCTTGGGTAGAGATCTTACTAGGACCAAGAAAGGATACTTTTTTAATTTTAGAAATCATAACAGATAATCTGTTATGCCTCTGGTATTTTTTCTAGCAGTAAGGAGGAGGTAAGCTCATTTTACTGTTTAGTAAATGGAGTTTTTCTTTGTATGACAGTGTCAGCACAATGATAGGTGGAGTTGTGTCCTGTTGATCTAGTGAAATGGCGGCACCATAGGTAATTAGAACTTGGCATCTAAGAGCTTTCTATGTGACTTCTTGGCATAGCATTCCAAAACTTTGGAGACTAGTTAATACTTCGGGAATATTTAACATATTGCATGCACATGCCTCAGTTCCCATGTAAAGGTTGGAGGGCGATTTTTGGAGCAAATTCTCTCTCCTCCTCTGATCTGGAGGTTTGCTTCTTGTGGCTGTGGTGCAGCATGCTCCAGGCTCTTCAGCCCTTGACCCCCCTGCCACCCTCCTCTCCTAGTCTCCACCTCACAGCTGTGGTGCTGTGGTAAATGCACACCACTGTATCTGGCTTTTTATCTAGGTTCTAGGGATCAAAATTAGGTTGTCAGGCTTATGTGGTACTTTCACCCACTGGGCTATCTCCACAGCCCTACAGATTCCTTATTTAAAAGTTTCCATACTTAATAGCAACTTTGATTTCTTAGTGCCTGTCACAGTGTAAATTTAACTTACAAATGTTGAAGCTAATTTTAAAAACTGAATAAATACTGTTAATCTTTTATATGTTTTAGTATACGGTATACTGTATACAATATACCATAAATTGAATAAATTTATTGAATAAATTAGGTATGTGATTCTTTTTTTTTTCTGAAAGACATTATTTTATTAACCCACCCCCTGCCCACTGCTTCTAAACAAGTGGTTATAACTGTGACATGAATTGGCACCAGATAAATGCTCAGCAGGCCTCATGCCCAGTTGTTACAGACTGCCTGCAGCCAGGCAAGGCTGACCAAGGAACAGTGGCTTCTCACTCTAGGAAGTCAGACCCTACTCCAGGGCCTGTCTGAACTGGAGCTTTAGCCTTGGCCTTCCTCACCATGAGAGGCAGTTCTTAGCTGGCCTTTGGTGTCAGGGTGGGAAGGCTCCAGAAAGGGTTCCAGAGTTGCCTCATAGGGGACCGCTTCTCCGGGGCCTTTTGGAATCCAGGTCGTCTATAGCACAGAGTTGCACACCATTTTGGGCCAGCCAAGCCCACAAGGTGGGTGCTGTGAGGACTTGTAGCTCATGCAACTGCTCCCAAGAACAAGAGAATCCACCTGGGTCCTTACTGCAGCCCCCTGCTGGAGGCACACTGGGGTATCCAGGGTATGTCATCAACTCTGCAGGGACCCCAAGACTCGGTGAGCAGACATATACTGGCCACAAGTGGTCAGGCCCACAAAGGCATCTGTCCACCTGTGGGTGCCAGCATGTCAGAGATACTGCCTGAAGAGCGGTCAGACTCCGCAGAGGGTGCAGCAGGACAGTATGTCAATTCCTAACTTTTTTGGTTGGGTAAAGGGCACATCTGGCCAGGTGAGCGCCCTGGGACCTAGGGGGACACCGCAGTGTTGGAGTTGGGGAGAGGGGGGTGCTCACCACAGCGCATGCATGTGAAGGCGCAAGCCACATGCAGCCACGTGAAGCAGACCCCGTAGGCCTGCAGTACCTCTGCGAACACCTGACACAGCAGCTGGGAGGGGCGGGCTCTGAGGAGTCTCCTCACCTGGTAGCATCAGTCCCCCACCAACCCCACCCCTGACCAGGGCACTTCCATCTGTGTACCTGGGAGCACATGCGCATGCTGGTGCCCAGCCACATGCATGGGGGACCTCAGTATATGATTCTTTATATGAACAGCACTAACTTGGGTAACTGATATGCTGTATGATTGTATAGTGTCAAAAAGAAAGCTATATGTCAAATGTTATCTGTCTCATTTTCTAAGTAGTTTGTTAGTTCAGGGTGATAGTCCCTTTCCTGATGATACACATGAAAAAACTTCATACCATTTCTAAGGCAGAGTGACTTCGAGCATGTAACATCTGTTAATATCTAACAGTTATAAGTAATTGGAAGAACTCAGGAAAACTAGATGATTGGTGGTAGATAGTGTTTTAATTTACAAATAAGTAAGCCTATGCTTAGGAAGCTTATATAATTTCAGCAAAACCTTAACAGGTAGGATGCAACAAAGATAGTGTTCAATTCCAGTCTCTTTGTTTATTAGTTTCAGTCAAGGTATGGTGTTTTGAAAGTGACATTTTTAAACTATGGTGGTATTTGTGTTCTAGTGGAAATGCAGGTTCTGAAAGATAATCACTAAAGAAGAAAAAGAGGTTTATTTAACTCATAGCCTTGGAAATTGAAAGTTCAATCAGAGTAGTACAGGTTCCGTAGTGTGGGGTTCTATGGTGAGCATATATGCAGGAGCAAGCAATAGGTACAGAATGAATGAAAGATACCAGGTCCTCTGTTTTTATAACAGCTCTTTCATTTGAAATGCAAGAGGGTCCTATGAGAAATATATCTTTCTTCCAGTGACCTTTATAAAGACCATTCTGCCCTACTTCTTAAAAGCCTCACCGTTACCTTTCAGACCAGGTTTTATTCATAGTGAACCTTTGGGGGATAATTGGATTATATCTAAAACATAGCTCATGCTATTAACTAGAGACCAAGTTTACTTATCTTATGTAAATGTGGGATCAAATATGGGACAAATGGGGGATCAGGGCACGTGTACTTAAATTGTTTTTCGTTTTTACCTCTACTTCTCAAGCAACACATACATGATGCATTTAAATTCTAAATAAAGTTTGCATGTTCAACTTGAACACTAAACTTTATAATTTGCAGAGAAGGGTTTTTATACATTTACTCACTAATAAATAAAACCTCAAATGTAGCGGGTGCTGAATTTATTTTTACGTAAAGAATTTGCCTTCTTCTGTTTCGAGACGATGGGCTTTAATTTGGATAGATTTAAAAATAAAAATATGAAAATAAGCTAAACCAGACATAATGACTGCTTTTCCAGTTCTGGGATATTTTTGTCTTTTCTTGTGCTTTTTAGGTATGCACAAAGCCACAGACAGTTGTATAAATAAAATTGAAAGTTAATTTTAGTGACTGTATTTCAAAGGACATTAGAGAATTGTTTTTCAGAGGCATTCTATGGCTAACAATCTATTTAAAATTATAGGAACAAATATTTTTATTGGCTAGGTCTTGAGCATCAGGAAAATAGCATTGTTTTAGCACTAGATCCTTTTAAAGCTGCTTTGTCTCGGAAGTGGATCTTTTTGTGCTGTACTTCAGAAAAATTACTGTAATAGTTACAGAAAGCCTTTAGTGGGCATTTGTAGTATATCACATTTTGTTTAAGGATTAATGTTTAGAAAAAGTGTGGCTTGAAAAGTAAGCAATCAAAGTTTCAAAATTGGAACTTTTCAAGAAATTAATTCAGTTATTTAAATTCTTCATCAGTGGTTTGACTGCCAAATATAAATTCGGTGTTCTATAAGTATGCATTGGAGAAAAGAAATAAATCCATATTCAATATTTTGCAGATGTAACAAAGAAGTAGATCAGTGTGCCATGCTCCTTGAGGACAGAGGAGAAAGTAAATAGATAGCATTTAAATAATCTGAGTTCTCAAGAAGTTAAACAGCAACAAATCAAGTAATCCAATTAAAAAATCGGTACAGAGCTAAACAGAATTCTCGATAGAGGAATATCAAATGGCAGAGAAACAGTTAAAGAAATGTTCAATATCCTTGATCATCAGGGAAATGCAAATCAAACCGACCCTGAGATTTCACCTTATACCCATCAGAATGGCTAAGATCAAAAACTCAAGTGACAACACATGCTGGAGAGGATGTGGAGAAAGGGAAACCCTCCTCCATTGCTGGTGTGAATGTAAACTTGTACCACCACTTTGGGAATCAGTCTGGCACTTTCTCAGACAATTAGGAATAGTGCTTCTTCAGGATCCAGCTATACCACTCGTAGGCATATATCCAAAACATCTCAAGTACACAACAAGGACATTTGTTCAACCATGTTTGTAGCAGCTTTATTTGTAATAGCCAGAATTTGGAAACAACCCAGATGTCCCTCAACTGAGGAATGGATACAGAAATTGTGGTACATTTACACAATGGAATACTATGCAGCAATTGAAAAGAAGGAAATCATGAAATTTGCAGGCAAATGGTGGGATCTAGAAAGGATCATCCTGATTAAGGTATCCCAGAAGCAGAAAGACACACATGGTATATACTCATTTATAAGTAGATATTAGACCTATAATATAGGATAAACATACTAAAATCTGTACATCTAAGGAAGCTAAGTAAGAAGGAGGACCCTAGTAAGATGATCAATCCTCACTCAGAAAGGTAAACGGGATGGACATAGGAAGAGGGAGAAAACAGGGAACATGACAGGAGCCTACCCACAGAGGGCCTCTGAAAGACTCTACCCACAGGGTATTAAAGCAGATGCTGAGACTCATAGCCAAACTTTGGGCAGAGTGCAGGGAATCTCATGAAAGAAGGGGGAGACAGAAAGACCTGGAGGGAACAGGAGCTCCACAAAGAGAACAACAGATCCAAAAATCTGGGCAGTGATCTTTTGTGAGACTGATACTCCAACCAAGGACCATGCGTAGAGGTAACCTAGAACCCCTGCACCGATGTAGCCCATGGCAGCTCAGTCTCCAATGAGTTCCCTAGTAATGGGAACAGGGACTGTCTCTGACATGAACTCATGGGCTGACTCTTTGATCGCCTCCCCCTGAGGGGGGAAGACAATGCAGCCAGTCCTAATGAGACCTGATAAGCTAGGGTCAGATGGAATGAGAGGAGGACCTTCCCTATCAGTGGAAGGGGCATGGAGAGGGGCATGGGAGGAGATGAGGGAGGTGGGGTGGGATTTGGAGGGGATGAGGGAGAGGGCTACAGCAGGGAAACAAAGTGAATAAACTGTAATTAATAAAAAAATAAATTTTAAAAATAAATAATCTGAGTTCTAAATACTGTTGGCCAGGGAACTGAGTAAAGAAAAAAATATGAGCAAATTTTAATTTTGTTTCCTTATTGTGCAGAAATATACATGACAAAAGAATGAAAACTTACTGTATCCCAGAGCTAGAGTTTACCAAATTTTGGAGTTATGACCTCTTTATCAATAGTTATAGTGTGGCAGTTAAGCATATATAAGTTCTTACATGTAGGTAAAAAAAAGCTATGCAAGACATTATTTAGAATAAAAATAGGTGGATAATATAACCAGCAAAGAGATTTGAGAAATATAGGAAACAGCTTTAAAAGTTACAAGAATAGTCTAGTTGCAGCTCAACCATGTTTATTAATGGTGAATGCTAGGTGATAAATCTAATGTTAAAGGTGGTTCAAATTTTGAAGAGAAATATATGTAGAAGGGTACTTGATTCTGTTTAGAGTCAGGATACAGACATAGGAGTTTTGGTAGGAAGTAGGAAGACATAGCTTTAAAAAAAAGTCCATAGTAGTAAGGACTAAAAAAATTTAAGTCCTAAAGAATTTTAAGAGTTATAGTTACAGCAAAACTATAGAGTATAAATAGGTAGAAAGTAGTGGTAGTTCACAGCTTTGTTTTCTGCTACCCTTTTTTCTTTGAAGTAATAAAACCTCAGGGAGGGAACCTGATGCTGTCTAGAAGGTGCATCTAGGTGGCTAACCATCCCTGTAGGTACCTCTGAAGGAGGGCGTGTAGCTCCCTTCTTTGCGGCCAGCTTCTCATGTGCCTACCGATGCCTAACATCGTTTGTTTAATAGAATTCCAGTTACTTTGAATTCTGCTTAAGGAGTATTGGTAATCATTTATGCTGAGGAGGATATATTTTCTTGTCAGCTCTTTCAGTACTGCTCTCAGACCTGCTTTAGACAAAGCTTTGTGCCATGCTGGCTGCTGCTAAACCTGAAGCTGTATAGTAGTTCCTGAGAAAGATTCAGGACTACATAGGCCTGGCCCACTATAAATTTATGTTGTTTGTAATCAGCCTTCTTGATCTGATGCGGGACCACACTGCTATTTAGTTCTCATGCAGTTACAATCCCTTCATCTTTGTGGGCCACTCTGCACTTGGACAATCCCAGTTCTATTCTGTATTCTTCCATTGGTCTTACTTTCGTTGTGTCCAGAGTCTGACCTAAAAGTAAAATCCGGAAATTGTAATGGCTTGCCATGGCAAAATTTGTTCTTTTTATATACATCAAGGGCAATAATGGGATAGCTAAGAACAGGTTTTTTCCTTCTTCAAAATGAAGTCCTTCATCTGGTGGGAGTCTAGGAGAAAGCATGGAGAATAGTAAAGTCGGATTAGGGCTATACGTGAAGGCAATGTGTATATCACTTGTTCTGATATTCTGTTGGTCAGAAATCAGTCATGTACCATTAGCTGTAGTAAAGGATAACAGATAAAACCTAGATATGTGCTTTGGACTACTTTAATTTTTGTGATATACTGTTCTTGAGTCATATCTTGTATAAAAAAACCATTAAATGTAATCAAAATGATTTCCTGAGTTCTTTAAATTGCCTTAGGAAATTATTGAATCTGATGCAGAAGATTGCAGGAACTTGAATTTGTGGGCAGGTGTTTGAGGGTAGTCTTGATGCCCTGTTTGTGACTGACCATTAAAGTGGATCTTTTGGGCCCAAGCTCTTGACCTTTGAGTTTGTGCTAACTCTGGGGAATAAATGATTGGATATACCATTGGTTTCAGAATCAGTATTAGTAAACACACATTGCATATCAGAGAAAGCATAACACAATATAGTTAATTTTCTTAAATGTATTTTGACACAGGATCTCATATAACACAAATTTACCTCACATTTACCCTGTAGCCAAGCATGGCTTCACACTCATAATCCTCTTGCCACTACTTCGAAGTGTTGGAATTGCAGGTTTGTACCACTATGCTTGGCTATGTTTTTTTCTTAATGTTACCTCCACTTGTTATTGTCAGTTGTTTGAAAGACTAAAATTTCAAGGTACTTTGTGTAAAATGTGGATGTTACTTGCTCTCTTCTCTATTTCTATGGAAAATGGTGGGATTATAGTTCTGTGAGCCATTTATACTTGATTTCTTGTCATTCTTTTGCTTCTTTCTTCATATCACCATTTCCTGTATTGGCTACATTTCTCTGTGAGAGTTATTTCATATTTTAGTCTAGCTAGTAGTAAGTTTCCAGTGTAGGTTAGTTCTGGTGATAGACTGAAAACTTTAATCAAAGGTAGTTCTTGCCTAATTTTATTTACTGCATTTTTCTTAATTTTAAAACCAGAATTAGAGTAACTATTTAAACTGGAATATTTTCTGAGAGTAAATGGAATTGGAAAAAAATACTTAAGCTAGGGCTATTCTGAACAGATTACCAGCAGTTTCTTGCATATACGGTTGCACATATATATCTATGTATGCCATTCATAGTAGAAAATGAAAAGCTTTATAAATGCAGCCATAGAGATTTGTTTAGTTAGGATTGCCAACAGCTGTTCAGTGGACTGTACCATCACTGTAATGAAGGAGAAGCTATAGCATAAGATCTACAGATGAGCACCAATCTAGGAAAAGATGCTAACCTCACTATTATTAGTGAAATGAAATAAAATCCATTGTAATTAGTAGCCGTGGCTATCATTAAAATATTTAGTACTATTACTTGTGTGTGTCTGTGTGTGTGATGGCTGTGTACACATAAGTGCAGGTGTCCTTGGAGGCCAGAGCTGTCAGTTCTCCTGAAGCTGGAGTTACAGGCGATTGTGCTAGGAACTGAACTTGTCTTTGGAAAGAGCACTCTTAACAACTAAGCTGTCTTTCCAGTCCCTATGGCGTGTATTAAAACAACAGAAAATAAGTGTCAGCTAAGGGGAAATTGAAATCCTGGTGTACTGTTGGTGGGAATGTAAGATGACGTCACTGCTGTAGAAAACCGTCTCAGTTCTTCAGTAGAGTAAAATTACCTTGTGAACCATCAGTTTCCTTCTGGGTGTATTCAGAAGAACTGAAAGCAAGGAATCGGGTATTTGTACTTACATGTGCATAGCAGTGTTGTTTACAAGAGCCAAAAAGTGAAAGGAAACCATCAGTCACAAAAATGAAAGACATTTTGATAAAAGCATCAGTAGACTTTGAAAACATTATTCAGTGAGAAACAAGCGAGTCACTAAAAGATAAATACTCTATAATTTCATTTATAGGTGACATTTAGAGTAGCCAAATTTACACAAACAGAAAGAAAAATGAAGGTTTCCAATAGGTAAGAAAAGATAAAAAAGGTCAATTGTTTGTGGTCAGAGATTTTCAGCTTGGCAGGATTAAAAAGAGTTCTGGGAATTGCTGTCCAATAATGTGGATGTACCCGCCACTACCAAACTATAAATGTAAAAAATGGTTCATGTGGTTGGTTTCATGTTACATGTTTTACTAGTTACTTTTAAAAAATGTGTGCTGTAGAGTTTTACGTATGGACGGAAGATAACGTCAAGCACAGTGTAAGGCACTTACACTTGTGTCTTCAGACTGTATATAGCACACGGGCAAAACAATTTGTAGAGGAGAGAACAGGGTGTGGCTTGACTTAGAGATAGACGTGTGTTAATAGATCAGGGAACAGTGTAAATTGATTTCAACAGTTCCCAGGAGTCATGCGGTTACAGAAGAGAAAGCACAGATAAATACAAATACAACTGACTGTCCCCCTGAACAATTAATTAATCTTGATCTGTTTTCATACTATATAGAGAAATTGATTTAAAATCCATCATAGATAATCCAGTGTAAAAGCCAAAGCTATAACTTTAAAAACAAAACTGTAAACATTTTTGTGACCTTTAAAAATTAGGTCAGGTTTTAAAGTAGAACATTTAAGACATGACAGTGTTGTTTCTCTGGTGTATTTGAAACTCTTGAAAAATATTATATCCAGAAAGATGGTCAATCAGATAAGATGAAGCCTTATTTTTGTTTTGTAAGTTTCTCATGATCCTATAAGTTCTCTGGGGGCTGTTTGGGCTTCTGTATTTTCCCATCTCCCTTTAGTGAGAAGCAAAACTCACAACATTTTATCAGCAGCTCACTAAGAGCTCAGAGCTGAGTTTTCTAAGATGCTAACATCTTCTGCTTGATAACAGGTATTCTGCAATTTGGAATTTTGGGTATGTTACTACTGTAGGTAGTGGCAAGTTAGGTGTTAAAAACATACGTGAAATACCTTGTAATAGGAAAGAAAACATTCTGGTAATTTATATATTGGGTATAATGTGTTCATGTACATTCGCATAGACATCACTCACTTGCTTATAGGAGGCACTGGCTGTTCAGAGACTATGGACCCTCCAGTTTGTACCCACTATTTCCAAAGGTATCTACCCAGCAATATTTCTGTACGACCTAGCGCCACTCCTTTTATTCTTTGTCTGGAAAAGTTCTTTGGTAATGCAGACATCCTGTTCACTGTGTGAAATAATGCTTCCTTTTTGTTGGAGTTTGTATTTTTTATTTAAAGGCTCATGTACAGCATTTTTAGTTATGGATATTGCAGTTCATAGTTATTTGCTTATAATGTGGACTGACATAAGTACTTAGAATGACTAACATGTGTTGGTTTAAGAAAAAGAAGTATTTGGTGGCCTCTAGTGGTGGCACTTATGTGTCTGTAAAAAGTCACTGATACCAATGTGTAAGATTTTATAGGGAGGATCACTAAAGTGACAATAATCACACAGGTACATTTATTGGAACTTTTTTGTTTTTGAGAACTTGAGATTTATGAGTCAATTATAAATTTATCAGCGATATAGCTATATCTGTTAAAATGATCATTATCGGAGTCTGTTTTAAGAAAATGCTTGGAATTTCCTTCCTTCACTCCTCTCCCTTGTTTTTTTCCCCCATTCTTTCATAAGATTTTGCTTTGTGCTCTGTTCTGGCCTTTGACTTGAAGTCCTCCTGCTTCAGCTTGGTCAGTGTGGGAGTTGCAGGTGTGCACCAGCCTGCTGGGCTCCTTGTGCATCTTAATCGGAAGGTATTTCTCTGTAAATTGTATTTCATGTTTAGTATTTATTGCATTGCATTGTGACGTGTGAGTGATGGTGGTAACAGGGATAGTTTCTGAGATCTTAGATATAATGCAAGCTACAAAGAGGAATAATATCTTACATATTAATCGTAAACATAATCAGCCCTTGAGTTTATGCACTTAGATGGCTAATTGTGACTAGCTTGAAGCTATTCAAAGTTAATCTAAGAATATCTGGAATTTGAGCCACATGTGGGAATTTAGATACTATGTCAAAAATTGAGAAATCTATATAATATCAATATTTGGAAAGCTATGGAGAACATGGACATTTTTGTTAAATATGAAATTAATTTCCATTAATTTATGTTCGTTCTAAAAATTAGCCATAATAATCTAGAGATTTAATAGCTTGTCCTATGCTGTACAGCTGTTTGCTAGTTGCTAAGATAATAAACCTGATCTTTTGACTCTGTTAAAACTAAAATATTCTCTGTGAGCTCAGACTGTTGCTCAGGAGAAGCATTTGCCCAGCATGCACATATTGCTGAGTTTGGTGTATGTGTGTTGGACATTTATTGCAATAGGTAGAATAAGCTGATTTTTAATCATTTTTCTTAAATGTAGGACTAATCTTAGATTCTAATTAGGAAGGGTTAGTTAAGTAAGCATTAGAAAGGTAGTAGTAGGGTCTGGGAAAACCACTCACTGGCCTCTCTTCCAGAGGACCTGAGTTTGGTTCCTATCACCACATGGTGGCTTACAGCTGCTGTAACTTCAGTTTCTGAGCATCACCTTCTTCTGGCTTCTGGGAGCACCAGATAGGCACACAATGCACAGACACACATGAGACAGGACTGTCATACACATAAAAAATAGCAATAGAAACAGTAGTAAAAAAGCATTTTATTGAAATTTGAAGACTTAATAATGTATTTACAGAGTTGGTGGTTCCAAAGTTATTTTTATTTTTCAAAGATAGACCTCATTTACAAGAAACATTCATGGAGTCTATGGACTGTGGAATTATGGCATCAATGGGGATCTAAAGAAAAAAGTTAGATTTTACAATTCAGGTTATAACTGATGAAAGATTTCATTAGTGGTAGTAAGATCTTTGTATTTCCTTCAGTTTAGATCTATGTACTTAGTTTACAACCAGAAATAACCTGTCAAAAAATCTGAGTGAGAAATGCTATTCATTTTTTAATCAAGTGTGGTTTCTACTATTTGAATTTCACTGGACAGTGACGGTGTTTCACATATTTCTGAGCTCTGATACACAAAACAAGAGGTAGACTTCTGGATTATTAAAGTCTTTACATGTTTTTTTAATTAAAAAAATTTATACGCTATATTTGATCATATTTTCACTTCTAACTCCTCCCAAATCCAACCCACCTTCCCTCTCACCTAATTTTGTTTTTCCTCTCTCTTAATTAAAATAAAAAACACAAAAATGAGAATTAAAACAAAGGCCCATTAAGACCACTGCTCCTAAAAAAGTCAAAACAAAGCAAAAATCCCACACAAAAAAAATGGAGTTTGTTTTGTGTTGGTTAACTACTCCTAGTCCTGGGGCCTTCCCTGGAGTGTGGTTGATATGCTCAGTGATACTTCATTGGAAAAAATAATTTTTCCTTTGCCAGCAGGTATCAAGTGAAAATAGCTTCTTGGTAGGAGTGGAACTTGTTTCTTTTTTTTTTTTTGGGGGGGGGGAGGTGTTTATACAGTCAGTTAGCATGCTTTTTTTTTTTTTAATTTTTTGTCCATGAATGTGGGGCTTTGATATTTGCTGTGTAAATGTTTACGTTTGTTAGATTTTCTTGTTGAATTGTTTCCATTAAGGGATAGTTGCCCTCATTATCTCTTCTGACTAGTTTTGCTTTAAAGTCTACTTTGTCAGATAAAAGACTAGCTACACTTGCCTGTTTATGGCTCCTGTTTGCTTGGTAAATTGATTTCCACCCATCAACACTTAGTTTTGGGACATCTTTGGTAGCTAAATTTGTTTCTTGAAGATAGTACAGTACATAGTTGGTTCTTATTTCTGCATTTTTTAATTTTGGGGGTATTTCATATAGTGTATTTTTATAATATTCACTTCAACTCTTCCCCTTAACTCTGTCCAGAGCTACCCTACCTTTCTATATGTCTCAACTTGGTATACTTAAGAAAAAAAAAAAGCAATAGTCCAGTGACTCCAGCTTGACCTGTGTATATACTTCTGGATGTGGGTTTACACAATACAACATGTTTAACTTACCAGAAACTGAGCCCTCCAAGAAAACTAATTGTCCCTCTTCCGGAAGCAACCAGCTGCTTAGAGCTTCTCAGTTAGGGGTCGGGCCACGAACCCTATCCTACTCCATTACTAGAATGTCTGCTGACTTGATCTTGTGCAAAGCTTGTGTAGGCAACCACACATGGTGTAGGTCCATGAATATAACAGCCCTTACATGTCCAGAAGACATGTGGCCTTCCCCTTAACCTCTGGCTTTTACAGTTTTTCCTCCTCTTCTGCCATAGTCCCTGAGCCATCAGGAGGGGTGTGATATAGATGTCAAGTTGTGGTTGAACACTCCATAGTCACTTATTTTTACCAGTCATGAATTTCTATGTTAACTGCCATCCACTGCCCAAAGAACCTTCTGTAAGGAAGTCTGAGAGCTGCACTAATCCACTTGTAGAGATACAGTCTTTAGAGGACATTTTAATACTCTGTCCCTTTAGGGAAATAATAGGTAGTAGGATTATCCCTGGGGATTGTAAGATCGTCAGCCATGTGTGGGCTCTTACCAGGTTTATAGTATTAAACAAGTGTTTCCCCCTGTGGAGTTGGCCTTAAATACGGTATGGTTACCCCTGTAACATTTATGCCACTCTTGTACCCATGAGCATGTTTTGGAGGCTAGTCACTACGAAGTTCACAGCTAGAAAAATTGATTGATGTTTCTTTTCTTTTAAAAAGAATAAAAATCAGCCAGTTATTTTTGATAGACATTTCTCTGAAGGTCCTTTCTATACTAGAGCATGCCTAGCCCTGAGGGAAGGAAAAAACAGAAACTCAGAAAACCAGATGTGTCAGGGCTGGAGAGATGGCTTAGCAATTAAGAACACTGACTGCTCTTCTATAGGACTTGGGTTCAGTTCCCAGTACATGTTGGTTCATAGCCATCTATAACTCCAATTACAAGGAATCTGATGCTCTCTTCTGGCCCTCTATGGGCTTCAGGGATGCACAGATACACATGCAGTCAAAACATCCGTTTATATGTATGTATGTATGTATGTATGTATGTATGTATGTATGTATGATTAAAAAAACAGATGTGCTGTGTGTGTCCTTGTAGATTTGTTCTAATAGTGCTTTTACAGTAGCAGTGAATTGTTTGCATGTATGTATCACACTAGCTGTCCTTCCAGAGTCTTTTAATTTTCACAAATTCCTGAGCATTAACCTATGCTAGCAGTCCAATTATTGTTGATGAGCCTCAAAAGACCGTGAAATGAGAGTCTTTTCCAAATACTGATTTGCAAAGTTTGAATTAAAATATGTAATAAAATCTTCTAGTGTCTATATGTATGTATGTGAGGCAGGGGCACATGTGTGTCAGGGTGTGAAAGTTAGAGGACAAGTTTGGGGAGTTAGTTGCTTCCCCCTTGTTTTTGAGGCAGGGCCTTGTTTGTGTTAGGCCCGGAGCATCCAGGTGGTTTTCCTGTCTCTGCCTACCTTTTTGCCGTAGGCCTGCTGAGATGACACATGTGTACCACTGCATCTGGTGTGCCCTTAGATTTTTAAAACACCTACTTTATTTAATCTTCTTAAATGCCTTTACCTCCCCGCCACCACCTTAGGTAGGAGTATAGTAGGGAAAGGGGCTGTAGACCTCTTTTATCTACTGTCTATTGGCAAGGGTTGATGGGTTCTTTGGGAATTACCAAACTCAGGATACTGGCAGTCTAGCAAAGCAGCAGCAGCAGCAACACAGAAACAAATGCAGAACAATTCAGTAGAAGCAGCTAAATTTTTCCCAAAAGACGTGAGTCCACCAAAGCAGCAAGACTCTGCCAAAGCAGCACGAGCAGTTCTCTGAAATATTTCTCAGCGGAGGACTCAGAATTTAGCCACTTCTGAGTTTGACTAAGTTTGGTAATTCCTAAAGAACCCATCGACCCTTAACAGTACAAAGTAGATAAAAGAGGTCTATAGCCTAGTAATCTCCTACCTAAGGTGTGTGTGGAGGGGTTGGGGTGGGGCTGGAAGGGAGGTAAGGGCATTTAAGAACATTAAATAAAGTGGGTGTTTTAAAAATCTAAGCCCATAATCTGGCTTTTTTTTTTTTAAATCCAATTTTGCTTCCTAGCATCTAACTCAAGTCTTGCTATCCACTTTTGAAGCAACTTCTTTTACTTTTTTATTACTAAGAGCTGCAGGTCCTAAATGTTTTATGTGGCAATGGATTTTCTGAAAGTTTCTCAAGGTAGAGTGTGGGTTTTATTGTATTTCTTTTGGTGATTACAACTTCCATCAAGTGTTTTACTTTTCTTGTTGTTGTCTTTCTGGTTAGCATTATTTTGTCTGCCTGAGGCAGAATTTATTATTTTAATACAGTTTAATTAAAATATAATTATATCATTTACCCACTTTCCTTTCCCCTTCCTTCTAACCTCCCTGGTAACTCCCAGCCAAGTTTCCAATTGATAGCCCCTTTTTCTTTGATTATTATTGTAACAGATACACACACAAATAGTAAAAAATATAAAAATATAACTTAGTGCGTTTCTTTTCATTATTTGTGTTTATGGTTTTAGAGCACTGTGGATTGGATAACTGTCTCTGGGTCTCATCCTTGGGGGAGGATCTTTCACCCTCTCTGAGCAGTCATTGCCTGTTGTTTGTCAAGGGGTAGGACCAGGTGAGGGATTTGGGTCTTGTGTATATACTCATTTTTCAGAGAGACAGTCTCATAACAGAATAAGTTTAGCATCTGTATTCCAGCAGTACAGCTTTTGGATAAAGCAAGCTAAATTACACTGAATTTATCAAATTTTTAATTTTAATTTTGTCTTTAAAATTTTCAAAGCAAGCAGTACTGAATTTATCAAAATATTAATTTTTATTTCATTTTTAACTTTTTTATACTTTAAACTATATTTTAACATACATGCATATAGAAGTCAGAATGACTTGTAGAAATTTGTTCTTTCCTATTATGTGGGTCCCAGAGGTTGAACTTAGGACATCAGGCCTGGTGGCACATATCTTTACCCACAGAGCCATCTTGCTGACTTTTCAGTTATATTTTAGATTAGAATACATTTACGATTATAGATTCTGTACAGCATTATGGATCATTTTTACAAATAGAATACCTAGCTCACTCAGTTTTCACTAAATTTGAAGAATTAATCAAGGACTGAATTTGGCCTGTCTATAAAATAATGAGCTGTAGAAAAAACACTGAAAGTAGTTTGGGTGATTTCATAAAACTAGGTACTCTCAGTGAAGGGTGGTGTGTAGTGGTCAGTTAGCATTGCTTAGTGGACATTATAAACATGCACAGGCTAGTGAACCTCAGTATGAGAGGAATTCAGATTTCTCTAAAGTTACAAGTTTCTTCTGTGATTTTATTTTTAAAAGTTCAAGTTAAATTAAGAAGCAGCAAACAAGTATCTAACATATCGTACTTCATTTAAACAGCCTAAAAACTCCTCATTGTTGCAAAATTCTGTTCATTTATGCTTTTTGATGGAACTATGAAAGGTATTTATGGTTTTGATGATTCTCTGCTTTGCCCCCTTGTTGATTAGCAAATTCCCTGTTGTATACTCTGTAATCTAGACAGAATTGTGCATGGTAGTTGCTGTGTGTTTAAGTGCAAACCCTACTGTTTGCAAAGATGTTTTGGGGTGTGATATTCCTTTGACTTATATTAATCTTGGAAGGAAAGGATTCGTAGTCAAAGATACCAGTAAATATATGGAATCTTGTGGTTTTTCTGCCTAATCATCAAAAAGAAGGATCCAACGAAGGGGTGGCTAGGTGAGCAGAGAAGTGCAAGTGTGTTCATACATGCTGAGCCTTTGCCCTGCGAGGTTACTTGTACCGTATCACAGGCATTTAGAGCACACAAAACAATCTTCAGATTCTTTTGGGTACATGGAAGTTAGGACAGTGTTTTTAAGAAGGTTCGTGATAATGTGTAAATGTATTTTCCCCTAAGGGAAATAAATGTCAACCTTTAGCATGGAGAATTGGGAGGAAACCTTTAGTTACGTAGGAGTCTTAAAAGAAATGCTGACTGGTGTTTCTGTAATGATTTCACCCCAATTCCAGGAGGTTTAAGTCATGTGTGATCATTAGGTAATTGCCCGAGATCTGCTGTTGCCCTTACTTGGCCATGCAACCTCCCATTTCATGCCTGTTCTTGTTTCTATTTGCCAATTGACCCTTTCACACAGACTGGGTGTGGGGGAGGGTCCCCAAACCCGACACACAACAAAAAAATGCCTTCATCTTATGTTTGCCCATACTTTAGGAAAGCCTTTGAAAGACTTTCAAGTGCTTAAATCTGAGTACTTTTATTCAGGTGTACAGCAAGACATTTATTTTAAGGAAGAGCTAAAGCATATGATCATTTGTTTCTAGGTAGAGCATTTCTAGCTCAACAGCTTAAAAATTAGCCTTTTTTTCCTGTTCGGTAAAATAGACTGAAAGATTAATATAAAGAAATATATTGAACAATTAATGTAAATACATTTAAAATTAATATAAAGAAAATATATTACAAAGTAAATGTAAAAGAGATTAATCTGAACACGGTGGCTCATGCCTTTACTCCCAGCACTCGGGAGGCAGAGGCAGATGGATCTCTGGTCTACAAAACAAGTCTAGGACAGCTAGGGCTATGTAGAGAAACCCTGTCTCAAAAAAACAAAGCAACAACAAAAATTAATATTTAAGACAAATTCTTTGAAACATTTAAAAATGTTTCAGTCAGAATCTGGGCAAACATGAGATGAAGGCCTTTAGTTGTTGTATGGGGAGTATAGGGATTCCCCACCCCCACCAGGTCTGTGTGAAAAGATCAATTGCCAAATGTGGTAGAAATAATCAGATTTTATTTGTTCTTCTGGGGCATATAAATACCTATATGCATTTATGTATGTATTACGTATCCATAATCTGGAAGTGAGATACATGATTTTTTTCTTGTCTATAGAATATGAACAGAAGTCATTTTGAAGCAAAGATAGAGTGATGTTTTTGTTTCTTGTTTTCTATGATATTGTCAGTGCTAGATTTCATAGGATTTTTGGACTTGGATTCCCCAAATGACCAAATAAAAAGTATTTGCTCTAATTGCTTCTTCCCCGTTATGAATTACTGACTTATTTTATGAAGGAAATTGAGAGTTGTAATATTTGTTACACTAATAAACTTTTTACTATTTTGTAGAGCAACGTAAATATGTTTTATACCAGTATATACACTGGTATTTCATATTAGTAAACTTGCTACTTACTAGAAGATAGCACTTCTCTTTCACATGTGTCATATCAGGTGCTTTTATCATTTTTTTACCCTTTACAGTTACTCATTGGAAGTAAATGATGTCATATATATTTCAGAGAATTTGAATGCAAAGCTTAGAAAATTTATAATTGTAATTAACTTGCTCTAGTGTTGCTATTTGTTAGATTATTTTATCATAACTAATTTGGTTTCATTCTTCTAGACTGTAGTGTTTAGGAAACAAAGTCAGCTGTAATTCACTGTTGTATATTATTAGTAGCTGTGATAGTCTGCAGTAGTTACAGAATAAATGTGAACAAATGTATCAATGACATGGGCATAGAGTAGTTTATTCAGGAGGCTGTAAAGGAATGCATCAATTATTAAGTCCACTGGGAATTCTCAGTCAAATCAAAGGTTTTATTAAGTAATAGTGACAAATACTGAATAAATGTGGAGAACTGCTTAGGAGTCATTTGTAAAGAGTGTTTTTCTAGATAGAAACTTTATCTTAGTTGAGTTAACCTGTGGTATTTTTAAAACAATGGCCCTGAAGGTCTTTGGCATTTTTTCCTTCAAGGTATAACTTTCTCTTTTTTCCTTTGACTCTGGATGGTCTTGTACCTGCCTGTGACAAAAGAACATGGACTTTTGAGGCTGGTTCATAATCTTTTAACTACATGTATGTCAGTTCTGGTTCTCATCACTATGACAAACACCCAACAGAAGCCACTTAAGAAGAAGGGTCACTTATGGCTCATGGTTTCAGGGACTGTTGTACAGCTCACCTGGTCTGAGTAAGTCATTTTTAGGATAATTAACATATTTTAATGATTTATTTCAATTATGTATACTTGGGTGTGTCTGTGTGTGGGTATGAGCATGTGAGTGTGCCTGCCCATGGCCCATAGATGTCAGAGGCATAAAAATTCTTTTCTTTTTTGGGGGGGGGTGG
>CM053758.1:26929377-26945884 GCA_028658305.1 Pachyuromys duprasi
GGGAACAGGTACTATTTCTGACATGAACTCAATGGCTGGCTCTTTGACACCACCCCCTGAGGGAGGAGCAGCCTTGCTAGACCACAGAAGAGGACATTGCAGCCATTCCTGAAGAGACCTGATAGGCTAGAGTTAGATGGAAGGGGAGGAGGTCCTCCCCTATCAGTTGACCTGGAAAGGGGCAGGGAGGAGATGAGGGAGGGATGGGAGGGTTAGGGTAGGGGGCTATAGCTGGGGTACATATAATATAAAATAAAAATGTTAAAAAAAGAAGTAGTAGGCTAGCACAGAGGCTTCTAGTCACTGACAGTGTGCCCTTGATCTCATCCTGTCTTTCCCTTTCTGCCCATGAAAAGAGGCCTTTGCATTGCTTTGTACTTCCTGCCCAAGTTGTTTGGTCATGGCCAGAAAGGAGTGGTGACAACCACTTATGGACTGAACCATCTAAATTTTTGAGCAAAAGTAAACCTTTTCTGTATAGGTTGATGGTGTTGGGTATTTGGCATAGTAACAGAAAGCTATCACACCTACTAATCTTAAAGGAAAAAATAAAAATAACTACAACATAATTACTACTACTTGGTAAGTAAACCACTTAGAAAAAAAGGAATGAAAATTTTGCTCAACTATATTGCATCTATTTATGAGCTGGGCCTCATGTTGCCATTCTTACTCTTATTTTTTTTCATCAGACTCTTCCTTGAGTGCCTCTTTAGAAGGTGTACATTACAGAGATCCAGGCTTTTAATATTTTATGTCATCACAACCCCTGATTCATCTTGAATTTCAGTGACTAAAATAAGAAGCTGGGTGAATCCAGCTATTGAAATAGTGAGACTAACCGTAGTAATGAGGTGACTCATGAAAGAGTTTTTGCTATGGCAGGAAGCATGAAAAAGGCATAGACAAGGTAGGGGTGTATGTGTGTAACTGCAAAAGCACACACCTTATAAGTCATGCACATTCTTAAGACTACATACTAACAGTATTTCGCCATTAATAGCTAAAGTATTCCTGAGGAGTATTAGATCTCCCTGTGTGCAGTAATGAGTAATGCTTACAATAAATTGTGAGTATGTAGATATGAAGGTCTAACCTAACCTACTTTGGTGAGACTCCATGTCTTCATTTTCAGCCTCTATGTAAATATATTTGTTGTGGACTGCAGTGTCACTTGGATTTGCTAGAATTTTATGCAAGTTAATACTATCTAATGATTTAGAGACAGCCAAAGGATTCTCCTTTGAGGGAAACCAGTCCTTTAAAAAAATTTTTTTTTAATATTAGTTACAGTTTATTCACTTTGTATCTCAGCTGTAGCCCCCTCCCTTTTCCCCTCCCAACCCCACCTTTCTTTCTTCCTTCATCTCCTCTCATGCCCCTCTCCAAGTCCACTGATAGGGGAGATCCTCCTCTCCTTCCATCTGACCCTAGCTTATCAGTCTCATCAGGACTGGCTGCATTGTCCTCCTCTGTGTCCTGGCAAGGCTGCTCCCCCTTCAGGGGGAGGTGATCAAAGAGCCAGGGTACTGAGCTGCCATGGGCTACATCTGAGCAGGGGTTCTAGGTTATCTCCATGTATGATCCTTGGTTAGAGTATCAGTCTCAGAAAAGACCCCTGTGCCCAGATTTTTTGGTTCTGTTGCTCTCCTTGTGGAGCTCCTGTCCCCACTAGGTCTTACTATCTCCCCCTTCTTTCATGAGATTCCCTGCTATGAGTCTCAGCATCTGCTTTAATACCCTGCAGGGTAGAGTCTTTCAAAGGCCCTCTCTGGTAGGCTCCTGTTCTGTTCCCCTGTTTTCCCACTTTTCTGATGTCCATCCCGTTTGCCTTTCTGAATGAGGATTGAGCATCTTACCAGGATCCTCCTTCATTAGCTTCTTTAGGTGTACAGATTTTAGTATGTTTATCCTATGTTATATGTCTAATATCAATTTATAAGTGAGTATATATGGAATGTGCCAAGACCTCTTTTTAAAGAGATTGGTAATACTTAATTTTACTCTTTTCTGTTTGTTTGTTTGTTTGTTTGTTTGACCTAATTTCAGAACTTGGGCTCTTTGCCACATAGTTAAGAGTATTGAATAAGTGAAATGTTGAAAAATTCTTATGATTCAAATATTTATCTGCTTTTTGTGGCTTTTTTTGAGTTTTAAATTCATACTCTAAAATAGCAGAGAAATATAGTTTATTCTTTAGGCCTTTAAGAAAGTTTTTGGCTTATGAAAATACATATTCTTAGAGTATTGTTGGTTGCTTTATGTTTTTCTTTTATTAAATAGTCAGTTTCTGGTAAAAGATCAACTACTAGTAATGCTTAAAATTGACTGTGAGTGGCAGCCAGTACAGTCTGATTAATAGCCAAGGTTAATGCTTTTCCTCCCCTTCTCATAACTGTTCAGTGGGAGGAATAAAAAGAACAGGCAACAATATTTCCATATTTTTGTTAAATCCTTCCATAACAAGTTGGGCTGGATGAATCCTGATAATGAAAGGGGGAAAACTGAGAGATTTCAGAGAAGGAAATATGCTGAGTCTGAGCAAATCAGGCCAACTTGAAAACTGTCTTTTCCACATGAGTTTCAGCCATTGGCTCTCTGCGCATGTACTTTTTCATTTCTGTGGGCCAGTTCCACATCAGCTTGTGGACGATATCATCTGTCATTTGGTGAATGATACTTATTTGATGTTGCCTAGCATTATGAAAATAATTTCACCTCAAGAAATTAAGTATCTATTTAATGTTGTTTCCAATTTAGACATTAGATTTGAAGTCAGAGAATCTTTTTGGTGAAGAAAACAAATAAACAAACAAAACTCTCTAGAAACCTAAGTGTCATTGTTGGGAGTCTTGAAGCATGCACAACAATATGAATACTTAATGCATGGTGACCGTTAATGATAAATGTACTCATTGCAAAAGACAAGGACACGAGGGATACACAATCTTTGTTGTATAAAGTTTAGAACACATGTTACAAATCAGAGAATTAGGCAAAGATTTATGTGGTAAAATACATAATTAATATATCCACTTTAATTTGAGCCTAGGAGCTCCATCTTAAACATGTTAATATGTAAAACTACTTCTGTATGGCAATGTTCAGGCCTGACCATTGCCAAGTATTTGCTGGCAGGATATGAGCTTAGAAGAGCAGAGTGTTCTTTTTTTAGTAGCCTTTTCTCCTCTTGCAGTGGAAGATGTGTGTATGTGTGTCCAGCAGTTAATCATCAGTAGAAATAACAACAATCATTTGTTAAAGTAATTTACATATAAAAATTGTGTAACTGTTTAAAATCATATGGCTTGGGAAGCAGGGGCAGGAGAATTGTGAGTTTAAAGTTATCCTGAGCAGTAGTTATAAGGCTTTATTTGTATTCTAGAAATTAAAAATAACTTGTTCATTTCTGATTTTATGAAAAACAGACTTAGGTTTTCTTTTAAATTGGAAGATGAAAATTGATAGTGATTGTTTTTGTCTCTTACACAATTAGACATTAGAAAGAAACTGGATGCATGGTTTAAGCAACTACTTGCTATGGAATGGAAAACATTTTTGTAAGTCTTTTCTTCTAACACACAGATCAGAAACACAATTTTTACTACATTTCAAGGTTTGATATTAAGTCAGAACTAAGTTTCATTGTGCTAAATTAGATGTTGAGAAAAAAAATTTTAAATGAAGATCAGTATTTTGTTGAAAAGTTTGACTCCATGTATGTGGCTGCTTCTAAGTCTTGTCTTCACTTACTGCATTTTTTTTCTTTGTTGTACTCGAGTCCCTGTTGTAATCTGGAATGCAAAAAGAACTTCCAGGAAGGACATGTCTTACTTTAAAAATGTGAAAATAAGAATAGAGTCATCAGTCAGTGACTAAGGATAGCTGAATTCAATTTGCTGATTTTTAAATTGTCTAATGTCCTGTCCTTCAGTGTAACAAACTTTTGGCGTTCAGTATCTATAACTGTGGTTGAGGTGAAAGGAAAGGTGAATTCTAACCATGAATCAGAACAGGAATTGAAGGAGGCTTTGTTTGTTTGTTTAACTTGTTTTGTAATAAGATCAGTCGTTTCAGTGAATAATAGTTGTAAAGTAACATGAGGAATTGCACGTTGCTTTGTGAAAATTCTCATTCATCATGAATTCCAGAAAGAGGACTTTGACCAGAAATATTATATTCCTTCCTTCCATTCTCTTTCTCTCTCTCTTTTTGTTTGTTTAAACTAAATACTCCTCATTCTTTAGGAACTCTACAGCATTACAGGTTTACTTTAATCCTTAAGAGGAATCATATTGCATGCTTATATTAGGGGGAAAAAAGTGGATAGTACTCAAGAGTGACTCTTAGGACTGTGTCACCAAGAGGTCACCAGTACTCCTCTATGCTTCCCATTTCAATAATCACACATAATTTATGTTGAGATTGCAAAATTCATAAACGTTTAGTCTGCTCTAAGAAGTAGAAAGTCATGAGTTAAAATGCAAGAAACAGCTGAATAATGGGCCTGTTTGTATTTTAAACTTGAATTAAGTTGAAAAGCAGAGTATAGCATAGGGGTTGATTCTGAGTTTGATTTGCTCCTTCATGTGTCAATACTGTGAAAGCAAAAACAGTTCTCAAACCCAGCTTTGGATTAGCTGAACTGCTTAGTAACTCTGTTTGAGAATTTTATTGAATTTCTCTAGACTGAGTTTTCTGTCTTTAAAGCTGACTTTACCCTCCCCCTCCTCTACTGCTCTCTTTTTGCTGCCCTTCGCCTGCCCCTCTCCCTTCTAGCCTCTTCCCCTTTAACACCCCTTTACTTCTCCTTTTCATTCTTTAATGCAGCCTTTTGAACCCAGGGAGTGTTGTCAGCTTACTTGATTTCTCTCACTACTCTATACTCCAGCCCTAAAAGACCCTCCTCTTTCTAATAGTTTCTCTCCTCTAGTGGAGAAGCTGCTTTCCACACTCATAAGGCTTTTAAGATCTATTAGGGAATAGTAATTGTTTACAAAGGAGTAGGTGCATGTTGTTAAAGTAACTATGTAGTAGTGTTTCTAGCTATATTAAGAACTCAAAATGAATTTGAGTCAAACCTGAAATGAGTCTGAAGGCTGACTAGGAGTTTTTCCATTATAGACAGACACTGGTAGTAGACCAAAGAAAAGTTTTAAGAAAGATGGAAACTTTCTCAGAGAGACTAGACTTTACTGAACCAGGGAGCTCAGTCAGGGAGTGAGGGGTGGAAATTGCAGTTCTCCAAATTTATGAAGCCAGACAGTGGAGGGCCTTAAAAGTTGTGAGCTGTTTATATTTGAAGTAGGAAGCAGTAAGAAACCCTTGTAATTCATTTGCTTGTTTTCTTGAGACACTGGGTCCAACTATGATGCCCTCGAATTTGTGATCCTCTTGCCTCACCTCCCACATGCTAAGATTATAGGAATGTTTTATACTTAGACCATTATAGATTGTTATACAAGGAAGTAGCATAACATATTGGAACTTTTTTGTGGGGGCTAAATTTGGAAGAGACTATTCTGATTTTTTTTTACTGATTTATTAATCATTTCCTAGCATTGCAAGTCAGCAACCAGTTTTTTTTTACATTTTTATTTTATTTTATATTAATCACAGGTATATTATATTGTATCCCAGCCATAGCCCCCTACCGCATCCCCTCCCTGTCCCCTCCATCCCTCCTTCATTTCCTCCCTGCCCCTTTCCAAGTCCACTGATAGGGGAGGACCTCCTCCCCTTCCATCTAACTAGCTTATCAGGTCTCTTCAGGAATGGCTGCAATGTCCTCTTCTGTGGCCTAGCAAGGCTGCTCCTCCCTCAGGGGGGTGGGGAGGTCAAAGAGCCAGCCATTGAGTTCATGTCCGAAATAGTCTGTTCCCCTTACTAGGGTACCCACTTGGATATTGAACTACCATTTGCTACATTCAAGCAGGGATTCTAGGTTATATCCATACATGGTCCTTGGTTGGAGAAACACTCTCATAAAAGACCCCTGTGCCCTGATATATTTGGTCCTTGCAGAGCTCCTGTCCTCTCCAGGTCATACTAACTCCCCCTTCTTTCATATGATTAGCAACCAGTTTTTAAAGATTTCACATTTTCTGCTGCATTAAACTGCCTAACATAGCATATGACCATCAGCTTTATATGTGTAGTCTGTTTGAGAGCAGTATGACTATATATTTTTTTAACAGATATAAATAATTTTAACCAAAGTTTTATTCAAATGAATATATATTTTATGTGCATAGTTGTGGTTGTTGTGATGTCTTGTCTGCCTGATGTCAATTTGTTTAGCATAAACTGGAAGATCAGTGTGACTGTAGAAATACCAGAAAGATGTGTCTGAGCATCAAGTCTACATGGTATTTTTATAAATGCCTTCAGCAGCATCCATGTCTAGTATAGTAGGAGTCTTGATTAATAATATTTGTGAATAATTGAAGCAGTAAAGGCAGTAGGAAGAGTTTCAGTCTTTTAATACTTGAAATTAGCCAAAAACAGTAAGAATAGTTACTAAGAGGAAATCAAATCTATATACACCTAATGATCAATTAGTGAAAATGTAGTAGGTGTTCATTCATTCATTCATTCATTCATTCATTCATTCATTCATGTGTAGGTGACTTGGTAGTTTCTTGCCTTGGGTCTTATGTCTTAAACTGGGGTAGTAAACCATACCCCCTCCCTGTCCAGGGTGGTCATAAGAAACAAATGAAAGACACTGTATTTTAAGTTGACTTAAAGGATTATATAAACTTGTATTTCCCAAATGCATTTGGTACCATCACTATTTCCTCTGCTATGTTTTGAATGTGTACTCTGAACTTGAGACTTTAGAAACTGCTTTTGGTGATGGTGTGTTATTGAGAGGAAGGACATGTGGAAGGTGAGTCATGAGGACACAGACCCTCTGGAATGGATTAACACTGTTACCAAGGACAGGGTTCTGTAGGAATGGATTTACCACCTCTTCCTGTCTGTCCCACTCCTTTGCTCTTGTACTTTTAGCCATGGGCCTTCATAAGAATGCTCGCTTCTGTGATTCTTGATTCTTTACCTTTGAGAAGTACATTTCTCAAGCAATCAGG
Source organism: Pachyuromys duprasi (assembly GCA_028658305.1). Classification (NCBI taxonomy): domain Eukaryota; kingdom Metazoa; phylum Chordata; class Mammalia; order Rodentia; family Muridae; genus Pachyuromys; species Pachyuromys duprasi. Next base: position 26,936,472 of record CM053758.1, read on the forward strand.
AAAATAAACACAAGTAGAATTAATAATAATAAAAATAGTAAATAATAACAAATAAGTAAAGCAAAAATACATTTAGAATGATTCTAGATAAATAGCACAGAGACACAAAGAAAAAAGTAAGAGCTATGAAGGCAGAATGAGAGCACTCAGTTTACATCTTACAGTTCTGTTCTTTTTTAAAGAGAAAATAAACACGTTTATTACATGAGCTATGGGTGACAACTTATTTGCTTTTCCAGGCTTTGATCTTCCTCAGATAGAGCTCTAGCTCCTTGCCCTTAAGCACGTAGCCCTCTACGTGTGCAGTTCTACCACACTGGCCCAGGCTTGCTGCAGTGCAGGCTGGAGGCTGGCCCTGTTAGAACTGCTTCACCAGATGACCGCTGACATTGACATTCTTTCTCCTTTCATCATATTTCTTTTTAATTTTGATTATTTTCTTGTTTAAAATCTCTTCCTCCTCAAGAGATAACTTGGCCTCTCGTTAGCCCTGGGGCTGTGTATAGTGGGATGTTAGTAGGGTGTGCTGCCAGTAAGCATCATACAGTTCATCATGAAGATGAAGCTGCAGACCAGCTTGTCACCGAATGCATTGTAGACAGCAGCATCACTCAGAGCCGAGGAGACAGTCCCCACATCCAGTTTCAGGGCATGGTATTTCTTATTTATCTCCTTAAACTCACAATGTGTATATGATATGGCCCAGTCTTAGCGTTGGCAGCAGGTCTCTCTAGCTCACACTTTCACTTCTTTGCGGTGTGGAGGGGCTTTTTCATACCCACAGATGGTGGGGTGCTTGTGCCTGTGTCCCAGGGATTGTTCACGGCTGGACACTGGCTGGAACGGGAAAGAGCACAGCTTCAAAGCCTGGTTTTTAGAGCACAGCCCTCCTCATTTCCTTTAGGATTTCTTAAGAGGATCTGAAAAAAAAAAAAAAGATACACATTACACCTTTCCAAAGCTAAAGAAAAACAAAGAGACCTCAGATTGATGATGCATGGGGAACCTCCCACCCCTCACAGAAGATAAATAAAAATACATTGTAATTAGGAATAACTAATATCCACTGATAGGTTTTTATATTTTAGATACCCTAACATGAATTACTTCATTTGATTTCTTCTTTTAGAGAAAGCACTGCCTTTCTTTCTATTTCAAAATTGAGTGAACTGAAGTTCAGATCAACTAGTATTTAAAGTAAATGCTTTCTCCCAGTAGCAGGAGTTGAGACTAGGACCTCACACTTGCTAGACAATTTTGCTACAATTCAGCTATATACCCAAGACCCCTTTAAAAAAAGCAAGCTACAAACAAACCAAACCCCAAACCTACCACCAACAAAAAGTTTCGCCTTGAAACAGCATCTTACAAAGTTGCCTTGACTGTTCTTGAATTCACTGCATAGCTCAGGCAGGCACTAAATTTATAGTCTCACTACCTACGTAGCTGGGATTGCAGGCTTGTGTCACTAAGCTTGATTTAACACATTTAAAGTTGGGCAATTTTCTTTATCAAAGGGATTAAGAATTAAGAGAAATACTAATAACAATACTGTGAAGAACATGTATGAAGATTTAAAAATTATAATGTCTTTGAATGGATTTATTTTAAGAATATGAAAAATTCATGTACAATGTAAAATTTCTACTTTTCTGGAAATAAACAAGGAAGTGGAAAAGAGCCAGAATCTTTAGACGGAGACTCACTAGTTCTTAAACACTGTGTGAGAGAGGCACTAAGAGGCATTTGACATGTGAATGTCAAAGAAATTTTGATTAGTTTTTCACCAGCACTTCACATTAAATGTTCCAGAAAGTGAAAACTTGAGTAACTTTTTGAATGGCACTTGTCCTAACTACTTAGTTTCCCACTAACCCCATTGAGAGAGGTATTCAATTATACTTTCTTTTATTTAACCTATCTAAATTCCTATAGTGACATAATAAATGAACGTTTTTATGCTTCTTTATGGCTTAGTTTCTGTAAATATTAATGAGGTTGAGATAAAATAAACTACATTATAAAACTATAATGATAAAAACATGCCGTTAGAGAACGATCTCACAGAAACAACAGTGCTTTATAAGTTTAAAGATAGTTTAGAGGTGGCTGGTGACAGAGTTCAGGCAGTGGGCGTGCTTGGCTTGACCATGTGAAGCCCTTGGTTCAAGCCCAGCACTGCCAAATAAAAGCAAAAAATAATTTAAAAGGAGAAAAACTCAGCTGGGCATGGTGTTGCATGCTTGTAATCCCAGCACAGAGGGACAGGAGGATCTCTGTGAGTTCGAGGACAGCCTGATCTACAAAACAGTCCTGGCCAGAGAAACCTTGTCTCAACAGTCAGTCAGTCAGTCAGTCAGTCAGTCAGTCAGTCAGTCAGTCAGTCAGTCTATTGTATTTGTGTATCACTTCTGGATAAAATAACATCTCAAGAAGCTCATCTATTTTCTTGACTTTTGTTAAATATTTAATAGAATCTGTTAACTGTTTGAAAGGTCTATGATGGAAGGGGCAAATATAAGTGTCTAAGGCCTAGAGAGATAGTTCAGTGGTTAAGAGTAAATGTTTGAAAGATCTGTGATGGAAGGTGCAAATAAAATATAAGTGCCCAAGGCCTGGATATATAGCTCAGTGGTTAAGAGAACTTGCTGCTCTTTCAAAGGATCTGGCTTTAATTCTCTGCAGCCATATGGCAGCTCAAAACAATCTCCTAACTCCATTTTCAGAGGATCTGATGCCCTCCTCTGGCCTCTGGGTGCACCAGGCACACAGACACACAGCAGGCAAAACGCCTATGCATATAAAGTAATACATACATGCATACACACTTACATATGTTCCCAAAGACCACTATTATTTATGTATTGAAGTTCTTAATATGTAGGAAATTGGATTTTGTGATACTAGATTTTTAATTTTAGGACTTGTGCCATTGGCATTTTAAAGTATTATAAAACTTTCAAATAATGAAATTAGATTTTCTTTAATTTTATTGTGATCATTAATTTACCACTGTAGATTCATTTTGCTTTGTTTATAAAAATTTACCTTAGATATTGAAGTCATGGCATTTAATCAAAACTGAAGGTCTTTCCCCCCCCCTTAATTTCTATAATTTGAAGGTAAATGTTATTTAAAACAGTTTCTGTTGTGATTAAAATGGCTGTTGAACACAGAAATGATGAACTGTGTGAAGTTGATGTTCACGGATAATGTAGTAACTGTCAGTAGTTTTTTAGTGTCTAGTGACACTTTAGAGTGTGGAAGACTGAAGATCTGTAGGATTTCCTCTTTGCTAATTCTATCCAGTGTATTTCTAAGTAGAGAAATGTTTTATTTGTACTCATATTTATAAAGTACATCTGGAAGAATAAATTCACATCTGGTTCATGGATTTCCTCCATGGAGATGTTCCAAATTCAGTGTCAAGATTAGAGCTTGTACTCATGGGTTTGCAGAATCTTGTGTGGAATTTGAAATATTTTGTTTGGAAGTAGTTGGGGGAAACAATTGATTCAGATGTTTTTGTTGAGTTCTAATTTTAGATGTATTTCTCCCTCATTAAAATTAAAAAACATTCTGTGCTTCATAGTGTAATCAAGGTACATATAAACACTGTTTACATTTGACAAGATGCTTTAGATGACCATTCTCAACTTTGTTTTATGACAGAGATAAATTGTTAAACTTACAAGAATGTGATCATTGGTAACCGTAAACACTATTAGACTTATTTCTCATGCATAATGTGGAGTCTCAATTATTCTGTCACACTTCCTTGATATTTCAAAGCAGCAACAGTCACTTTTTAATTGTTGTGTTCTGAATGTCTTCCCAAATGATATGTATAATTTGAATTCTCAGAATATGATGATTGCACAGTGCTTTAGTCTCTTACAATAGCTAATAAACATCTTTGTGCCTGAATGGAATCGGTCCCTGGAGTAGCATAAAGTAGAAGCATTTATGGGCTCAATCCAAGAAGCATGCAAACTAAAAATAACATTGTCAAACTCTTATGAATTACTTGTCTTATGCACTGAGATTGCCAAATCAAACTGCTGGTCATGGGAGTTAAACTTGACACACTGGAACAAATGGGTGTTACTTAGCAAATCTCATTAAAGATGTTTGATCTTCCTCAAAGATTGTTTTTTTGGTTCTTTAAAGTCTTAAATTTTTAACATGGCACAACACCATAAAGTTTATTAATAGGTAAATCTATACTTCCTTGCTTGAACTATGTTTAACTTTAAGCTTTCATTGGGAATAGGAAACATGCATTTTGCATATGTGTTTAATTTAACAGTTTCTAAACAATACAGGAATTTTTGTGTTTGAGCAGATTTTCCAGTGCATTATTAAATCCTAGTCTAGAAAGAGTCAGTTCTATGAAAGTTCAGTCCTCTTTTTTGCTTTTTTTTCCTTCATAGTAATGTCCACGTAAAATCTTGTAGGAAATGAAAATGAAGTAGATACCCTGAATTTCTTGGTCACATGCATGTTAGGTTTTTTCCCCCCACTTTAAAAATTTTTTATATTTTTATAAATTACAGTTTATTCACTTTGTATCCCTGCTGTAGCCCTCTCCCTCATCCACTCCCAATTCCATCTTCCCGCCCTCATCTCCTCCCATGCCTCTCCCCAAGTACACTGATAGGGGAGGTCCTCCTCCACTTCCCTCTGACCTTAGCCTATCAAGTCTCAACAGGACTGGCTGCATTGTTTTCTTCTGTGGCCTAGTAAGGCTGCTCCCTCAGTGGGAGGTGATCAAAGAGCCAGCCACTGAGTTCATGCATGTTAGTTTTAAAGTCTCATATGTTATGCCCCCCTTTTTTGTATTTTAAAATTTTTATTAATTATAGTTTATTCACTTTGTATCCCCCCATAAACCCTTCCCTCAATCCCTCCCAATCCCACTTTCCCTCCTCCTTCTTCACCCATGCCCCTCCCCCAGTCCACTGATAGGGGAGGTCTTCCTCTCCTTTCTTCTGATCCTAGTCTATCAGGTCTCCTCAGGAGTGGCTGCATTGTCTTCCTCTGTGGCCTCGTAAGGCTGCTCCCCCCTCAGAGGGAGATGATCAATGAGCAGGCCACTGAGTTCATGTCAGAGACAGTCCCTGTTCCCATTACTAGGAAACCCACTTGGAGACTGAGCTGCCATGGGCTACATCTGTGCAGGGATTCTAGGTTATTTCCATGAATGGTCCTTGGTTGGAGTATCAGTCTCAGAAAAGACCCCTGTGCCCAGATTTTTTTGGTTCTGTTCCTGGATGTTCTGTTGCTCCTTGGTGTTGCTTGGCATCATTTTGTGGTTAGCACAGGGAACTGTGTGAGTTGGCGCCCCTGCAGTTCACTGACTGCACAGGGTGCACAAGGATCCACGTGGGTGACTTGGAATAACTACAAAGCTCTCTGATATACATTGCCTTCATTTTTTGGGTAGCCACTGTCACTCTGCCATTCACTGTGTATTTATAACTCAGATTGTTCTCATCTTTCTCAGTTCCACCTGCTTTTTTGTTAGGGCGGGGGTGTCTTGCTTTGTAGCCGAGGCTGTCATCCTTAAATTCATGATCCTCCCATCTCAGTGTCTGGAGTGCTGGGGTCAATAGCTCTCCCAGTTTCTATATGTTAAAGGATTCAAGTTTATTTATTTATTTTTTGAGTTTAAATTTCTTATTTAGGATTAATATGACTCATGTTTGCACTGTGAGATTCCAATATGAGAAATGATGGTGTTTTCATTACAAAGTGTACACTTTAGTAACTTTTTTGGAGGAAGAGGAGTTGTTTTGTTTTTATGGATTTTTTTTACACAGCCCTAGCTATCTTGGATCTCATTATGTAGACTAAGCTGGCCTTGAACTTACAGAGATCTACCTGTCCCAGCTTCACAAGTGCTGGAGTTAAAGGTACTCAACTTACTTTAATAACTTTTAATATATGTTTATATCCATGATGCTGTTACTTGATTGTAGTAATCAAGATAATAGACAAAAATTTTTCTCATGCTTCTCTATAATCCTTTCTTCTAATCACTTCCTGTCCCTGACAACCACCATTTTGTTTTCTGTCCTTAGAGTTATGCAAGGTGAGTGATGTTCCTCAAAGGATGTGTCCACCTATATCTTCTACATGGGCCATATTTGGAAGAGAGTCTTCAAACATAATTAAGTATCTAAAGACAGATAATCCTTGATTAGTATGTGTCTTAGTCACTGTTCTATTGATGTGAAGAGACACCGTGACCAAGGAAACACTTATAAAAGAAAGCATTTAATTGGGGGTTTGCTTACAGTTTCAGAGGGTTGATCCATTATCATCTTGGTGACAGGGAGCATGCAGCAGGCAGGCAGGGTGTTTGAGAAGTAATTGAGAGATTTACATCTTAGTTCACAGGCAACAGGCTGAGAGAGAGGGAACTGCACTGGGCCTGGTATACTCCTAGTGACATACCTCCTCCAAGAAAGATTCACCTAAACCAACTAGGCCACACCTCCTATGTGGCTGGGCCTCCTTCATGGGGTCATGGGTCCTCAGGAACAAGGGAGCAGAAGCGATGCAGGAACAGAAATAATCTTCCAGGAAAAGCTGCTGGGAGGCAAGAGTTATATTGAACTTTGGGGAGGGGATGAGGATATCAAGGTGGGTAAAAATCAAACTTGGAGAGGAATCCCAGATGCTTGCTGAAAAGATTCTTATCAGGAGAAAGGGAGTTGGACCTGTAATGTCCTTAAGGACTAAGTGACATTCTTCAGGTAGAGGCTGTGGGAATCTCTGTTCCCCAAAGCATAGAAAACGAAGCCTCTCCAACAAAGGGAGTCCTCCATTTTGCATGGAGCTCAGGATTTTCAGGTGATGGTGGTCTGTGACTTTAGCATCAGGGTTTTCTGGTACTCTAACCCTTCCAAGCAGTTCACCAACTAGGGACTAAGCCTGTAGCAGTGGCCCCATCTTCAAGCCACCAGCATGACACATAAATACAGTTTAAAATGTCTTTTGAAGAAAAGAGATAATAGATCGATGGAGGTAGAGATTAAATTGATCACAAGCCAGGGAATGTTGGCAGCCACCAGAATATGACCGAGTGGCAGAAAGTCTCCAGAATGACACATCTATGCCAGCAACCTGGTTTTTTACTTTGGGCCACTAGAAGAGTAACAGAATAAATTTCTGTTGTGGTAAACCATTGAATTGATGCAATTTGTCACAATAGCCCTGTGAACTACAACAAGATCAATTTGTAGCCAGGTGTGGTAGTGCACATCTTTAATCCCAGCATCCAGGAGGCAGACTCTGAATTCCAGGCTAGTCTGGTCTACAGAGTGAGTTCAAGCCAGCTAGGACTATACAGTGAGACCCTGTCTCAAATTACTTTTTGATATTTGGGGCAGTGGGTGAAGGTGTCTGCTGCTGTGTCTTGACAGATCCTTGAGACTCTCTTGGCAGGAGGAGAGAAACAACTTCAAAAGTTTTTCGCACTTACACATATGCAACATGGTATGTAAGCCTACACACACAATATAGATAGAAGATAGATAGATAGCATGCAATATACATGGATGATAGATGGATGGATGGATAGATGGATGGATGGGGGGGTTAATGAGAAACTTTGAAGGCTAGGGAGCTGCTCAACAGTTAAGAACACTGTTCCTAGTTCAATAAATCAGTTTGAGTCGGGTGTTTAAGTGGTCCATGCATAGTTATTCCTGAACCCATAACAACAGTGCTGTCTTCTGGTGTCCTTGGGTGCCAGGCACACATGTGGTACACAAACATACATGCAGATACTCATGTATACACAAAACAAAAATAAATCTAAAAATATTATTTTAAGTATTCTGCAGTTCTTTTTGTTTTCTGTTAAGGACTAGTACATATTAAAAACAATTAGTTAAAAATCAGTAACTCCCAGAGTTTATTTTACACATAATTTAAAAGGCTAGGTAGGAGCCAGAAAGGTGACTCAGGAAGTGAATTTGTCTGTTATACAAACTTCACGACTAGGGATTGATCCCTGACTCCCATGTGAAGTGGAAAAAACTAAGTGCCCAGATCTGATCTCCACACATATGCTTTAACAGGTGCATGGCTCTCCCATAATGTACTTACACAGACACACATGTATAACATGTGGATTAACTGTTTAATCCAGAGCCACTGTTAATCAGTATGTCAGCTCATTTATGCTGAGTAATAATAGGCTGACCAGTTTATAAAGTTAATATTTATTTTCTCACAAACCAGAAGTCTGGAAAATTCTATCAAGGTACCAACAAGTATGTTCTCTTTTGAGAGCATAGGCTTAGTTACGGTGTCTCTTAAAGGGGACACAAGCTATGTTATATCCTTACATACTGGAAGGGGTCAAAGGGTAAACTTGCTCCCTCTAGACCTTTTATAATGTTTTCTAATCTCATCCATGATTAACCCTTCCATCATAACTTAACCACTCCCTAAAGGGTCTGTTTGCTAGAGTTATTACAGCGGTGACTAAAGTTTAGCATATAGATTGGGAGGATCTTTAGACCATTACAGTTACAGTAGTGGGTTTTAGAGAGAGCAGAGATGACCTAATGCTGCAAGTGTGCTGGTCTTGTCTTTGTTCTTTCTCAAGGCATTTTTTGTAAAAGATACTCAAGTGTGCCCCTCCCCCTCCAGTTTTAGGTAACACTTCCTATAGTCATGTCAGAATTTGTTTGGTTCTTTATAAACAGTTTTCTTAGTTGTGTGAGATGGCTTAGCTGGCATATGGGTGTTTGCACTGCAAACCTTGTGACCTGTGTTTGATCTGTGGATCTCATGCATTACTGGAAATAGCTGGCTTCCAAAGATGTCCTCTGATCTCCGTGGGCATGCCCGAGCTCCCCACTTGGTCATAATAATAATTATTATTATAAAGATAATAACATTTTTAGAAAGTTTAAAATAATTGCTAGGTGATTCAGAAGCTTAGCATTCCTGTGGATGATGCACTGTCGAGCAGGAAGCAGGACCTTTCATGACTTCTCTGTGTGTGCTGCTGCGGATGCTTTGTTCCCAGCCTTGAACAGTTCAATCACTGTGACTTTCTTCACAAGGCTTGTGAGAAGTAATGTAATCACAGTATTTTGAAATGCCTTGTGGGATATATAACCGGTGATTTAGATCTAAATAAGTGAGTCTTGATAAAGTAATGGATAAAGCTAAGAGCTTTTTTAAACAACCAGAACCTTATAGGAACAATGTAGTTCAACAACTGAAGATACATATTTCCAGGAAAATAGTTTATTTTTGATATGTACTATATTGTATATTAAAAAAGAACATTTGGACTCACTTGAAGTTTTTATTAAGTTAGAGTTTTAATTTTAAACCTTTGTGATATGTAAAGACTTAGTGATAAATTAGCTGACATTTGAAAAAAA
>CM053758.1:26946384-26963578 GCA_028658305.1 Pachyuromys duprasi
GCTAGATCCCAGGGGAGGACATTGCAGCCAGCCCTGAGGAGTCAGGATAAGCTGGTGTTGGATGGAAGGGAAGGAGGTCCTCCCCTGTTGGTGGACTTGGAGGGGGCAGGGAGGAGGGAGATGAGGGAGGGAGTGGGAGGGTAGGAGGGACTGAGGGAGGGGGCTACGCCTGGGATTCAAAGTACCTAACCTGTGATTGAGATAAAAATAAATAAATTAAAAAAAAACCAAATGTTTATTTGCTATGGAAAATGACTCAAGTCTGCCATGTGTTTTGATTGTCTTATCCTATGCCATTTGATTGGATTGGTTTAAGAAACAGTAATTGGGTTTTTAAAAATAAATTTGTAGACTTGAGTGATACTACTCCTTTTAGTTGGGGTACCAATGTTTAGTCCTGTCATAGTTTGCTGAAAAATGACAAGTTAGGTATTGGCCACCTTGTGTAAAAAATTAAACTACTTCTGTGTTTATTTCATGGTGCCGCACATTCTTTGCACACACTTAGCATTCTGATATTATCATTATTCCTAAAAGGAATAATCTGTTTTGTACTAGCATAGACTAAATTCTGTTCATTTAATTTTTAATACTTTCTCAACATTTAAATGCATACAGTAATTTAAACAAGATGTTTTTATGCTACTGAAAGACTAACCTTGTTGATGATGCTCTAAAGAATCATGTGATCCTGATGTCAATATCCATATGTAAAAGGAACATTTATTCCCTTGTTTTGGTTGTCTTGGAGGCTTATTGCCTCTGTCTGCTTACAGTCCTAGTAAGGAGGCTTCTGGCCTCCTCACAGTCTAACCTAGGCCTAGAATATTTTTAGCCTCTGAGACTTAACTGCCAAATAAGCTCACCCATTTTTATTCTTCTGAGCTCATAGCTGGCTGGTTTAACTCAGCTGTTCTGGCTTAAACTCTTCTCCCAGTTGACTTAAACAATCTGGCTTCTCTTAATTGCTCTGCTTGGCCTCAAACTAACTCCAACAATCTTATCTAATCTTCTGGCTCCTTCTCATTCTTTGGCTTATTCTGTCTTCACCTGTGTCTAGCTTGTTCTTTCATTCAACCTATCCTTGCTAAGACTCTCCTGGTAAAACTAACTGCCTCCTCTTTCTTTCATTTTGTGTTGCTCCCTTAAGTAGTTACCTTTCTTCCCTGTTCTCATAAGAATTGGGTGTACCCTGTTCTGTCAAATCTTTCTTGGATTCATCACCTTTTCTGCTACTCAATTAGGCATCACTTTAAAACATGCTTTCTCTTACAAACTAACTTTCCCTTCATTGTTTGGATTAAAGGTGTGTACCACCATGCCTGGACCTATGCTTTTCTCTACCTGAAACTTGCTCTATAGCAGGATGGTCTTGAGCTCAGATCTGCTTGCGTCTATCTCCTGGATTAAAGACATATTTGTCTTCCTGCCTGATCACACATACCTTTGGATGTGACCTCTTGCCAGAGCAGCCATGTTCTGAATTAAAATTCCTCTACTCCATATGCATTTTGGTATCCAAAAATTGATATATGCAATCAATACCTAGAGATTTATAAACATCCATCATAGGAAATTGGGTTTAGTTGTTTAAAATGCATAGCTATATATTGAAAATTATTTCTAAGTAAAACGAGATAATGCACATCTAATTTTCAGTAAGAAGTTAAAATAGTTACCAGAGTTTTAAGATTTTTATTTTTATTACATTTTATGCGGCATTCAGAGGACAATTTGTAGACTTGGTTCTCCTACCATGAGTTGCCTTTTCCTGGTGAGCCGTCTGACTGGCCCTATTTACAAGATTTTTTTTTTTGAGAAATACCACGGAGTACTTTTAGAGGCTTATCCTAGACATACTCTTTCTTTCTTTCTTTCTTTCTTTCTTTCTTTCTTTCTTTCTTTCTTTCTTTCTTTCTTTCTTTCTTTTTCTTTCTTTTCTGTCTCTTCCTCCCTCCCTCCTTCTTTTCCTTTCTCTCTCTTCTCTCTCTCTTTCTTCCTTTTTCGAGACAGGGTTTCTCTGTATAGCCCTGGCTGTTCTGTACTTATGTTGTAGACCAGGCTGACCTCAAACTCACAGAGATCATCCTCCTCTGCCTCCCTGAGCGACGGGATTGTGGGCGTACGCCACTCTACCCAATTTAGACATTCTTTTCTGTTGTTGTTTTTCCAGGGTTTCTTTGTGTAGCTTTGCCTGTCCTGGAACTCTCTCTATAGATGAAGCTAGCTACAAACTTAGAGGTTTACCTACTTGTGCCTCCTGAGTGCTGGGCTTAAAGGTGTGCACCACCACCTCCTGCCTATACACTCTTATTTGTGCGTTCTAATGCTTTTTAATTTTTATGCTATCTGATCATAACTTAATAAGAGCTTTTAAGGAATATTCAATAATACTTTCAGATAAATCATGTTTATAGAACATTTTATCCAAACACAAAAGAAGACATCTTCTTCTTATCAGTTCATGGGATTTTCTCCAAAATCGAGCACATACACAGAAACAAAGGAAGTCTCTGCATATACAAGAATATTGAACTAATACCCTGCATCCTGTCTTACCATCGCTGATTAAGACTGGATATCACTAACCATAGAGAGCTTACAAACTCATGAAAACTGAACAACTCACTACCTAGCACTGCTTGGGTGACAAAGAACATGAGATTGTATAGCTCAGGGATCAAAGGTAAAACTAAATACTACTGTTTTATTTTTTTTAAAGTATCAATGCCCAGTTTGTGAGACCCCCAAAGACTACCAGGAATCAACCCCGTTACAAATACATGAGAGTTTATTGTATACATGCTCAAGCCACTCTTCCTGCGGAAGCAGGAAAGGAATGCAGCCCCAAGATCTAGGGGAACAAGGTTTTTAAAGGTAAAAAAACAAAACAAAACAAAAACCCACACACAAGCAGGGACTTAAATGCTTTGGTGTTACATGATTGGGTAAGGGAAATTGACTTTTGAAATGATTGGTTTACTTTAGGTGCCAAGACCACAAATAGTTCTGGCCTGGCCATCTGGGCTGGTTTTCTAACAACTATATGTCTAGTGGGCAGGAAAAGAATGCAGTAAAGCTAGTCTCTTTCCCCAGGTGGCTGGATGTGCCTCCATTTGGCTTCACTCTGGCCTGTGCCCCAAACCCCAAACAAAATACCCCCCCAAAAAAAAACCCCCACAATTTTCAATTCTTTGGTCTCTCAGCAATAACTCCTAATGGTAGCAAAACAAAACCAAAACAAACAAAACCTTCCTAATGACGTTTTGCTATATTCCTAGATCAGAATGTTGCACAACAATTTTCAGAGAAGCTTCTTCCTGCAGCATGTGGAAATAAATACCGAGACCTTGGACTCTCAGCTCTAAATGGAATGTTTCCATCATATCCCTCCCCTCAGGCTTCAGGGAACCCCTTGAAGGAAGAGGCAGAAGAGTTATTACAGGTCAGAGAGTATGGAAGACACCAAGACAACAAGGCCCTTTAAATCAACATGATAGATACACATATGAACTCACAGAGACCGTGAGCATAGGGCCTGCACGGCTGTCTACCAGCTGAAGTCCTAGAGCTAATAGGAGAAGTGGACACATTCTTCTATCTCTAACCCAGAAGTTATCTCTAATTGATAACCACTTGCAAATGAAAATTTGGTTTTCTTTAAGTGAGCGCGCTGGGGGAACAAACTGTTTTTTAAGAATCAGCCTCCTGCACAGCTGTAGATGTCCAACAGACCATGAACTAACTCAGTGGCGTCTTTGGAAGTTCCTTGCCATATAATGCCATGTCGGGGCTTATTTTATTTTATTTTTTTATACTACAGGTCTTTTGTGCATATATTTATGGCTTTCAGTTTTTTGTTTTTTATGGGAATCCCAAGTGTTTGAAGGAGTATGTTTTTGTGCCTATATCTTTTTCTTGTAGTCTTTTCCTTCTGTTTGTTTTGTCCTATTCTGCTTTTTAAAATCTTACTGTATTTTAGTTTATTTCATTATTATTCCTTAGAGGCCTATTTGTTTTTAAGACGAAACTGAAAGGGGTGCATCAGGATGGAGTGGAGGTGGGGAAGAACTAGGAGGAGTAGAGGGAGAGGACACTGTAATCAGAATATATGGTAGGGGAAAAAAGTCTTATTTTTCAATAGAAAAATTTTTAGTTCTTAAATTTTTTCAAATAAAAACATACTAAAAATGTTATTGTTTTGAAATAGTTTGATGAGAGGACAGACAGATAATATATGTCCGTTCTTTATTGACCTTGGAAGTATAACCACAGATAGCGCAGCGGTTAAGTGTTCCTGGCGCGTCTGCCAGGCAGCTTGTAACAGACCGTAGCTCCAGCGCCAGGGGATCCCTTACCTTCTTTTGGCTCCCACAGGCACCGGCACACATGTGGCATACACTCACATAAGAAATACATACACATAAATTAAAAAATAAAATAAATCTTGTTAACACATAGGCAAAAATGTTCTAGTATTAAGGTTGTCCTAACAAATCTGATTAAATGTAAATAATTGTGTTTTCTATATAAGGATTATAAAAAGTTAAATCTTATTTTTAATTTTTTGCTTGGTTTATTTATGTTTGTGTGCACATGTAGGTGGAAGTCAGAGGACAACTTGTAGAAGTGTTTTCTTTCTGCTGTGTGGGTTCTGTGATCAAACTTGTTCCTTAACTGGCTGAGTGTTTCACCAGCCCTTCAAGTGCTATTTTTAAAGCACCTGCTTCTTTCAGTAAGGAGCTCAGATATGTTGGAGTAAGCCAGTTTTTAGGAAATTGAATTCATATTATGGCTTATAGTGATATGGAGACTAAAATATTTGGGAAAGATTCTGTGGGGAAGGAAATAGTAATCAAGCAGAGGAGGGAACTTCTTGAAATGTATGGGCAAATGTATAGAAAAGTTGCCATAATGTTTTATCAGGTAGTTTATTCTTTTCTACCTTTTGTTGTGCTCCATAGATCAAACTCCTGTTGTGAAGCAGGCAAACTTATTCCCAGAGCTATCTTCACAGCACAAAGACAGACATTTAAATGTAGTGAAATACAATTGGAAACATCAGCTACACTCCCAACAAATTTATAAAAGAAAGAAGCTTGAATGTTTGTAAATTGGGAGTTTAAAAATTGTTACAAAATATTGATAATTAAGTAATAAAAGCATGATGGTTCAAGGTAAAAAGAAGAAAGTATGTGAGTTAAAAATGTGAGAATATAGTGAAGGAAAAAAATAAATACAAAATGATCTTTAAAAAAAAAACAGGAAAGAAAAAGAAAACTACAACAAAGGTCTCCCAGTCAACATCCTCACCAAGGGGAGAAGTGTGGAGATGCTTCTCTGTGTTCCTCAGGACCCCAAGTTTGTCCTCCTGAGCCTAGTTGGTATGGTGGTAAGGCAGTTATTGAGACTTTTCCTTTGGTCCTGGTAAGTAGACTCGGAACATCTGTTCATAGACTTAGCCCTTGCTTGCCTTTCACTCTACCATGTGCTACTACTGTGCTGGTTCCTAAGCCCAGTTCCTGTCATGTTTTCCTATATGAGGCCTGCCAAATGAGGAAAGGTGGCCATGCTTAAACTTCTCTAGCTGAGCCTAAGCGACCTTTAGTTGGATATCCCCTTGTGATAGATGTCCTCTGCCAGTTTGGCAAGGGAAATTCCAAAGGGATAGGTACATTTCCACCAAATTTCCAGCTCTCTGAGATAGCAAAAGTATTCTGACCAAAGCAGTCTGGTCTGGTGGGGCACTGGCTACACTGTTCTTTGTCTCTGTGTGTTTGCTTACCAGAATTCAGTCTTAGGCTATCTCATTGTAATCTGGACCCCTCCTTCTCAATAATCTGGCATGTACTGCCTACTTCAGTACACAAATACAGGAGAATATGAATCCCAGTAACCTAGTTTATTGAGGCCATAGAGATTCTCAGGGTGGGGAGAGGGAAGGAGGCCTTTTGAGTTTCAATATATAAAAATGGAAGATAATCCTCCTTCCCTTTCTTGAAAATAGATTTTTTTCCCTCAAATAATATATCTCCTCCCTCTACGTCTTCCAGTTTCTTTCTACCTCCCCTCCCATGTAGTGGAAACCTGTAGTGCTCTTTTAAAAACTTTACTTTATTTGGGGTATTTAGGCCTCAACCTCCCTTCCACCAGCCCCAACCTTAAGTAGGAGGGAGACAGGTTAGTGGGAAGAGGGGGCCCACACCCCTTTACTTTTTCCTGGCTAGTTTGGGTCAAGGGGTTCTTTTAGGACTCTATACCGATCTCCATCCACCACAGAAGCAGCTAGCAGGCTCCTTCACGCTGCTAATGCCCTGCCCCAAAGCATTTCCCTCAGTCTGCTCCAAACCACCACGCCATCCCTGGTCTCTACACAAACTACTACACACCACACGCCAACACTGAGCACCACACCAAACTCTGCACTGAACACTGCACTGTGCCTTCTCTTTTTCACTCTCATATTTATGCTCTCACCACGCCCCTCCAGTACCAGCTGGCTCACTTTGCACCAGACAGTTAACAGGTGTGGACAAACTATAGCCCAACTAAAATCCCACACTTGGGATTAAAACAAGCATATTTATATAACATAACTAAGTTTACAAAGAAATAAAAACTTCCATTATACTCCTATCTGCATCTACCACATTTCTGTCTCTCATTGGAAAGGTAAAATTAATTAGTTATTCTGTATATATTAATTAATGCAGGAAATTTTTACTGTGGCAGTTATTCCCTAATCAGCTGTTTCCAAATAAAAGACACAGAAACGTGTTAGATTTATAAGCCTTAAAGCACTAGGGCTGGGCAGACAGCAACTCTCTAAACTGTCTTGTCTGCTTCCCATCCAAAATCTCAAATACTTGCACATGTTCCTTTTGGGCTGCTTCGCTCCATCAGGCCAGTCCTCGGAGCAAGCTGCTCTTGGCCACATGCTCCTGATTACCCATGGTGACCTTCTATCTCCAACCTCTCTCCTGCTACATCTTCTGCTCCCTCTCCTCCTCCAGTACCTCTTGGTCTTCCAACTACAACCCAGCGAAGGTTCCAAGCCAGGGAACCTAAACTTCACCCACTTCTTTTCTGCGTGAGGTGTTTCAACATATATAACAATGCCCATGTCTGGTTGGTAACCAGATCACTGGGTACTGAAATCAGCATATGAAAACACTGCATACAAGATCCTCCTTCAACAGGAAAACAAACAGACTTCTCAGGGATAATAATAAAATAGAGCAAAATAAAATATAAAAACAAAAACTAGCACATCAGGATTGAGCAAAACAAACAAACAAACAAACAGGAAAGAAGCCCAAGACTCAGGAATCCTATAAAAACACTGAACTGTAAGCCATAATATATACACAAAGGACCTGGTACAGACTGGCATGCTGCCTCAGTCTCTGTGAAGTCATATGTGTATCAATCCTTGTTTTCTTGGTGTTGTCCATCCCCACTAGTTCCTACACTCTTCCTGCCTTCTCTTCCTCAGGATTCCCTGAGCCCTAAAGAAGGGGTTTAATGGAGACATCTTGTTTAGGGCTGAGTGTACCAAGGTCCCTCATTCTCTGCATAATGCCTGGTTCTGGGTATTTGCTTCCATTTGCTACAGGAAGAAGCTTCTCTGAGGAGAGCAAGCAAGGCCATCAAAATCATACACATGCTGATCTGTGTACGTAGAGAATATCATTAGGAGCCATTTTATTGATGCTGCTTCTTCTCCTCCTCCTTTTTTCTTTCTTCTTCTCAGTAGTATGTGGTTTTGTATTAGGTCCCTGGGCTATGTAGTCTGAGGTTCTTGGTTACCCCAAGGCAGTGTCTGGGTTTGGGTTTCCTGTTTTGGCTTCTATTTCATAGAGTGGGCCTTAAATCAAATCAGATATGTGTTATGCCACCATTGTGCTAGCATATCTTCCACACAGGACAACATTGTAGTGTATCTGGTTTTATGTTAGACTTTGATCCATTTGGAGTTGAGTTGTATGTAGGATGATAAGTGTGGATCTATTTGAAGTTTTCTATATGCAGCTGCTATCCAGTTTGACCAGGACCATTTGTTGAAGATGGTTTTTATTTTTTTCCATTGTGTTTTCTTTTTTGGCTTTATAAAACATCAGGTGTCCATAGGTTTGTGGATTTACATCTGGGTCTTCAGTTTGATTCCATTGATCTACGTGTGTGTTTATGCCAATATTGTGTGGTTTTTATTACTACAGCTCTGTGGTACAGCTTGAAATCAGGGGTGGTGGTACCTCCAGAAGTTCTTTCGTTGTAGAGGATTGTTTTCGCTATTCTGGGGTTTTTGGTTTTCTATATGACATTGAGTATTGTTCTTTTAAGATCTATAAAGAATTGTGTTGTAATTTTGATGGGGATTCCATTGCATCTGTAGATTGCTTTTGGTAAGATGACCATTTTATTATATTAATCCTACCCATCCATGATCATAGGAGATCTTACCATCTTCTGATATCTTCTTCAATTTCTTCAGTGTCTTATAGTTTTTATCATACAATTCTTTCACTTGCTTTGTTTGAATTATCCCAAGATATTTTATTGTGAAAGGTATGTTTCCCTGGTTTCATTTTCATTCGGTTTGTCATTTGCATATAGGAGGGCTACTGATGTGTGTGTGTGTGTGTGTGTGTGTGTGTGTGTGTGTGTGTGTGTGAATTATGTATTCAGCTACTTTGCTTAAAGAGTTTATCAGCTGTAGCAATGGAATTTGGGGGCTACTTACGTATACTATAATATCATCTGCAAATAAAGATACTTTGCCTTCTTTCTTTTGAGTTTTTATCCCCTTGTTTTTCTTCAGTTTTCTTATTGCTCTAGCCAAGACTTAAGTATGATATTGGGTATGGAATGCACAACCTTGTCTTGTTTCTGATTTTACTGGAATTGCTTTGAGTTTCTTTGCATTTAAGATGATGTTGGCTATGGGCTTGCTGTAAACTGTCTTTATTATGTTCAGGTATGTTCCTCATATCTCTCTCCAGGACTTTTATCATGAAGGAGTGTTAGATTTTGTCAAAAGTCTTTCTGCCTCTAAGGAGATGATCATGTGGGTTTTTTCTTTCAATTTGTTTTTTATAAGTGGTATATTTAACAATTCACATATGTTGAACTAACCTTGCATCTCTGCTATGATGCCTACTTGGTTGTGGTGGATGACCTTTTTGATGTGTTCTGTTTGCATGTTTTTCATTGAGAATTTTTGCATCGATGTACATAAAAGAAAGTGGTCTGTAATTCTTTCTTTGTTGCCTCTTTATGTGGTTTAGGTATCACAATAACTGTGGCTTTGTAAAACAAATTAGGCAGTGTTCTTTCTGTTTTTATCCCATAGAATAAAAACTAATTAAAAGAGTACTGAAGAATATTGGGTTAACTCTATTAGAATTCTGTTCTAAAAATCGTTTGGCTCTGGGCCATTTTTGGTTGGGACACTTGTTTCTATTTCATTAGGGGTTATAGATCCAGATTTAACTTTGATAAGTAGTATGTATTTTAAATAAGTATCCATTTCTTTTAAATTTTTCTAGTTTGATGGAGGACAAGTTTTTAAAGTATGTCCTTCTGATTCTCTGGATTTTCTGGTGTTTCTTGTTTTATCCTCCTTTTCATTTCTAATTTATTAGTTTGGATATTTTCTTTCCACCTTTTAATTTTGATAAGGGTTTGTCAGTCTTATTGATTTTTTTTCTCAAAGAATCAATTCTTTGTTCCATTGATTCATTGTATTGTTCTTCCCCCTCCCCCATTATACTGATTTCTAGCCCTGAGAGTGTATTTCTTCCCATCTGCTCATTTTAGATGTGATTTCGTCTAGTAATTGTAGAGCTTTCAGGTGTGCTGTTAAGTTGCTATTATGAGATCTCTTCAGTTTTTTTAAATAAATGCTTTGAACTTGCTTTTTCGAACCACCTTCCTTGTTGCCATGTAAATTTGAGTATGTTGTGTATTCATTTTCATTCAATTCTAGGAAGTTTTTAATTTCTTAAATTCTGTCTGGACCTATTTTTTCATTGAGTAGAGTGTTGCTCAGTTTTCATGAGTTTGTAAGCTCTCTATTCTTTTTGTTGATACTTAGCTTAGATAGGATGCAGCGTGTTGCTTCAGTCTTCTTACATCTATTGAAACCTGCTTTGAGTCCAGGTATGTGGCTAGTTTTGGAGAATGTTCTATGAAGTGCTGAAAAGAAGTTATATTCTTTTCTATTTGGATGAAGTGTTCTGTAAATATCTGTTAGGTCCATTTGATTGATAACATCAGTTAGCTCCAGCATGTCTCTGTTTAGTTTTTGTCTGGATGACCTATCTATCGGCAAGAGTGGGGTACTGAAGTCTCCACTGTCAGTGTGTATGGGTCGATGTGTGATTTAAGCTGTAGTAGTGTTTCTTTTATGACCTTGGGAGCTCTAGTGTTTGATGCGTAGATGTTAGGAATTGCAATGTCCTCTGGTGGATTTTTTTTCTTTGATGAGTATATAGTGTCCTTCTCTATCTGATTAATTTTGGGTGGAAGTCTGTTTTGTCAACTCTTATAATGGCTTTACCAGCTTGCTTTTAGGCCCATTAGGAATATCTTTTTACAACCCTTTGCTCTGTGGTGATGTCTATCCTGGATGTTGAAGTGTGTTTCTTGGATACAGTAAAAAGATGAATCCTGTTTTCACTTCCATTCTTAGTCTATGTCTTTTTATTGAGGAATTAAAACCATTGATGTTGAGAGATAGTAATGAGCTGTTTTTGTTGATCCCTGTTATTTCGTCATTGGTGGTGGCTGTGGTAGTTGGGGAGTTGGGGAGGGTGTGCGTATGTGTGAGTGCACTTCTGTGCTTCTCCTCTTTTGATTTGCTTGTCTCCATCACTTATTTCCTTGGTTTTTCTTGAATGGAGTTAACCTCTTTAGTTTGGAGTTTTCCTTCTAGCTCTTTCTGTAGGGCTGGATTTATAGATAGATATTTCTTAAATTTGGTTTTATCACGGGTGTCTTATTTTCTGCATCTATTGTGATTCAAAGTTTTGCTGAGTAGAGTAGTCTGGCCTGGCATCTTTGGTCTCAGAGTCTGTAGAACATCTGTTCAGACCCTTCTGGCTTTTGGAGTCTCCATTGAGAAGTCAGGTGTTTTTCTAATCCGTTTGTCTTTATATGTTATTTGGTCTTTTTCCCTTGCAGCTTTTAATATTTTTGTTGTTGTTGTTCAGTACACTAAATGTTTTTATTTATGTGCTGATGGGAATTCTTTTTTGGTCTAGTCTATTTGGTGTTCTCTATGTTCCTTGTGACCTTGATAGGTATCTCCTTCTTTAGGTTGGGGAAATTTTCTTCTATGTTTTGTTTTAAATATTTCTTTGACCTAGATTTCTTCTCTTTCCTTTATTTTCATTATTCTTAGATTTGGTCTTTTCATAGTGTCTCGTGTTTCCTGGATGTATTGTGGGGATGATTTTGGGGAGGGTGGACGAGGGGAGGAAATTATTTGGCTTTTCAAGACAGGGCTTTTCTGTGTGTCCCTGGCTGTTCTAGAACGAGCTTTGTAGATCAGGCTGGTCTTGAACTCATAGAGATCCACCTATTTCTGCCTCCTGAGTGCTGGGATTAAAGTTTTGTGCCACTACTGCCCAGCCATGTCTGAATTTTTTTTTTTAGACTTAGCACTTTCTTTGACTGAGATATCCATTTCTTTTATGGTGTATTCAGTGCCTGAAATTCTCCATTTCATTTCTTAATCTGTGGTGAGACTTGCCTTTAAAGTTCCTGTTTGAGCTCCTAAATATTTCCATTTCCATGTTTCCCTATTTTGTTTTGTTTTTTAATTCTGTTTACACTTTTTGTTCCTGAATGGTTTTATTAATTTCTTTTCACTGTTTGTGTTCACATAGATTTCTTTAGGGGATTTATTAATTTCCTCTTTAAGAACCTCTATTATAATTATAAAGACTACTTTAAGGTCTTTTTTGTGTGCTCAAACTATGTTACAATACTCAGAACCTACTGTGATAGGGTTGTTGGGCTCTAGTGGAGACATTGTTCTGGCTGTTGTTGGTTGTGTTTTTATGCAGGCATCTAAGCATCTGGGATTAGGAAGATTGTAATTCTAGGGGCTGATAGCTGGTCTTGTCTATGTAAGGTAGGTGTTTCGTTCCTGGGTTTCTTTTACCCTCTCTGGTTCCTTGGAGAGTATTGTGGCAGCATGTTGCCAGGTAGGAGATTTTTCTGGGATTCTGATAGGTGTAGCAGTTCCAGGGAAGATGTGTTTTTAGCTACTGGGAGCTGACACTTAGGAATAGAGATGGGCTAGGAGAGAGGACTGGGGAGTTCACAGGAGGGAGGATGGCAGGGTGTTCTACCAGGATCTGCTTAGACACTTGGGAATAGGGGCAGGGAATGTAGAGAGGCAAGATAATCTTTTAATTTGTTTCTTAAAACTACTGGCTTTGCTTTTGCTCTGCTTTGAATGTGATTGGAAAAGTTATTTTCTTTAATTTTTTTCATATTTAAATCAGTATTCTAGGGATGGAGAGATGGCTTATTGGTCAAGAGCATTCACTGCTCTTCCAAACATCCAGAGTTCAGTTTTCAGAACTCACATGGCAGCTCACAACTGTCTGATACCATCTGCTGGTAGGCAGAAGTATATGTAGACAAAGTGCTCATATACAGAAAATACATAAATAAAATCAGTTTTTATTTATAGGTGAGATTAATTGCTTTTGATAATCTTACAATACATATTTTCATATTTCTTAAAAGTTTGTTTACAGTAAGTCAAGTTCACTGCACAAATAAACCAAGTTAAACTTTAGTACCAAAATTGTGCTTGTACCATTAGTTCCAAGTAAGATAAGCAGGGAAAGAGAAAAGCTATGATTCCTGGAAATATCTAAGAACTGAAATTTCATTTTAACTGACAGTTGTGTTGGTTTAGATAATTTCATCCTTCTTTGATGGAGCACCTTCTGTAAGAAGCAGATAAGCAGCAGGCGGCTCAGAAGCTGTAGTTTCTGTGAAATAGAAGAATAGTGATTTTTGATTGCCTCCATGCCCACTAACTAGGCTGATAACCATTTTTTTCCATATGTGAACAAAGCGATTTAATTTTCACCTTTAGAAAAGTATAGATTATTTTTACAGTGTAGCTTTTTATCAGCATTATTATGTATTTAGACATTTTTTTGCATGATGGGAGCATTGTAATTTCTATAGGGATAATCTCTCTTGTCCTGCCCCCCACTCTTTACCTGTATTGTGAACGTTAAATAGTAATTAGCTATTTTTATCATTATGCCCACTAAGTACTATTTCTGTTCTTTACCTCAGTTCACTGGATCTTTAAATGGGCATTGTGTCTTTGTACAGAATGACACTGAACAGTATAGATACCCTTTGTGAGCTCACAGATGTTGGAGTAAGCCTGTTTTTAGGAAATTAAATTCATATGTCTTATAGCGATATGGAGAGTAAAATAGTTGGTAAAGATACTATGAGGAAGGAAATAGTAACCAAGCAGAGGCGAGAACTTCTTGAAATCTATAGGCAAGTGTGTACACAAGTTTGTGTTGTATTTTTCAGGAAGTTTATTCTTTTTCTTAGCTCCTAAAAATCTTCTGTTTTGGTCAATAATTTATACATAGTATGTGCTGTTTTGTATTGTATTTATGTTTTAATACTTTTCTGTCCAGTTCCAAGTCAAGTTCTATTCCCAGAGAGTAGAGATTACTTCTTGAGTATAGTAAGGTGGTCAGTGATATTTAGTGATTACATCACTAAAGCTGTGCTGATATTTACAATAATTTTTGAAGTACTGTTTTTTTGATGTGTCAGAATTACAGTCAACATTTATTGTTCATAGCTTTTAGAGAATTCAAGAAGAGAAAAGCTGCATTTGATTTAGCATATGTGCCTACTTCCTAGGGTTGATGTAAGAAGGAATTTTCTTTTAGCTGTTTTATTATGCTAATTTTAATGATTTAGGGCATTTTCTTTTCTCCCTTCCATTTTTGAAGTAGGTCTCACTACAACTTACTGTATTAAACCAGGCTGTTCTGGAGCCTTTTGGCTAGCCTCCTACTGCCTTTTCTCCGAGTGCTGGGATTACAGTTTGTGTGCCATTGTGCCTGGCTTCAGTTCTGATAGTTTGGGTTTTTGTTTTGTTTTGTTTTAAGTGATATTGTGCATTTCCTTGCTCATAAGTTGTTCCACTGACTCTTCTCTCACTGTTTATATGTATGCTATTTCAATTGTATAGCTGTTTGGCTTTAAGTAAGTGAATGGAATTGGAGACTGCCTGCTTCTTATTTTCTTTTTCATTGGTTATATATTAAATCTTGATACCTCTGGGTTCTAACATCTGGATTGAGATAGACATATTGTGGTAGTCAGTTTCTTTTTTATGTGTGAACAACTGATTTTGATTTTGCCGTTTAAATGAAAGTTTCCTCATTGTATGCTTTTGCTTTAATAATGTAGCATTGAAAAGTGTCTTCTTCCAGGCTCCTTTTCAAGTGTTGTTACCTCTGAAGTTCCAAGGAAACACCCATTTGCTATCATCCAGATACATTCAGGCTGAGCTTTTAGAGTAGAACATTTTGTTCTGTTTGTTCTAATTTTTTTTCAAGGGATAAAGAAAAACAGCTTAACCAGATAGCCATCTCTGGTTGTTGCTTCTGACAATAATATTTAACAGACAAAGTATTCTGCAAATGCCTTTCTCAGAAGGGCTGCATTAAGTAAATAAGCTGTAAACATTCTGGTGACTGACAGATGATAGGTTTTAAAGTTATCCAACTGTCCAAATCCAGCTAAAACATTGTTTCTGTTTTGGTAAATAAAACTCATCTTGTTTAGACAGGTCTTATCAAAAACAGTGTTAACACTTCATACCAAACATTGTTATGAAGCTCATGAGAACTAAAACTAACAAATCTGAATTGCTTGAATCATATTTCATTAGTTCTCTTTACTGCATGTTTTGATTCATTTCAAGATCACAGGTTCTACAATGCCCTGTGTTTTGAAGTGAACTCTATTGTGCAGCATCCCATCCAGTCAGCATTTACAGCAAAATTTAGTTCATTTTTGTACTGAAATCTCATCTGTTGCTTGAATGGTACTTGGGAACATATTTTACTGGGTCTTTGTTGTTTGAAGAATAATTTTGATGCTTGTGTTTTCTGAGTTTTACGCACTTTGTATCTGAGCAAATTCTTTATCAGATACCAGGGAAGAGAACAGATTCTAAGATAGCCATTTCTTAACACTTGTTTGTGTCCACAGTATAGAGAGCTTCTCCCTCCCTCCTCTTCCCCTGCCCCCTCTCTCTTTCTTTCTCTATGGAGTTTTGTGTTTGGAGTTTGTTTGGTTTGGTTTTTTTCAAGACAGGGTTTCTCTGTATAGTCTTGGCTGTCCAGGACTTGCTTTGTAGACCAGGCTGGCCTTGAACTCACAGACATCCATGTGCCTCTGCATCCCTAAGTGCGGGGATTACAAGCGTGCACCACTGTGCCTGGCTTTATAGTTTTAAGTCTAGATATTTTCTTAACTAATTTTTAAGTTTCAGTTAATAACCATGTGTCAGTGGAAGCACCAGAAATACCAGACAGTGAAGAGGAAGGCTTCATCTGTCTTCCTCATGTTCTGGAGTTGAAGGTGGCATATGGTAATTTCTCAATAGATAAATTGGATCAATTCCTTTCAGCTTCAGGGTCCCCATCATTTATATTCCCATTGTGTGTGCATGTTCCCGCCCCCCCCCCATCCTCAATCCTTTGAAAAACTGTCTCTCTGTTTCCTCTACTCTCCAATTGGTTGTGATTCAGGTTCCAGGCATGGTAGGTTTCATTTGTTAACTCCCTCCTGTTCCTTTATGTAATATCAGTAACAGTGAAAATGATACTGGTTACCTGTAAGCTTGAATACCACTGCTGTGGTTGGCCAGTGCTATAGGTACTATGTCAGCACTAGGCAATGTGCTAATCATTTGTGAATATTATTTAATTCTGATTATGAAATGAGAGATATTTTATGTTCAAAATCTTCTCTGTAGCCAAGGCTAATCTTTTTTGAGTTTGTCATCTTGTTTCAAAAATCATTCTACATAATTCAATTAATATCATCTTATCTATAAATATTTCTGTATGCATTACTATATGCGGTATGTATGACTTTGGGTGGGGTTTAAAAAGGAAGACATGATATCATTATGTAGCCTAGGATGACCTGGCCTTGAACACATGATCCTTCTGTCTATACCTCCTGAGTGCTTAGATTACATGTGTCCAGCATCAGTATGTATTGATGAAACTCAAAGTACTTTTTAAAAAAAGAAACAAAAACAATCACAATGTCATTATCATACCTAACAGGTAAGAGTTTATTAATAACTCCAAAACACTTAATCTTCACACCTTTGTTTGCATATGTGCATTTGGAAGATAGGTATTTTCTTTTCTTTTCTTTCTTTCTTTTTTATTTTTTAAGGTATTTCTTTTTCTCCTTTTTTTTCCAAGGCAAAGTTTTTCTGTATAATAGCCAAGGCTATTGTACAGAATTGTATAATAGAAATCACTCTATAGACCATGCTGTCCTAAAATTCACAGATATGCCTGCCTCTGCCTCCTGAGGCTTTTGAATATTTCTTAATTTATAGATTTTTGTCTTTGATATTTTTCTTATAAGTTATTTGTTAAGGAAAGTACTCTTACTTAGTTTTCATTTATAAGAAATTTAATACCCAAAACCATTCAGTGGAAAAAAGACAGCATCTTCAACAAATGGTGCTGGTCCAACTGGATATCTGTATGCAGGAAAATGAAAATAGATCCATATTTATCACCTTGCACAAAGCTAAAGTCCAAGTGGATCAAAGACCTCAACATAAAACCAGACACACTAAACCGTCTAGAAGAAAAAGTGGGAAAGACCCTAGAACTCATTGGCACAGGAGACTTCTTCCTGAATAGAACACCAACTGCACAGGCTCTAAGATCAACAATCAATAAGTGGGGCCTCATGAAGCTGAAAAGCTTCTGTAAAGCAAAGGACACTGTCATCTGAACGAAGCGACAGCCAACAGATTGGGAAAGGATCATTACCAATCCCACGTCTGACAGAGGGCTAATATCCAGTATATATAAAGAACTCAAGAAGTTAAAAAGCAAGAAACCAAATAATCCACTTAAAAAAT
>CM053758.1:26964078-27005303 GCA_028658305.1 Pachyuromys duprasi
GGGAGGGAGTGGGAGGGTAGGAGGGACTGAGGGAGGGGGCTACGCCTGGGATTCAAAGTACCTAACCTGTGATTGAGATAAAAATAAATAAATTTAAAAAAAAGAAAAAAAAGAAATTTAATACTTTCACTTAAAAGTTAAAATATTTCAAATAATTTAAATTTCTCTTAATGAAAATATAGGAAATACATGCATATCAAACTGACTATTTTTCTTAAGGTAACCTTTATTGAACACATATTGTGGGAGGACCTCTTATAAGCAACAACTAAATAAGAGCTTGTTAATGACTGCATGTTATGTTATGGCCACAGTTTCTCAGACCTTGTTTTTTTTCTTAAGTGGTTTAGAATTGATCCTAAGACCTTTACACATTTGGGGAAAATGTTTACCACTAATCTGCTACATCTGTAGGTCTTAGACCGTATTAGACCATCTTTGTGAAGGAGTCAATTGGCAATATTATTTGTTCAAAAACCTGGCAATGGAATTATGAATGGAAAAGCCCCAAGTGATAGCATACTTTCTGTTTGTTATCCAGGAAATTAGTAAAATTCCAGTGTTTATAGTTTACCAGAAAGGAAAAAGTATTAAATTGGGACTCACCTTATATCCTCGATTTAAGTGAGAAAAATTATAATTTAAAAAAATCAAGGAATTTATATGACTACTGTTAATTTTAAATTTTTATTTAATGTGTTTTCTGAGATATTATGCATGTGTGTCTCTGACTTAAAAGAGTGAATTTCCAGGAGTGAGCCGACATGCTATCCTAATAGGCTGTAAGTATCAACTTCCTAGAATCTTGCTTTTTCTCTCAAAATGTACAAAGTCTTGATGGTACAATTCTTTGTTTTGTTGAAGCTATTTGTAAAGTTTTGTCCTGAATGACTGCAGCTTTAATAAGTTTCTTCCTTACAGAGTTTGTGTGAGATGCTTTGTGAAATAACTTCATGTTAAAACTCAGAACTAAGCCATGTGCCCAGGACTCAGGAGGCAAAGGCAGGCAGATTCTCCTGAAACTGGACTTATGTTAGAAACCAAACCTGGGTCTTCTAAAAGCAGTAATGCTCTTAACCACTGAACCATCTTTTTACTCTATAATAATAGCTCTTTTTTTTTAAAGCCACTTGTACAATTTTCCTTAGAATGCGCCACAAAACAAAAAAGGAACTAAAAGGTTATTCAACTTCTTTGTGCTTATTTATATACACTCTACAAAAGTAATAATTCTATAAGAGAATATTGAGAAATATCCATAAAGATTTCTATAATGCTGTATGTATTTCAGCCTTAGTTATATATAAAAGGTAAGCCTCCTAAATGTAAAAATAGGGAGTGGGCTGAGTTTCAGCCAAAGTATATGTATACCTGTAATGGCATTGTGGTTATTAGAAATAACTACTGCTGAGCTTAGTCAAGCATGTCTGTAATCTCAGCAGAGGCAGGCTGCAAGTTGGATGTCAAGGCTTTGTCTGCTAAATACTGAGAACTACACAGGAAAACTGTGTACTGTGTTTATGACAGGTAGGTCTCCTTTTATCTAAAAAAGAGAAAATGTACACTCATATACTCCGCCAAAGACCAGTAGCTACAAATGTGTTGGTACAATGTTTGCTTTATTTTGCTCTCACTTTATTTTTTCCTGCTGTGAATTTATATGATCATAAAGTAATAACTCTAAAGGATTTATGATAATCCATTAGTGAAAGGATGCACTTCCTACAGACTATAGCCCTAACTTTGTCACAAGCTGTCCTATGACCTTAGCACCCATAGCCTTAGTGTTCATCGTAAACTAAGACTTGGGAGGTGAGGTCAGACAAGTGTTTTTACAGACATGAACTCTCCATTTTTCTTTCCTTCCTTCCTTTCTTTCTTTTGACAGAAACACAAAACATGAATTTATTCAAAGTGATTTTATCGCTGGTGTATACAAGAGAATTTATGCCACAGAGCAGAGGCTGTGATGACTCGCGCTTCCAATTGGGTGGGAGGACCTGCTTAGTCTTATAGTAACAAGGCAACCCGTGAATTCTGCTCTCTATCAGAATCAGGCGGAATTTAGCATCCTTATCCTTTCTGTTTCTCTCAAGATGCTTTCGGACAGCAATGGCTTTCTTAATCAAATGGTAGAGATCCTCAGGGAGGTCAGGGGCAAGGCCTTTGGACTTAAAGATTCTCAAGATTTTATTACCAGTCACAAAACAGAACTATGCCATGCCATGTGAGTCCCTCAGGATCACACCTATCTGGAATGGAATCAGGCCTTTCTTGGCCAGTTTGTAAATCTGTTCCTTCATGTCATCAGACGTCAACTTCAGCCACGTGCTGATGGGGACAGGCCCTTCCCGGGAGCTGCATGAGACCCATGAGGCCAAGGTCTGGTAGCAAAGAGAAAACAAGGACGGAAACAGCCCAGCAAACAAAGCCATGCAGAGGATTCTTTCTTTCTTTCTCTCTTTCTCTCTTTCTTTCTTTCTTTCTTTCTTTCTTTCTTTCTTTCTTTCTCTCTCTCTCTCTTTATTTTCTTTTCTTTTCTAGGATTCTTTCTTTTCTTTTCCTTTTTCTTTCTGATTTATATATTATTTGTACAGTATTTTGCCTGTATGTGTGCCTGCAAAGCCAGAAGAGGGTACCAGATCTCCTTATAGATGGTTGTGAGCCACCATGTTTGCTGGGAATTGAACTAAGGACCTCTGGAAGAACAGCCAGTGCTTTTAACCTCTAATCCATCTCCCTCCCCACCCCAGCCCTGAAGTCTCCATTTTTCAACTTTTTATTTTAATAGCTCTTTAATACATTATTAGGCACCATTACATTATCATATATTGTTAACTTAATTGCTTACAAACATTAGACAAAATGAGAATCTTCAAAAAGATTAGCTTTCATTTACATGCATGATCACTTATGGCACCTAGATGACTACCCGCACGCCCTCTGGAGCTCCCTATAGAGTATCCTGCTCCTATCCTTATGTCTGGTCTTTATATTTGTACTTTAGTTTGTGGACAGTTAGACTGTTTGACTGAACATGATCTACTTCTAATGTTTGGGTAATGAAACAGAGTTAGTGCTTACAATGCCATGCAGGGTCCTGCAATACTGAGCAGTACTCCTAACTTTGCACTCTTGAGGACCAGTTGCCAGCTATGCCAAGGTCTTAAAGAAAACTTTAGGTGCGGGCCTGTAATCCCCGCATTATGGGAAGCAGAGGCTAAGGGGTCTTTGTGAGTTCAAGGCCAGCCTGGTCTACAAAGTGAGTCCAGGACAGCCAAGGCTATAGAGAAACCCCGTCTCAAAAACAAAAACCTAAAACCAAACAAAACAAACCAAGACCAAAAAAAAAAACAAAAAACACCTTTAGATTAACAAGAAATCCTCTGCTTGGGTATTCCCAGTTACATTGTAACATTTTATGGACCTGATTTCTATGAAATGATGAAGTCAAGACAGAGGGAGCTGTTAAGAGACATATTTTGTTGCATCTACCCTTGTGTGTATGTGTAAAATAACAGTGTTGTTCATCAGTTTATGTGGTGTGTTCATTGATAACATCATTCAAAATACATGTCCTTTCTCAGTTATTTGAAGGCGGCCAAAATATAAGTCTGTCAGTATTGACATTCATTTATAAGCATTTTAAGGTTGCACCTGTGATAGCAATTGTTTCTCCTGTTTGCCAGTAAAGACAGTAGGGAGCACAATACCATGAATTTCTTCTATTTGTTTAAAGCTTATCATTCTGTTCATTGTCTTTTAGTGACGACCCTGTTCCCAGCTGTCTAAATATTTCTCACATTCCTGTCAGAAATGTGACTGGAGCCTGGGTTTAATAATTGTAATGTCGTCTACTCTCTTGTTTATTGGGTAATCAGTATACTTTTTGAAGATTTGAAATGTCTGATCCATTTAGCCTCATTACTTTTCAAATCTAGATCCTAAGGGAAATATTTTCATTAGATACTGAGGTCATATCTTGATCCCCAAGTCTTCTTACTGCTTCTCTGTGAACTTGCATTTGTAATCATAGCTTAAAGTTGTTTTCATCTTTGAGACATCAATTTTTTATATGTTCAGTTGTATAAGCTTTATTAACTGGATATTTATGTACTTATGTATTTTATGTTTGAATATAGATTCAGATTTCCCTGTAAAGTTTGAGTCTGATGTTATTTTCCAATGCATACTTCAAAATAAGTCCTTTGTGTCATTATAGTTGTTTATTTGAAATAAGGGAGCTTACATGTAACCAGTGTATAGGTAACTCTATCGGCAACCTTTTCATGAAAAGCTTCGTAAAGACTATCTAACTAGGAAAACCATAAAGTGCCTTTGTTTTCTTGACTCTGGTTACATTAATTGAAAATGATCTTTGGAATTCCTCATATTTTAAGGTTAGTTTCTTTTAATCTCACAAGTCCTGTTGTGGTGTAAACCAGGGAAACAGGGCTGTTTGAGTAGCTAATTTTTTTTTTCCTTTATGCTCTTCTCCCTTTGGATGTTTATGTTCACTATTTTCTGTATCAAGAGTTTCTTGTAGACTTTCTAAAAGGGAACATTTAGTTTAAACATGGCATACACCCTTTTACCCTCTAGGTCAATAAAGTAAGAGTCTACAGGTTGAGGATCAAAGCATTCAGAGATGCTAACAGTGACAATTCTCCAAAGAGCCATCTTTGAAAGATCATTCAATTTAGTTCAAATTAAACGAACCTTTTCATTCTGTTAAATTCTTATTTTCTCTGTATTTTTTTAAAAATGAAACTGGGCTTAGGTGCTTTTTCTAGCAAGTAGTGAAAACTATCAAAATGGCATTTCTAATAGGTCTCTCTGCTCTGAAAAGGTTAGTTTGTTATTTATGAGCTCTTCTTTGACAGGTGACTTCAGTTTGATGAGTGAAACACATTTGATAGAATTAGAGCTAAAATACAGCTTTTTAAAAAAAACTTTAGTTACATGTAAAATTCAGTGAAGATAAAGGTTATTCTCCTGGGTATGCATCTTTTTCAAATCCAGCAATTCCCTGACGACCATGAACACCACCCTGTAAGAACGTACGCATCTGCTATTAATCCACAGAACTGATTTGCTCTGTATCAGAGGAGTATTTTGTCAAATAAATAAACAGCAGACTGGGTGATGGTGAATGTACAACTTTATTATTTTCAACCAATACCAGTCACCTTGGATCTGATTGTGAGTCAGTTTAGAAAACGAGGCTTGTTGGGAAGAAAGGTTTCAGTGGGAGAGAGAAGTGAGAGGGGGTTAATGGGTGTATGTAAAACAACCAAAGTTCAGCATATAGATCTATGAAGTCATCAAAGAATAAAAAACCTAATAAAAATAATGTATCAAATTCAGACAAAAATCATTGATAGAAAATTAGATTTTGAAAGACATTTCTGGACTTGTTATGCTCTGTTTAAACTTCTTGGTTTTACCACAGTGATAATCATTCTCCTCCCCTGGAGTATGAGCCAAGGCTAGTTACATTCTAAACCCCATTTGCCATAAAAATGCAGTTCTTGAGATTTTTTTTTTTTTTTGCTTAGTGCTCTGTGTGCTCATCAATGGTAAGAACTGCAAAGAGTATTATTCATATGGTTTACTCACGTAAAAATTTACAGCAATCTTCATTCAACCCATTTATTGTTTCTAATGTGTGGGTATGGTATATACATGTATAGTGTATGTGCACACTTGTATGTGCAAACATGCATGTAGTGGTGAGTGCAGAGGACAGAGGAGGTTGTGGGGTACCCCTCTCTATCTTTATCTTCCTTTGAGGCAAGATATCTTCCTCTAGCTCTAACTTTCTCTGAGTCTGGAACCTGTGGGTGTTTGTTTGTTTGTTTTTAATTTTCTAGCCGGCCCCAGAAATCCTTCTTGTCTCTGAGCAACTCTGGGGTTACAGGTACATAGGGGACATACTTGGCTTGTTACAGGGTTCTGGGGTCTGAACTTTAGTGGTCAGGTTAAACAGCAAGCACTCAACC
Source organism: Pachyuromys duprasi (assembly GCA_028658305.1). Lineage (NCBI taxonomy): Eukaryota > Metazoa > Chordata > Mammalia > Rodentia > Muridae > Pachyuromys > Pachyuromys duprasi. The sequence goes on from CM053758.1 coordinate 26,970,081, forward strand.
CCCATCTCTGCAGACTATCATTTTACTTTAAAACTTATTTTTTTGGTTAGTACACTAAGAAGTGACATTTTATATATAACCACCATTTCATTTTATCTTTATTCATCCCCTACTGTCATTTCTATTTCCTTTGCATTCCTCTTGCTGTTTACCTTCCTCCTTCCAAATATTGTCCTTTCTGCACTTCCTCTCCAGCTTGTACCGTGACTTATTCTAATATTTGGAGAAGAGTCTTTCTCCTACATTCCTGCATATGCCAAAAGTGGATTGGCATCTCAGAATGATAGCTGTGGAAAATTTTGGTGAATGTTTTCATAGCTATAAATCTGTACATGAACTTTTTTGATGTTAGCTCTTTTAATATACTCTATCAAGTATTTAAAATTGTGTCTATGATGTATGTATGTATACACTCATGCATGTCTGGAAGCCAGAGGTCAGGGTCATGTACCTTTATGATTTCTACTTTGTTTTTGGAAACACGTGGGCAGGAGTTCACCACAAGCTGGACAAGCTGATCAGTGAGGTTCTAGGATCTTCCCTCTGTCTTTGCTTCTTACTGCTGAGATGTCTTGGCTGTTTGTTGTTGTGGTGGTGGTGGTGGTTGTTTTTTAACATGAGTGCTAGGGTCTGAGCTCTGGTCTTCATATGTATGAAGCAAGCAAGTTATTCTGTGAACTATTTCTTTAGCCCCTTAAGTATATAGTTTTAATGACAATGTTATGTTTAACGTTTTTATATATTAACAAATAGTAAATTTTTATTTTAAAAATGTGACCTTTTTCCTTCTCCTTTTAGTTCTGTCAGCCTGGTGGATGGCACCTGTCCAGAGAGCGGAAACAGCCGACGTTCTTTGTGGTGGTCCTAACAGATATTGACTCAGATCGACATTACTGCTCGTGCCTAACCTTCTATGAGGCAGAGATCAATCTTCAGGTACAGAAACTTTCTTACCCGAGTATGGAAACAGCTAACATTGCAGAATATTTTAAGTTCTACTTTGTTTTTGTTAAAATTGAAAAATTTACGGAAAATTTGAAAAGCTTGAGGATTGTGTATGTTTAATGTTGGAGAAGGAACAATGAAATAGAAGTTGTCAGTTTAATTGTCCTCACTTAAAATAGTAATCAACATTGAATTAGTGTGTTTATGAATAGGTTTATTAACGTTAGTTTCTTTAAGTGGTAAACCTGTTATTTTTCCCCTACATGTCCTTCTTCTAGGGGATCTTTCATGGGACACAACAAATTATCACAGTATTTCTCACCACTGTTACTCTCTGAAGTCTATACTCCAGCACTGGAAAAATTTACAAGCCCTCTTCTTTCAGAGTAGTGCCTAGTTTCAGGCAGTTAGATTAATTTCTCTACTAATGACAAAGTGTTTGGCAAGTATAGAATTTCAGGGATGAGAGATGAGCAGAGAACACATTCTGAGTGTAGGGAAAAGCCCACAGAAGTTAAATTTCTGCCATGTTTTAAATCACTGACGCTTTGTAGGGCTTAATGTCAGTCAGTATAACCTTCTCCCTAGTTGACCTAGCTCCATCTCCCATGAGTGCCTCCGGACACATACCAGTCACTTCTACTTTGATGTTTCAAATGTTTCTTCTTTGGTAGAGGCTAGATTGCATCTAGAACCTACTCCTGTGAAAGGGAGTCATAAAAATGTAGGGGTTTCCAAAATGTGGTAACTTGTTGGTTTGTTTTGGTTATTATTTGATAAAGCACAAAATGTACAGAGCTTGGTTTTTGTTGATGAGTCAATTTATGTTAATTGCTAAACCTTCTGCTACATATATAAAAGTGTCACCAGCAGGAGAAAAGATGCTGTCAGAAATGCCTGACAAATCAGTATTTGAAGTCTGGATAGATATAGATATAAAGATTTGTTTATTATTTAGACAACATTCTGCCTGCACATTGTATTTTACTCTAGATGGTTATGAGCCACCATGTGGTTGCTGGAAATTGAACTCAGGATCTTTGGAAGAACAGCGAGTATTCTTAACCTCTGAGCCATCAATCCAGTCTTGATATATTTTTAAAGAACAAAATCTAAATTTTCTGGGTACAAGATCTGGTTTTTCAGTACAAAGGGACAAGTTACCTATCATGAAGCAAACACTGTTATTCTCCTATTGTGAAAGGTCCAAAGTTCTTGTAGAACAAAATACTTATTATCTGCATTTCCAACAACAAATATATGTTATCTATATTTCAGCATTTATTCTCTTTGTCAGATCTTCGTGGGAAGGCTTTAGATAGTGGATCCAAACTCAGAAATCATTGCTGGGACATAGTTAATGATTTCTCAGAATATTGCTTCTTTTTAAATTTGGAAATTACATTGTCAACAAGGTGTCATAATTTCTAAGTCTATGTTTATAGATCCTCCTGTCCCAGATAGTGCCTTTTAAGGCGAAGTTGCTGGTAAAAGGATGATCACGATACTATTTTGATTGTTTCAGTCAAAAACCTGCCAGAGTGTTCTGTAATCCAAGTGCTACTGTTTTCTTAGTTGACCTTTCATTTTAATGATGGTGTTTACACCTTAAGCTAATTCAGAGAATGTAGTATTCTTTACCTCCATGTTCTTAATAACTCCCTTGAGTTGTCTAATGAAAACTCAATAATAATTTTACTTCTACCTTCTCTCTTCTTCACATGTATTCAGCATTCAGAGAAGCCGATGGAAAGGTTGTGTATTAAGACATCTTTGGAGGTGTTGGAGGAATTTTAGATGTCTAGGAATTCTTGAGTATATATCTCACTTTTTTTGGACATTGGTTCACAAATAATGGTAAATTGCTGACATTACTCAAACATTCACATACCTTTTACCCATATTTATCTAGTGTTAAATTTTTATCTTTAGTTTATTATCTGAGATATTTATCCCTTTCTTTCCCTCTCTTCTCTCTCTTGCTTTCTCTTTTTTTGCAAAATCCCTTATTCTCTCTGTCTCTGTCCATGTCTGTCTGTCTTCCCCCTGAATCATTTGACAGAAAAATCCCATATTTATATACCTTTCCTCTGAATTCTTTAGTTTTCTAGGCTGGACATGAACCACTGGTTGAAATGACTTTCCTGCCATAATTTCAACTGGACATCACCATAATCACCTAATAATATTCTTCACTATCCATTCCACTATTTTATTCCAGGACTGGCCCAGCCCAGCACAAAACTGCATTTATTGTGTTTAATTTTCATTTCTCTCTTCTCTATCTTGAATATTTTCCCAGTCTTTTCTTATAATATTGAAAACTTTAAATAATAATCTTTCCACATCCATTTTTAATAGAGTGGTTCTTACTTTGTGTTCCTGATACCTTTCATTAAGTTCAGATTGTGTATCAACAGAATACTGTAATGCTTAAGTAAACCAGGATTGGTGGGTATATGCCTGTTGTCCCAGCATTAAAAAGTTTGAAGCAGAAGGATTAAGACTTTGAAAATACCCTGAGCTACATAATGAGAGACTGTCTTAAAAATAAAGATAATGGAGGAAGGGGTAGGAAAGAAAGAAGGCCAACCAGCCAAAATCAAAGAAAGAAAAGAAAAAGAATACTTCCTAAGTATGTTCCTTCCAAAGATGTCCAAGGGTACACATATACAATGCCTACTCATTTCTTATTGATGGTGTCCATTTGGTAAGCTGATTGTTAGATTTCTGCAATGTATAGTTGTAGTGTTTGTTTGTTTGTTTGTTTTCTCAGTTGCAACTAATAAGTATTACCAAGGAAAATATTTTAAGTCTGTATATGTGTCCTGATGCTTGTCACTCATGCTCCCCTTGATTTAGTATTTACAATTGAGTCTTGCTTGGCAGACACTGATTATAATGCTTGCAACATGATTATCTACCAGTTCCATGCTCTTTCTATTAGTCAGCAGTTGGCTTTGTGACTGTGTGTGTGTGTGTTTTGTTGTCTGTTTGTTTGTTTGAGACAAAGTCTTATTGTGTAATTTTGGCTGTCCTGAAACTCACTATGTAGACTTGGCCTTGAACTCACAGATATCCACTTGCCTTGGCCTCCCAAGTGCTGGGGGTAAAAGTATGTAGCACCATGTCCAGCTATTGACTCTTTAAAACACTTTTTCTATATAATATGTTTTGGTCATGTTCTTTTCTCTTCCCTAACTCTTCCCAGAGTCTCCTTATCCACTTAACTTCATATTATTTTTATTCTCCATGTCTCTGTCTCTCTCACACACACATAAAAAACAACAGCTCCCGCCAAAAGAAAAACAAAACAAACAGAAAAACCTTAATAAGCAAAAAAAAAAAACTTTAAAAAAGCACTTACACAAAAGGTCCTATTTGTGTTTGCCATACACTCTTGGGCATGGGAGTGTGGTTGATACAAGTGACACTCCATGGTAAAAATCAGATTTTCCCTTTCCCAGTAGGTATCAATTGCAACTACCTTCTTGGTTAGAAGTGGGATTTTGTGTCTGCACCCTTCTTGGTGCTCAGATTCTCTAGTTTGAACCTGTGCAAATCTTGTGCATGCTGTCACAATCCCTGTGAGATACATAGGATATCTGGAAGACACCGCTTCCTTGGAGTAATCCACCGTCTTTTACAGTCTTTCTGCTGCCTCTTCTACATAAATCCCTGAGCCTTAATGGGAGGGGTTGATAAAAATCTCTCATTCCTATACATTGTTCAGTTGTGGGTCTCTTGTTAATTATGACCGACTGCAAGAAGAAACGTCTCTGATGACAGCTGAATGATCTCTGTTCTGTACAACCAGTGCCCAGCAAATAGCAGCCTTTTTGTCAGACCTTCCAGGGAGAGAGCTTGTTTCTGGCTTCCAACAGGACCCTGTTTGATGTGGTAACAGCAGTGACAACTCTTTCCCGACTCCAGGGCCCTGGAGCAGCCTCCCACTGGGAAGAGAGACTACTTGTCCTGGGCCACTTTTTCCTCTATACTCTCTCATGGTGTCTAGTGTTGCTAGGCTCTGCAGAATCCTGGGTTTGGAGTGGGTCAGAGCCCTGCCATGGACCTTAGTCACCATGGAGATTATAGGTCACCAATATGGGCCAGGATAGGGAAAATATTTGGGGGTGGGGTAAAACTAGCACCATATTTAAGTCTCTGTCATGTCTTCTAGCTTCTCTGGGTGCCTTCTGTGGGGACTCTGGCTGTGCTGGGAGAAATACGTGAACTTGCCTCTTACCTGCTGCTTCTCAAATTCTGAGTTTAGTTTTCTACTCTTCCCTGTTCCTATCCCCTGCTCCCATTTCCTATGAAGGGTACCACAGAAGACACTACAGGGACAACTGCTGAGCCACCTGCCCTTTCTCTGCCTCTCCCAAGTGAACTGCTCTTCCTTTTTGGCTTCTACTTAACTATTTCAATACCAAGACCTCACATAGAATGTACAACCAATGCAATACCCAGACAAGTTGTAAATGTGTGTACAGTCGGCATGGTAACCTGCAAAAGGATTGTAGTTGATAACAATTTTAAAGAAAAATGCCCGTAAGTTATTTTGTGTGTTGGGTTGTTTGTTTTTTTCTTTTTGTTCATTTGTTTTGTTTTTGAAAGATGGCAATTCTAGCTTTGAAGTCAGTACTCTATCTATCTATCTGGTGGCCTTCCTGTTCCAAGCTTCCACTGGCGGTTGTCCTAGAATTTTACTGTCAAGTTCTGTTTGGGATTTTTACTTAAATTTTCTCCTGACTTGGGGACCTTTTAGGAAGTCTTGACGCCTGCTGGGGTACTGTGGTCCAGGGGAGCAGCTGCTGTCTCCCTTCAGTGAGGACTCTTGCCTGCTTGCTAGAATTGGTTTGGCCCCTGTCTGGGAAGGGACATTGTTGACTGTGTATATAAGACAGAAAGACAGTGTTCCTTTCGGATCCTTTCTGGGACTGTGTTTTGAGCAGCATGTAGCCTGCTGATTTTATCTAAGTGAAATACTGTACAGGGGTTAAAAGAGATTTTCTTTTAATACTTGAATAAAAACCTTTTGTCTTAAAAAGAGAGAGAGAGATGCTCCATTCTATGAGACTATCCATGTGTCATTAAGAATCACTTTTATTGCTCTGTTCTTGTTTAGCAGGATAATAGTAGTAGGTTTTCTCCTAGAGCATGACGTATACAGTCTCAGATTCTTGGCCACTTCAGCAGTGTCAGGTGTGTTTTTTGTCTCACGGAGTGCACCTTAGTCCAATTGAAAAGGAAAGAGTTGGTTACTCCCATAACATTGTTACCACTAGTATACAAATATATCTTGTAGGCAGATCACTGTTGTAGATCACAGGGCTTTTAGCTGCTGATATTGATGATTACTTTTCTCTTCGGACAGCATGCCAACGTACCTTCTAACAATATGAACTCCAGTTAATAGGGCTGAAGCTTCTAGTTGGCACCAGCTTGGTTTCACCATATTCAGTGACACAATTTGGGTCATGAAGAGTGACCAATAGCCTTGGAAATAACCTGTGATGTTTGTCAGGGAAGGAAGACACCTTTTTGGCCGGTGTCTCAATAAGATATAACCAATTCCTGGCATCAGAGATTTAATTTGATAGCAAAATATCTCTATTTAGGGTATTGTTTCCTTCACTATATGGTGACTCTATTTAAAACCTTTTCATATATGTTTATATTTTAGGGAGCGTCTACAGTAGTATGTTTCCATATGGCTTTCAAAAGGCCTTTATAGTTTGTTGTCTTTTCCCATATTCCCTCCTATACCCTGTCATTCCACCCCTTCCTCATTTAATCCTTCTATTTACATTTCTTCTTTATCTCTTTATTCCTTTTATCTCTATGTCCCCTTTATCACTATATATTATATTGCCTTTCCTTGGAAGATCTTCTCCTTCCTAGTTACCTGGAAGATGGAAAGCTCTCCCAAGCGCCTTTATCAGTAGGGTGAAAATTGTTATCCTACCAAAAACAATCTATAGATTCAATGGGATCCTCATCAGATCCCACAGAATTTTTCACAGAAATTAATCTTCAGCTTTATGTGGAAATTAAAAAAAAGGTACCTGAGGTACTTAAAATGATGCTTAATAATAAAAGAACCTCTGGAGATACCACCACCCCACAGAGCCATATAAATTAAAAACAGCTTGGTTTTGGCCTAAAAATAGGCATGTTGAACAGTGGAATCAAATTGAAGACTCAGGTACAATTCTACACACATACACATGCAGACACCTATTTTTTGGTTTGTTTTTACAAAGAAGCCGAAAACACGCTGTAAAAAATACATCTTCAACAAATGTTCTTGTTATACTGGATGACTTCATGTAGGAGAAAGTAGATAAACTTATTTTTATCACTCGGCATAAAATTCAGCTCCAAATGGATCAAGTACCTCAACATAAGGCCAAATACATGGAACCTGATAGAAGAGAAAGTGGCTTGAACTCACTGACACAGGAAAGGACTTTCTGAAGAGAACACAGGCACTAAGGACAGCCAGCAACAACTGATAAATTAGACCTCATAAAGGTGAAAAGCTTCTATCCAGCCAAGGAAACCATCAGTCAAGCAAAGCAGTAGCCTACAGAATGAGAAAAAAATTTATCAATTATACATCTGATAAAGATACTAGTATCTAGAATAAAGAACAACAACAACAACAACAAACAAACAAAATACCCAAAACTGAACATTAACAACCCAATTTAAAAATGGGACTATAAACCTAAACAAAGAGTTCTCAAAAACTGAAACACACATGGCTAAGAAACACTTAAAGAAATGTTCAACATCCTTACCATCAGGGAAATGAAAATTAAAAATACCTTGAGATTTCATTTTACCCTACTCCAAATGCCCCAAATTAGAAAACAGAAGACAGTACATGCTGGTGAGTATGTGAGGAAAGGGAATACTTACTTATTCATAGCTGGTGGGAGTGAAAAGTGCTGTGAAAACTAGGATGGAGATACCACAAGAAGCTGAAAATTTCCCTACCACAAGATCCAGCTATGTCATTCTTAGGAATATAGCCAAAATAATAGCCAAAAAGTAGAAACCACCTAGATATACACCAACTGATGAATGGATAATGAAAATGTGATAAAATGTACACAATGGGATATTATTTAGTTGTTTAGAAAAAATGAAGTTTGCAAGTAAATGGATGGAACTAGAGACAGTCCTTGCTTTTTTTCTTTTAGACAGTGTCTCACTGTGTTGCCTTAACTGTCCTGGAGCTTGCTATGTAGATCAGGCTGGCCTTAGAATTACAGAGGTTACCTGCTATAGTTCTACAACTCTGGTATTAAAGATGTGTGCCACCATGCTTGGTCAGCAATTGACATATTCCTATAAGCAAGGCTCTCTTCTTCTCTAGCTAAGCCATGGGCTCGTGGATTCAAGCTTTCCCTGCTTATGTTCAGAATCCTTAAATCAGTAATGGCTTTCATGGTTTTCATGCTCATGTTCTCCCATATCTGGCCAGTGGCCACTTTTCTAAGTTAGGTCGCCTTTGGTTTGTGGTTTGCTTATTATGTAAACACTTTAAAACTTTGTGTCATAGCAAGCCGTAATCCAACTCATGGCTTTTTCTAGCACCAGCCCTGAAATGAGATATTTCATTAAGGAGCCTTGTTTTCCCTGGGGAACGGTAAATACTGGAATCCATGGTGTGGATTCCTGTGTACTTTGAATCAGAGTCTAAACAGCTTCCCTCTCATTTAGCTCAGGTGTTTGCCAGCTTGCCATTTAAAAGGACCCAAAATTATAATTTATTTTTACAGCTAACTTTAAAACATTTGAAGCTGGTTTCCTTTGAGTTTTGTTTAATCCCGAAAATATAAATAGGTTATCAGATTCTGTGTTTGTATGATGATGCTTAGGTGCTAGGCACCAGCTGAAGTTGTAAGCCTCCATTTCTGTGTTAGAAACAAGTTATTGTCATTTGAGTTTGTTCTAAATGAGGGTATAAACTGCTAAAGACAATTTGGAGTAGAAAAATAAACTAAAAGATGTTCCTTTCTAGGTCATTAATAACATTATTCTCATTTTTGGCACTGTTTTTAACAAATGTGTTTTTCTTTTATTTTTGGATCATATTATCCAAATCAGTTCAAAATAGATCTTAACTCATTGGGTGTGAATTACTTCATATGAAATGTACTCTGACACATTGCTTGGAATACTAAAGAGAAAAAACTTCAGGATGTCCAGCATTCAGAGCAAAGTTGTGCAGTTTAAAAAATATTGGTTCTTTTATCTTTTCTAAAATACAGTAACATGCTCAGTAATCACAAGCAAATCTTTGGCATTAAACTTTTGATAACATGTTTCCAAAATTATCCAACTAGATAATATGAGCCTTGGCTTTTTTTTTAAATAATGAGTAAAAAAAATGACAGATATAGTATTTTTTATTGCTTACATGAAATATATATATATATCAGTTCTTTCATTTAAATTTGTATCTTTTTAGGTTTTTAATGTGTTTTATATTTGTGAATCAATAATAATTATGAAATTCTCAGTAAAGACATTTAGTGTATCAGCAAATTAGTTGCCATTAAAAAATGATGTAGGGATTAATGAGTGTGATTTGGGGAGGTAAGATGAAGAAAGAAAAAGAAAAAGACACAGAAGCAATAAGATACTCTTTTGTGTTGTTTTTATCTCAGTGGACATAAAATTGGGTTGTGGAGGCAAACCCAAAATTCAGGTTCAAAAGTATCCCAAAGTACAGTCTTAAGTACTAGTCAATGAAATAGATAATGACTGAACACTGCAACAGGTCTATTACCAACTTTATAAAAATCTAAGTAGACACTTAAAAATCAAGAGCTAAGAAAAAGGGCAATTTGGGCAAAAATTTGGGGACAAGAAATTAAGTTATGAGGCTTTATGATTAATTAAACCTTGGCATAAATACTGTGCCAAGGTTTGGTACTGCCTTATCTCATTCCATTGTATTTAACTCACATCACTTAATCTCATTTTAGTCTTTCTGTTACATTCCTATTTTACAGAGAATACTAAAAATCTAAACCCAGGACAGTTAATGGACTTGATTCCATCTGTCTTAAAGAGATAGGTCCTACACCTATGCTATAGCACTACAAAAGTTACATGAGTATAGGATTGACTTGAGAATAGGAGAAATGATGGCACAGAAGTGGTAGCTGAGAAGCACAGTCAAGACTGTACCATGTCAGTATCTTACAGTGGAAGCATAAAGTTGGTGAGGTTGTATGTTTCCTTGGGTTCTGTTGTTTTGTGGGTGAGTGTTGTTTGTTTTGTAGTATGGTCAAAATAGGCTGACCTCATACTGTCCTTGTGTTTCAACCTTCTGAGCCCTGGGATTAAGGCTAGTGCTATCATACCTGATATATATATCTCACCTGCACACACACACACATCACATGGGCACAGTTTACTTGATAATGTAATTTTCTCCATTGTTCTGCATTTTCTTGTCTAGAACAGTTTAGAAATCTATTTTTCAACTTTCCACATGATTCTTTAATTACTTAGGTTCTGTGATATTATTAATGAATTTATTTCCTCACATTTGCCTCCCAAGTGCTTCATTATCATTTGTGGCAATGAGATGCATGTCTTGAGCTGGGGGAGGGGCACTGGCTCCTTTGAGCGGAAACCAGAGCTGCTCTAGCTTTCTCTCAGGCTAGGGAAACTGGCTTGCTGGCTGTGCGCTGAGCGTCACAGAGACTACTCCCACAGCAACAACAAGTCCTGAAAAGCTACCTTAAGCAACATGCTAGAGACATCGGCTTTTTGGGGTAGTTTCATATTCTGAGTTTGTGTGTGTTGGATAATTTGTAATACATGCAAGTATCCATTTGGGGTTCTCCTTATAATGGTGAGCATGCTTTTAATGTGGCTGTCCATCTGTGCCTTCCTTTTAAAATGAGAATTGTCAAATTGGCAGAATGCTAAATTTTAAGTTTTCTTGATATTTTTTATAAATACATCTTGTAGGGAAAACTATTACTGAGCAAATAAATTTCACATGCTTAAAATTAAAGGAGATACTTAAATTTAAAAAAAGCTTTTAAGAACAAGCTCCAGAAGTTCTAGAACAGCAAATGTCTTTTCTTAAAAACTGACTATTGAAGGCTAACAAGAACTGCAGTAAAAACTATACGTCGGTAGATTGTATTTCTGTATTTGTGTATACACACACATATGTAGCAGTTGGGAAGGAAAAGCTACCAATATGAGACAGGGTGGGGCTTGGAAAGGGACTTAGAAGAGGGGCTGTAGAGAGAGAAGGGAAGGGAGAAAGTGATATAATTATATTTTAACTAAAAATGTACAAGAAAAAATAAATGTAAAAATATAAAAAATAACTATTTAAACATAAGAAAGTTATCAAGGAAGAAGCCTGATTTTATTTTTAACTGATAGTTTTTCTTCTGCAATATTGTCTCTCTTAAGCAATTGTTTGCTGAACCTTATATCTTACAGAGGGAGGAGTAAGAGCGCTAACCTAAATTAATGAGCTGTGTAACCTTAGCAGGTCATTTGTACTCTCTACACATGATTGTTAATTTGTACTGTGAAATAGACATAGGATTTGTAGTTCCTTCTACTGTATTGTTTTTATTATGCCATGCTAATATATCTATTTTAAAAGTTTAAATTTTCATTATGTATTTCAAATTAAGTATATATATTACCACACAGTACTATTCCAAGTGCTATCATATGCATATAGCATACTATTTGGAGAAATGTACATTGTAAAATTTATTATATGATATGTATTCTCAGGCAGATAGACTGTTTCTTTAAGGAATGTTTGTTTAATCCATGTTTAATTGTAAATAAGTGGTTTGGTGAATATTTCTAACCCAGGTAAAGTTGAAATCTTAATCTTTGAGGTTAGTCTGTTATTAGCTTTTCTATCAGGAATTCTAGGAAGATGTTTTATTTAATCTAAGAACTAGAGAACTGGGCACAGTGATGCACACCTTTACTTATAGCCCTCATGAGGCAGAGGCAGGTGGAGGCCAGTCTGGAGCAGAAACAGATCTCTGTGAGTTTGAGGCCAGCTGGTCTACAGATTGAGTTCTGTGACAGCCAGGGCTGTGTAGAGAGACCCTGTCTCAATGAAAAGAAAGAAAAAAGAACAAGAAAGAAAAAGATCTCATAGTTCATCTATCAGTATTAATAGTGTTTTGCATTAGAAAAAGAATTACAATTCATTCTTTAAAATTTTTTAAACTACTCTTAGCAGACAAAGAAAAGGAACTTTAAAAATGGTCATTGACTCTAATGGTTCACAAAATAACAATCTTAAATTTTTGCGCAGTTAATTTTAAAGTGATTTGCCATGCTTGAAAAGAAAAAGACGTGATATTTATGTGCTGTTTCCCAGCTCTCATGAAGGGCTGCACTAATTATCTCTTTTCTCCCAAATTAAGTGTTATCCTAATAGTATTTCTCCCAGTTTTCACACTTTCCACTCACTCTGAAGTTTTTAAAATAAGTTTTTAAGTCAGAGAGTTCTCAAGTAATCTAACAGATGGATTATTTGTGTTTTTAGCATAAATGATGACCAGAAATATGTTGCTATGCCAGAGACCATATAGTTTACACTGAATAATTCATTAAATCTGACTTACTGGCTACTAGCTGAGGGGCAAAAGTTGTTTTGAACAGTGTGTTTAGTAAAACTGGAAATAATAGATGCCAAAACTTAAAAACGCCAATAAACCATCACACTATCTGATATTAAAACTAATGTTCAAATTTATTCTTTTTAACTTTAATGATAAAATAAGCAATACATTTTAATACAATATGTGTAACATAAAATTTTAGTTTAGGTTACTACTTTTAAAGTACATATGGATTAAAGTAGTAAATCTAAATGGCAGGTATGTAAGGAACAAAATATGTTGCATTTTTCTTTTAAAGCTTAACCTTTTTGGGTTCTCTTATTGTTGGATTTCTCTTTTTCATTTTGCCTTTTATTGTCCTGATTATCTTTTTATGTTTTGATGATCTCAGTTTTTAAAAATCCCAGTTTTCTCAGATATTACTCTGAACACTAGTTATAAAATTGTTTTGACTGGTGCTGTTTTTTCACCTGTGTTGCTATTAGCATTTATGTGATACTGAATTTCCTGCATAGAGCCTTTTCAACAGGTGCTTTGTGGCTAACGAGCTACAAATGTTTAATAAATAAACACACACTAAGACATTGCTATTTAACTCTTTGTTTTAAAAATAATACAAATATAAACATTTAAGAAAATTGTTTTGCTGTGAGTGTGCATATATTTTCATATGATCCCTATCAACTATAATCCCATGACCTAAAGGCGTTTGAAATAATCTTCTAAATATTTTTCATATTAAAAGTGCAAACAAACATAATATAAATACACACACTTTCCATTTAGATAGTCCTTTAAAAGTCTGTGTTTATGTCTGGCATATTCTGATATCAGTAAACTTGTACTTACCTTTTAATTGTTTTTTTTTAACTTGAAAAAGTTTAAGTCAAGTGATTTTGTCCACAAGCCACTAATAAAATTAAGGAGATGTCAAACAGAGAACAGATGCTTTTAATTGTTTTATAGCCACTATTTCTAGTGGTTACTTGCTATCTTGTTTTTATATAAGAGAAAAAAATAAAGCAAAATAGATTGAAAGGGAGTAGAACTCATATATTGTCTTTAATGTATACAAGATACATTTCTTCCTTAATATGCTCAATTCTTTTCTTCTACCCCCAGTATAAGTGTGTGTGTGTGTGTATAGTTTTCATTATTGCATTAAATGACTTTATTCTAGGTTTAAAATACAAAACTTAGTCAGGCAAGGTGGCACATGCCTGTAATCCCAGCACTCTAGGAGGCAGAGGCAGGTGGGTCTCTGTGAGTTCGAGACCTGCCTAGTGTTTGTGAGTCAAGGACAGCCAAGGCTAGAAAGGGAAAAGAAAAAAGGAAAGAAAAGGAGTATAGGTGTGCCTTGTTGTCTAGCAGCCCATCTATACAAATCTTATCTTAGTGAAACAGAATTAATGGAACAGATGCCAGCAAGATCATTCTATTTATGAACAATAAGCGTTACACCTACCTAGCTTTCTAAAGATATAGGACATATACATAGAAGCTTCACACATTTACTATGCGGGTGAGTTTTATAGACGTGTGTTCCAACAGGGTATTAAGGTTTGTAATAAAAGGCCCTGATAAAATTGAGAAGTTCATCTTTCTGCTCCTGGGATACCTCACTCAGGATGACCCTTTCTAGATCCCACCATTTGCCTGCAAATTTCATGATTTCCTTGTTTTTAATTGCTGAGTAGTGTCCCATTGTGTAAATGTACCACAATTTCTGTATCCATGTCTCCAGTTGAGGGACATTTGGGTTGTTTCCAGCTTCTGGCTGTTAGAATAGAGCTGCTACGAACATGGTTGAACAAATGTCCTTATTGTATACTTGAGCATATTTTGGATATATGCCTAGAAGTGGTATAGCTGGATCTTGAGGAAGCACTATTCCTAGTTGTCTGAGAAAGTGCCAGATTGGCTTCCCAAGTGGTTTTACAAGTTTACATTCCCACCAGCAATGGAAGAGGGTTCCTCTTTCTCCGCATCCTCTCCAGCATGTGTTGTCACTTGAGTTTTTGATCTTAGGCATTCTGCTGGGTGTCAGGTGGAATCTCAGGGTTGTGTTGATCTCTTATGCCTTCTCTACCTGAGGTCACACATCATGCTCTAAAGACAGTCTTTTAAACGTGGCTAAATTGTTTCTAAAATTGTTTGATTAGAAGACTTTTAGCTAAGTAATACCTGTCAGACTCTAGGGGCAATGCTAGAAAGTGATGACTTGTAAGCGAGTTTTCCTGTGAGAACCACAGCCTTCTGGGGAAGCAGTGAGCTCCTGCAGTTGAAGCTCCCGGCCTTGTTAGCTCTAGAGTCAGGACCTGTGCTGTTATTGCACTGACAAGACTGCAGAATATTGTCTTTACTTTCGTGTTTGTGTTAAGTAGTGTGTACTTGCTGTGAATCTGGTATTTTCCAGGCCGTTGCCAGGATGGACCAGCTTTTATCATGTGAACATACCATTGTGATTAAATAATCATTTGGCAGAAAATGAGGACACTTTTCAGGGGAGTTTTGTAATATAAAGAATTTTTGCAACTATTTAGACTCTACAATTTTTATTTCTGAAATGTTTGAAGTCTTTGTTTTATTAAGGAAACTCAGTAATGGTACATGGTGAGAAAATGTATTTTAGAAAGGAAATTTAGAACTAAATTTTACACTTACAGATTTTTTTCATCCTTTTCTAAAAAACTGAATGTTTAAAGAAATGTGGCAAGATTTTTAGGGTAATGTGGTATTAGTAGAAATGAACATGATAGATGTTGAATGCAACATTTACTATGATATAAAAACCAAGCATCGGGATATAACAAACATGTGGCTGAAGTGTTTAACCTGAGCACTATGATGAACACTTCCTGAAGCCAGAACCTCTCAGCTCTGTGGAGTCATCACATGAAATCAGAGTACATTTTAGCGTGTTTTAGGTTGTGCTTGAAGGGCAGTAGCGTTTGGGGAGTACATTTTTATAACAGATGTTAATTTAGCCCATACTGGAGCATGGGCACGACCAGCATAACAAGACTGTATAAGGGTGGAGAGTCTCACATAGTTCATTGTGATAACCTGCAGGCGTAAATACCTAATAATAGACAAGATATGGCAGGTGAGTCAGATGTGGATAAAAGATGAGGTGGTGTCTGGGAAGGTGGCTTCATGGTTAAAGCACTGGCTGCTCTTCCAGAGGGCAGGGCTCAATTCCCAGGACTTACAGGGCAACTTAAAACCTCCCTCTTTTGGATTCCTCAGTCACCAGGTGTGCATGTGGTGCACAGATCAAACACGTAGGCAGAACACTTAATACACAAATTTTTTTAATTTAAAAAAATGAAGTGACCTTCCAACTCAATGCGTGATAATTTAGTATAAGTCATTTAAATTTGTAGCTTTAATGAGGCAATCTGAAAATAAAATTTTCTTTTAGGTTAGAAGCCTTATAATGTTGAGTTAGACAATGTAGCAGTATTTCAGAATATCAAATGCTATATTTCAAAGCATATACAAATCTCTCAATTTATTTAATTTCCTGCTTTTTGTGAAAATTTGACATTGTTAAATACACAACCAGGCGTCACATGATTGTTTATGCCTGTAATCCTAACACTCAAGAAGCTCAGTCAGGAGGATTGCCGTAAGCTCCAGGCCACTTTGGGCTACATAGGAAGTTTCAAGCTCTCCTGGGCAACAGTGAGACCCTGTCTTCAAACAAAACTTACAAGCCAGTGTCACTGGTAATTATTACTCAAAAGCCACAAAATGGAAGAAGCGTTAATTCCATGGCTAGATAAATTATTTCTAGAAAAAAGTTATTTAAACGTTTATATTATCTTAGGAAAAATACCTCATTTTACCTATAGCTGTCTGCATACATTTTTCTTCAAAGTGGGATTATAACTTTTCTTAAACTTGAGACATTGTATTTATACGTATGTGGGGGAACATACACAGGAATGCATGCACAAATACACCTTAGTTTTTGGGGTCAAGCAAGTGCTCACTAGTGAACTTTACCCCCAGCCTTTGGGACATTGATTCTTAGAAGACAGCTACTGGGATTAAGAATAACAGCATTCCAGGATATATAAAATAAAACTCAGCATCTGTTAAAAAAAATCAGTGTAGAAATAGAAAACATAACCTTATTACTTAATACTGATTTACATTGTATTGACCTTTTTTTCTTGTTAATAATTAGTGGGTATTTAGTGAACAGCTTTAATGGCTATACATTCTGTTTTGTATTTTGGTTAAAATAGTCTCATGGCCATTTATTTAAACAGGCTATCTGCTTACTCAAGTTGTCTTTCAGTGATACTCTAAGGCAAGTATCATGATCTCATAAAAATGTTTATGAGATAGGTTTATCTGTTCTGGGAATTTCAGACATTTTTGCTATTTTGAGTTTTTTAGTAATTCATGAAGGCCATGATTCATTTGGTGTGGAAATTTTGGTAAATTAATAATCATGTTTCTGTTATTTTGAAGGATTCCAGAAACCAACCAGACTCATTTTGATTTGTTTTTTGTAATTTTTAGTTATATTGCCCTATACTAGAAACCAAATGAACTCTAAAGGGAAGTGAAAATGTAGTTCCTGGCCTCAAATGAGGGGAAGAAAAATTCTCTTGCTGAAATACCCAAAAGACAAGTTTTTAATATAATTTTTTATTTATTACAATTTACTCACTTGGTATTCTCACTGTAGCCCCCTCCCTCATCCCCACCTTTCCTCCCACATCTCCTTCCATGCCCCTTTCCAAGTCCACTGATATGGGAGGACCTCCTCCCCTTCCATCTGATCCTAGCCTATCAGGTCTCATCAGAACTGGCCGCATTGCCTTCCTTTGTGGCCTGGTAAGGCTGCTCCCTGCTCAGGGCATAGGATGATCAAAGAAGAGCCATTGAGATCATATCAGAGACAGCCCCTGTTCCCATTACTAGGGAACCCACTTGGAGACTGAGCTACAATGGGCTACATCTGAGCAAGGGTTCCAGGTTATCTCCATGAATGGTCCTTAGTTGAATTATCAGTCTCAGAAAAGACCCCTGTGCCCAGATATTCTGGTTCTGTTGTTTTCCTTGTGGAGATCCAGACCCTTCCAGGTCTTCTTATCTCCCTCTTCTTTCCTAAGATTTCCTGCACTCTGCCCAAAGTTGGCTATGAGTCTCAGCATCTGCTTTAATACCGTACTGGGTAGAGTCTTTCAGAGGCCCTCTGTGGTAGGCTCCTGTCTTGTTCGATATTTCCACCTTCTTCTGATATCTATCCCATTTGCCATTCTGAATGAAGATTGAACATCTTACCCAGGGTTCTCCTTCTATCTTAGCTCCAGAAAACAATTTTAAGAAATTTTATTCTTGTATTTATGCTGTAAACAAATACTAGGTAATAACCAAGTGTACCAGCCCTTATTTTAGGAACTCAGTAATCATTGAATGAAACAGAAATCCTGGCCTTCATTTAGTCTTGTGGGAGAAACAAAAAGAAAAAAAAAAGCCAAGATTACTAAATTTGTTAATGTGTTAGATAATGATAAATGCATGAAGAAAGAAAATAAGAAAAGGAAAAAGGATAAGGGAATTGTGTTGTATATGTCATTTCAGATAGCCAGTTGCAACAGTGGCTCTCAGAGCAGGAAGGAGATGAGACTGGAGACATGAACACAGGCATTAGCTTCTCTGGGAAGCATTCCAGGCAAAGAAACAATAGGCAGGTCCAGGTAGATGGTACCATTCCTGGTGTTTCTGAAGAGCAATAAGGAAGAGTAAGGCTTTAAGAATAAAGGGAATGAAAGCAGGCTATTGCGGTAATCCAAATGAGATATATATAGGTTCACTCTTCTATGGTAGCAGTGAAAAAATTGAGAGGCCAGGATATTTTGACAGTTGGATATGAGCTATAAATGACAAAAGAATGAGAACTTGAGATTTGCCACATAAAAAGTGGGATTGCCTTTAATAGCCCTGGACCACTCACTATAGGAGAATGGAATTTAGGCAGAAAGATTAAATCTTATGTTTTGACTATGTTTGAGATGTCAGGTAGACAACTGGCATTTTGTGGCATTTGGGGAAAGGCTGAAGTAGCAAACATAAGCAAGTCTGAGGTGTTGGTAAGCCACAGTAGAAAACAAGAGAGCAAAGGTCAGGAAAGGAAGGTTTCAGGAGGAAGTGAGTTTAAGCTGGACCACAGATACTAGAAAAAGCTAGGAAAGTGGCTTTAGTTAGAGGAAATAGTCTAGACTTTCAGACTACCCACTGACAAAGCTCAGTGTTTGATTAACTCCCGATCCTTAAAACTTTCACCGTGTCAGAGTCTTGCAAGCAGTAAGTGCACAGGAATTATTTGTGGACTCAAAAATTGTTAAGACTTATTTATTTTTTTCTCTTTGGTGGAGTTTATTTGGCCGACCTCTCCATCAAGAAAAGGGTATTGGGCATCTTGACAGTGAAAGCGCAGATTCTGCCAGCATCATGAGGGGCAGCAAGAACTTCATCTTAGAGCCCTGGACAGCTTGACAGAGGCTACTGGCACCTGTCATCTCATCTACCTTGATGGCCAAATGGATCCTGCATGGGTGCCCTTGTGAATCCACTGCATGCCAGCGATGATTGGATGGAATGCTCTTGTAGCATAGAGCCTCCCTCGGTGCTAGTTGACTGATGGTACATATGCGTGCCGCTGCTAGAGTCATAGTGCAGCCAGATGCCGAAGCTCAGTCTGCATGGGGACTGCTGCGAAAGCTCACAGTCTCCCCTGGGACCTCTTCTTCTTTAGCTGTGACACAAAGTACCAGAAGTAGGACTTGGCCACTACGAGGTTGGGTGCAAAGCTGCACACACCAATGGGAGTGTATGGTTTTGGGGTAGGCACAAGGCAGTGCCACAGCATCTTGTGGTTTGCCTCCTACCTTTGTACTCACAGTGTGTGTCCACGGCCTTGAGGGAACTCTGTCTTGCCTTAGTCCTATGTATGGGTTTATTTTTGTTTTCTGTGTGGGGGTGTTTGTGTGTCACCTGCATGCAGCGCCACCAGAGCTTGGAATCCCATGGGTCACCATGCGGATGCAGAACTATAAGTAGCGTCCTCTAGAAGACCAGCCAGTGCTCTTAACCCTCAACACTCCGAGTATTTTTGCAGGGTTTATTGACTACTCATTAGGTATTGATACTTGGGGCTTTTAAACTTTGGTTTTATTGTGGTAAATCTACTTTAAATGTACATTTTCACCACTTGAAAACATACATTTTCATGGCATTAATTACAGAGCTTTGCTTCTTGTACAAAATTGTTCTCTTCGTCTGTCTGTCTGTCTGTCTGTCTGTCTGTCTGTCTGTCTGTCTGTCTGTCTAATGAGTGCTCTGCTGCATGTACACCTGTGTGCCCTCAGATTCCTTTATAGGTGGCCATGAGCCACCATGTGGTTGTTGGGAAATGAACATAGGACCTCTGGAAGAGCAGCCAGTGTTCTTAACTGCTGAGCCATCTCTCCAGCCCCATGTCTCTCTTTTAAGGCAACTGCCATTGTTGTATATGAGCAGAAGCACTTGGCAACTCACTGTGCTTTACTTGGAGAGCACTGAGCTTTTGCATGCCTTAGAATCTTCACAGGAGAGAAAGACTGGGCCCAGAAGAAAAACAGAAATGAAAATCAATACCTTATTTCTATAATAAACTTTCCCCTTCTTTTGAAGACTGACTGACTTTCCACTTAAATAAGTATCATTTTTAATTGTTTGGGTCATTACTTAAGATTAACTTAAGCTTAAACATGTCTCACTCATCTTGATTCCTCAGAAACAAAACACTCAAAGTTTGTGTACATATCTGTAGCCTAAGGAGCTCTGAAAAAAAATGAATCAAATACTCCTTACTTTTTCATGTCTTCCCTACTATTTGCAATTAATTTGGATTCTTATAAGTTACCTGTTAGGGGTATGGCTTAAATATATTGTATAAATTATGAATCTGGGAAACTTTGTCCATTGATTGTAATTTCTCTTTTTCCAGGGAACAAAGAAGGAGGAGATTGAAGGTGAAGAAGTACCTGGTTTGATTCAACCTGCAGAAGTATTTGCTCCCAAAAGCTTGGTGTTGGTATCCAGATTAGACTATCCAGAAATTTTTAGGGTAAAGAACTCACAGTTGTCATTATCAATCTATATTATTGTGTAAATCTGTTTTGAATTAGGTGACAATTTTTTATATTGAAAATATTGTTAGGTTGAATTAGTGCTTTACCAATAAAATAAAAAGTATGGCATGAAGAAATAAATTTGTTAGGTGAAAGCAATCCCTCAGTAAGTTAACATGACTGTTCATACTTCTAAGAATGTAACGTTTGTTCTAAAATAGATCTCATGCTAATTAAATAAAAATTATAAATTATAAAAATAATTGGATTACCTTCAAGAAATATAAAATGTGCTCATAGTTTAACAATTGTGAACATGTTTATTAAGTTTGTGGAGTTAGGTTACACTAAATAGGGTTATGTGAGATTTCAGATAATTCTGATCACATCTTTAAAATATTGTTTAGAGCCAGGCCTGATGACCCATGTTAGTAATTCTAGTATTTAAGAGGTAGAGACAAGACAAGCCTGGCCTACAGAGTGAAATACCACTTGTTTTTTGCAGATTCCCCCTTTTTTAATATCCAGAATTTTCAAATATAAAGATGTATAAAAGTATAAATATTTGTACTAATATGCAAATATAAAAAACTAGAACATGAGATTAGGCATTCTAGAATAAAGAACTTCACTATTACAGTGACAATTATGACTCCTTTAGTGTGTTTTGTGACACACTATTTAGTGACAGTTACTATTTTTTAGTCACAATGTTAGTAAACTAAAAGATTGATTGAGATTATATGTTAGAATCAAGAAAAGGAGCCAGTCAGAAAAGAGCTTGCTGCGCCAATAAGAGGACTTGAAATTGGATCCCCAGCGCTCCTGTAAAAGCCAAGCACATGATTGGCCACGTGTCTGGCCTCAGTGCTGGGGTGGAAGAAACAGGACAGGGAGTCGGGAGGCCAGCCAGTCTAGCCAAATGGATGAACTCCAGGTTCAGTGAGAGACCCTGTCTCAAAACGTAAGGTAGAGAGCTACTGACGTAAACTGTTGGCATCCTTCTCTAGCATCAGTGTGTACATATGAGCACACACACATTCCCAAAACAAGTAAAATAAAGAAAATAAAGATTGCATTTTATCTTATTTTATCACTTACTGTCTCCTGAGCTCAATATGGTAATCTTGTTATCTTGCCCATTATACTGTCCTTTGTTATAATTCATAGAAATTAAAGTTTCTATCAGATAAATAATCTGGATTTATAAGAACCATAAAACAATATCTCTAAATTTTTATCTTGAAGGACAAGGTTTCTTAAACTAAGTTAAAAACAAAAAACAAAAAAACACCAGGCAAACAGTATGGACATTAGCTGGAGTGGTTATCAAAACAGAGATACCCATTTACAAATTATGGCTTTCTGCTTTCTGTAAACTCATCTTGGAAGCTCATTTGGGTGTTCTGGTCCTAGAGGAAAATTTAATAAACCTAGTTTGTTGCTTAAGGTTTATTTCATGTTCAATGTAGAGTATAATTTATGTGGTTGAAAGAGAAACTTTCCTGGAAAAGGTGCCGCTCTTTGTTTTCAATGACAGTGCCCTGACGTGACTGCCTACCCCTCTGTCTGCAGGCCTGCCTGGGTTTGATCTACACTGTGTACGTGGACAGCCTCAGTGTCTCCTTGGAGAGTCTCATTGCAAATCTTTGTGCTTGCCTTGTTCCAGCTGCTGGAGGCTCTCAGGTAATTAAAACATTAGGCAGATGAACTATTTTTTTTTCCCTCCAAGTGATTTAATTTATGAAAAAAGAGAATATTTTTTGAAAATTCTTCAATTTTTTTTGTTTAAAATAGGATCCTACTTTAGCTAAACCTTGTCCCTGTAGTATACCTTCTAGACACCTAAGATTCCATTGTTTTCATGGTTGAAGAGGCTGATTTCAAGGGCTGGAGAGATGGCTCAGGAGCACATGTTGCTTTTCCTGAAGAACTAAGTTCAATTCGTAGCATCTGCCTCCAATGGCTTACAACTGGCTGTACACCCAGCTCCAGGGGGATCTGACCTCTGTGGGCACTTGCATTCATGTGCATATTAAAATAATTAAATCTTTAAAAAAAGAGGCTGATTTCAGGACTGAGTACCCTTTCTTTCATCCAGCATAGTTAGCAGATATGTTTGACATAGCTTAAACTCTACTTTTTAACTTTTAGGACATAGGGGTTTGTTTGTTTGTTTGTTTTAGGTAGAATTTTTCAATATTTTTTGCTACTTTCTTTTGTATATAGTTATACCTCAATTTTATTAAGTAAAAAATTGATCAAAATTAGGAGACAACATTAAGAAAACTCTTTGTAACATTTTAACTGTTTTTACATAGATTCCTTCATTCTCTGTATCTTGACATTAAAAAAAAGTTTCAGAAGCAGAATATAAGAATCTTTGCCACAATGATTTATTTATTGTTTCTAAAAAGCAGTGGAGCTGGGGATGTCGCTCTGGTGAGAGCACATGCTGTGTGAGGCCTTATGATCTATCTCAGTACTAAACAGAACAGAAGACCTGTCTCCTTAAGCCTTAAAAACAACTAGTTGACCCCTTATTTTGCTTTTTGCTCAAAGAAAAGAGACAACCCTCTGAAAAATCACAACACTTATCCTTCAGTCTGTCAAAAATGTTTTAAAATAATTTTTGAAATTTTGTTTATATTTTAAATTATGTATAGGGGTGTGTGTGTGTGTGTGTATTGGTGTTCAAGGAGTTCAGAGGCAATAAACCCCCTAGAGTTATGGATTGTTGCAAGCCTCCTGATATGGATGCTAGGAACTAAGCTCAGATCCTCTGAAAGAACTCTTAACCACTGAGCCATCTTTCCAGCCCTACAAAATATTAAGCTTTATTAAAAGAAAAGATGTTACATGTAGGGAAATTAGCATTTTAACTCTTCTCTCTCAGTGTCTCTTGTCTTAAATTACCTCCTTTCTCCTTCTTTCCCCTTCTCCTCCTTCCTTCTTTGTTTTTCTTCTTCCTCCTTCATCATCATCTTTCTCCTCTTCCTCCTCCTTCTCCCTCCTTCGTTGTTGTCATCTTCTTTCTTTTTTCTCCTCCTCCTCCACCTTGTTCCAAGGACGGCATCTTAAAGGTGTCCTTGGTCATTGTCAGGCTTTTCTATCAGAGAAGCAAGTGGTTCTGTGGGCCTCCTAATGTTAGCACATTTTAATCAGTTATAATTGTCAGTGATATTTGTGTCTTATCTACTCATTTTCAACTTTCATGGACTGAATTTTCTGATATGATTTTGAGTTGTACACAACGTAATTTGTATGTTTTAGGTTATATGTTACTGGCTCCTGTTGTCTCTTAAGACTTTATGTTTTCTCTCATTCTGCAGAAGCTGTTTTCTTTGGGTGCAGGAGACCGACAGCTGATCCAGACTCCTTTGCATGACACTCTTCCTGTCACGGGCACTAGTGTGGCTCTTTTATTTCAGCAATTAGGTATGTCTTATCCTGGATTTTTAAAATATTTTTCAATAGAAGCCTATGGATAGACAAAATGATTTAAGTTTGTATCACCTGACATGATAAAGAAAATATAAAGAAACCATTTGTTGTCTGTTGTAGCTTAGCTGTGACAGGAGGAGAGGAGAGTGGAGCTTCCTGAGGGAGTTATCTCGTGTCACCCCATTGGCACAGCAAAGAAAGGGGCTAGATAAAGGACACTTTGCATCACTGCTTGTTATGATTGTAAGGATGGAGATAGGCACATGAGGCAGTCAACTTGTCAGAAGGCTGTGTGCCCACATATTTGAAGAGAAACAGGAGCTGGAACACTTGTTTTTACTATTAGAATAGGAAAGCCACTGTTAACTGTAGTTTGTTTGTTTATTTTTCTTTTCTGTTTTCTTGGTTGATTGGTTGGGGGTTTGAGGGAGGGATGTTTTATTTACTTGTTTATCAAGACAGGGTTTATCTGTATAGCCCTGACTGTCCTGGACTCAGTTAATATAGTGTGATTTATTTTGTGTGCCTGGCCCTTTAAAAGATCCCCAGTTCCTAGTCAATTGGCCCATTGGGAATTCTTAGCCTTTAGAATTCCTTGACCCTATGACCTTCAGTGTTGGTTGCCTCTTGGATTTCTGGGAACAGGAGAGGATATAAAAAGCCAGCAGAGGAATAGGGTTAGAAAAGAGAAGGCAGCTGGTACAGAAAAGAGATTAAGCAGAGTGAAAAGAGAAGGCAGTTGAGCCAGAGAAGATACTGGTAGGAGATAGGAAAAGAACCGAAAAAGTAATAAAAAAGAGAAGCTACAATTTTGTAGACCAGGCTGGCCTCAAACTCAAGAGATCCGCCTGCCACTGCCTCCCAAGTGCAGGTATTACAGGTGTGTGGCGTCACCACCAGGCTAGTTTGCTTATTTTTTAAAGTTAAGTTCATTCCTAGGCATTTACCCAAGAAAAATGATCATACATCTTTATAAAAATATTTACAGGTGAATGTCCACAGCCATTTTTATGCTAGTAAAAAATTGAAAGCATTCTTAGTGTTCACCGAAGGTAATAGAGAATTAATAATGGAAATATATTAAATTCTGTGCTCTATTTATGTGCTAGGATATACAATACAAAAGGATGAATTATTGATACATCTAACAGATTAACTTAAAAACAATTGTGCTCAATGAAAGACATCACATGAAAAGAACGCATACTTTATGATTCAGTTTCTTAAATTGTAGTCTTGTGTAGTAACAAAACGTAGGTCTCCGGCTACATCGTAGGTGGGAAGAGAAAGATTACAAAGATCATGATGAAACCTTTTATTGTAATGATTTTTGTAAATAAATGTATCAGATTCTTAGCTGAACGCATCTTCAAAAATATGTGTGAATGTTCATAGTATCCTTATACAAAATAGAAATAAGTAGTCACAAATGTGTGTTATGAATGGATTTAGTATATACATTATATTATATTCACCCAGTGGCAATTTATTCAACCATACAAAGGGATATACTATGCATATCTGCTATATCATGGATGTACCTTGAAGCTATCCTGCCCCCTCCTGAAATGTTTCTGAGGCTTTTGAGAAGTGAGGGCAGGGGCATTCATGGTTACTTGTTTGCAGCACATTGACCAGTACTGCCACCAATGTTGGTATAATGTTCTTGTGGAGTGTATAGAGTGTGCCTGTTCATTCAGATGCTGATTTCTCTACCTCACTATCTGGTTTCAATCCAGACATAGCATTGTGATGTTTATTCTAAGCATCACTTGCCTCAAGTTTGTGTAAACATGCTATCATTTGTTCTCTGTATTGCCAATAAAGCAACCAGCCAATGCTGAGCAGTAGAGAGAGTAGGGTGGGACATTGTTGTGGTCCAGAAGGGAGGAAAAAGAAGCGAGGGGGAGGAGGGTTTAGAAAAGAGAGATCTGAGAGGAGAGGACCTGGAAACACCGAGAGAGATGACCGGACCTAAGATATGACTAAAAACAAGTATAATGTGGGAAATTCGAATGGGAGGAAGCTTTGAGGGCTTGGAGGTTTAGGGTGGAGTAATTATTGCCCAGTATTGTGTTCTAGGTTAATTAAATAAACCCTAGTCTCTTTGTGGTGATTTGGGTATAGAGATGGTTTAGAAATAACCTCTGTTTAACCAAAAGATAAATTAATAATAAATATTAATAATCATCAACACAGCAAGCTTCACTAAAAAGCTTCTCTGACCAAGGCAAGATTGGTCAGCATTATCTAAGAGAAACCCTGGACCTTTTAGTACCCCACACTGGCCTCTGCAAACTATTATTATAGTTTCTGTTTATACAAATTTACGTATCCTGGACTTTTCATATAAACAGAATCATACTGTATATGGCTTTTTGTGTCTGGCTTCTTTCCCAGGATACTTTCAAGGTACATCCATGACATAGCATATATCAATTTAGGAAGAAACAAATATTTAGAAGACATTTTGACAACACGACCATTTAGAAAAAGAACATCAAAAGATTTTTCCTCTGGGGCCTGTGACTTCTCTAGCAGTGAATTTTGCTTATGATTACTGTACCAGGCAGAGATTCACTCCTACTTGGGAACTTCTGATCTTGAAGTCCAAGTTAAAAAAAATAGGGGTATCATATGCCGCTATTCCTGGGGGACATGAGAAAACATATACTCTTCTAATGTAGGGAACCAATGATAGACCAAAATGTGGATATCACCAAAGCCCAATTTAGTGAACCAGTGAGTGCTGCTTACATACAAGTTGGGGTGAGAGGGACAGTGGATGGACAGAAGGACATGCTGCAGTCTGTAGAATGGCATAACAATAAATAACAAAGGATCTGGTGGACGTAGTTGTCTAAGGCATTCTCTTACCACCAGGCATTTGGTTGGGTTTTGTGGAAGCCGGTATTAGCCCATTATCAGAGTTCACTCATGGGTTGGGAGCTTGGGGCTGGGGTTAGGAAATATGGAGAAGAAGCCAGTAAGACTAAAGATTCTTTTGGAGCCTTGACTAGTTTTCCTGTCAAAAGTCAAAATATAAATAAAACATTCCTTTGTTCTTACAAGAATTTTGATGATAATGATTTGTTTTTCTCGGTTTGAAAGGTTTCTGTGTGCTAAGATAACTGTGCGTTTCTGCCATTACAGTTTTCACTCTTCATAATTTCCTGTTCATCTTCACCTCTTTCTATTCACTCATATGTAGCTTATCACCTTTTCATTATCTATTGTTGGGTCTGTTATTTCTGTGATGCCATGTATATCAATATATGTTTTTTAACTTATTAAAACATGCTTGTATTTATCTTCAAACATTTCTACTTTGCAAATAAGTTTCTTAAAATGTTGATTTAGATAATACCATGTTATTCAGAAAATTACTTCTGTTTTTGAATGCTTTGGTAAAAAAATCTGATATTCAATTTTGTCTTCTAGGAAAGTTTCTGTTGTAGCATGCAATAATTCTTTGGCATAAACTTGTTCAGGAACATTTTTTAACGTTTACATTCCTAAAATAGAAAGATGAAAATGTGCCAAAGAGAACAGTGAAGGCTTAGAATCTGCGAAATTACTTACTTGAGCTGGGCAGCAGCAGTGCCCAGCTTTAATCCCAGTGCTGGGGAGGCAGAGTCGGGCGGATCTCCAAGTTCAAGGCCAGACTGGTCTACAGAGCAAGTTTCTGGACAGCCAAGACTACACAGAGAAACCTGGCCTCAGAAACAAACAAAACCAACTAAACAGACAGACAACAAGCACATACTTTAAAGTCAGTGCCTCTACGAAGCATGCCTTGATGGGTAAATTCATGAAGTTACAGCTTTAATGCATTAGATATAGACTGGCTTTGTCCTCTTCCCCTTATGTGTTCAACATCCAGGGCCTTGGACTATGCTTCTGCCTTTGCTGTTTCCTTAGCTTGTTCATGTCGCACTGTGACTTGTTTCTGTCTTATTCTCTCTTGAACAGGAAAAATGAAGTAGCTTTTTCTTTTCCCCTAATTCTGTATGGCATTTAAGATAGTTGAGAATTTGAGTGCTCAAAAGTTTATTGCTATAAATGGCATATTACAGCCTAGGTGGAAAAGGAGGAAATGGCAAATTTGATTTTGCTTTTTTTTTTTTAACATTGAAATGTCATTTATGTTCTTTGGGTATTTGAGAAAGTTAAGCTCATTAGTTCATGCAAAAGCACTTTACTGACAAAACTGCTTAGCACGTGTTCTCTACACATGGGCATGCAGGTCTCTGAAGAAGACTCTGAAATTAGTTTAACTCCTCATAATAAATAGCACAGGAATCTGCACTAAAGTCCCCAGAGCGTCCATGTTCTTATGTAATGGCTTTTGTAGATACTTCTCAGTGTTGTTGTGGTCAAATACATGAGCAAGCAACTTATAAAGATGGATTTATTTGGCTCACAGATTGCGGGAATACAGTCCTTAACGGTGGAAAATCGTGACTGGTGGCTCCGTTGTGGCAGACAGCTCCAATGGCAGCAGAAACAAGCATACAAGAAAACAGAGACACTAGAAGTAAAGTTACAAATCTTAAGGCCCATTTCCTGTAGTGAGGCCCAACTTCCTAAAGGCTATACAGCCTCCCCGAACAGTACCACTAGCTGGGACCAAACATTCAAACACATGAACTTGTGGGTATTTTTTACACCAAAACTATAACACTTAACAGAAGTATTTTTAAATCAAGCATTTTAAGATTAATTTATTTTTATCTTATGTGTATGGGTGAGTGTTTTCTCTGCTTGTGTGCCTGTATACCATGTGTATGCAGTGCCCAGAGACCAGAAAAGAGCATCAGATCCCCTAGAACTAAAGGTACAGATGGTTGTAAGCTACCATGTGGGTGCTGAATTCTGAACTTGAGTCTTCTGTAAAAGCAGCAAGTGTTGTTAACCACTGAGCCTCTCTTCGACTCATAAATGAAAAATTTTAAGAAACCATCCCTGTGGGACAGAGTCATGGCAGTTACCAGGAATAAGAAATTGAGCAAAACACAGCCCTTCTCACATGTGCTTTAGCCTTATGAGGAAATAGGTATGCTTTAAGAATCATAACATGGTGTAATAATAGAGACCCCAAGCATAAACTTCTAGTAGCTAGATAAAGTAGAAGAAAGGCACCCTGGAAAGCAGAAGAGATCAGCAGTACAGAGAATCACAAAAAGCTTTTATGGGAGAAGAAAATGTTTGGTGGAACCTGAGCATTCAGCTGTAAGAAACAGTATATTAAGGAATTAATAGCATTTAAAAAATTTTCAGATTACAGAGGAAACATTTATGCCACTTCTGTAAAATAACTGTTTTATAAATGCCAAAGATTGTCATTGCCCATTTGGTCCTTGTGGACTGGTGTGCCTTACTTTCCAGGATCACATGTCAAAACATATTTAATTATACATTATATAACTTGAAGACAGTTCAGCAGCATTGATGTAAAACTGCCCTCTTCATTACCTTTTTAATTTTGAGACCGTATCTTCTTATGTAGCCCAGGTTGCCCTCAATTTGCAGTTCTCCTGCTTTAGCCTCTGAAGTATTATAGTTACAAGCATGTACCATCATGTTTGGTTCCCGCTCTCTGTCTATCTGCCTGTCTGCCTGCCTGCTCTCTCTTTCTCTCTGTCTCCCTCCTTCCCTCCCTCCCCCTCCCCCTCCCCTCTCTGTATGTGTGTGTGTGTGCATGTGTGTGTGTGTGCATGTGTGTGTGTTTGTTTATTAGGAGCAGTGTGTACATATGTGCTCATGCATTTGAGGCCAAAAATTAATACTGAGAGTCTTTCACTATCTTGACAGGATCTTTTACTAAACAGGGAGCTCTCAGCGTGGTCGGTGAGTTCTGGAACCCACCTATCTCTTTACCACCCTTCCACAGCAGAGCCGGAGTTACAAAAGTGTGTGGTCATGTCTGGCTTTTACTGGGCTCTGGGGATGTACGGTCTCTCATCTTTTACTGACTTAGTTGTCTCCCCAGTACCTCCCATTATGTCTCATGGCACTTGAAAGGTACTGTTACATAAGTATGTGTAGTGATCTTTTAGTGAACATATGTGACCTGTGGCAAGACAGCCATAGTGACTGAGTTGATCATCTTTGCCCCGGAGTTCTCTTCTATAAACTTTCAGTTGTCTCTCTCAGCACCTCAGAGATTCGTGTTTCTATAAAAAGTGTCTGCTTAGCATGTAAGAATGCAGCCTTCAAATGGCAGGAGGATCAGTTGCCCTCTTTTCTTTGCTATCTTATACACTGTATTTGTCTGTATTTTGCTGGGTTTTATCAATTCGCCACTTCTACTGACCTTTGAGCTCCCAAGAGTCTTCCTCATATTTATCTCTACCCCCAAGAATTTAGCATTTTCTGTTAAGTCTCAGAAGTCTAGTAAGTTACTGTTAAACTTTTCCTCACCATGAATTGACCAGAAAGGAGAGCAAGACTTTTCAGATTATATCCTGTCTTCAAAATATGGTTTTCTGGGATTGTAAGATAGTGTGCAGGTCAATGTGCTTTTTGTGCATGCGTGCTGACCTGATTTTTGTCCCTCAAACTACATGAAATTAGAAGAAGAGAGCCGGTTCCACCACGTTGTGCTTTGACTTCTGCATGTGCATCACGGCATGTGTATGCATGTGTAAGTACACACATATACATAGTATAGTAAAGTTTGAAAACTAGGATTTCTGTTCCTCACTTTATCCTTTTGAAAAACAAGGCATAGTGTTCTATTGGTATAATATATATTTACTATTCAGTGAAGAATCCTGGGCTTAAAGGATTGTAGTTGTTCTTTTAAAATGGGAAACATATGTATTTAATTCTTGAGGCACTGAGTTTTAAAACTTAACCATCCAAGAAAATTGAGAATGCTTTAAGCCAGGTGGTGCTGCTGCATTCCTTTAGTCCCAGCACATTGGAGGCAGAGGCAGGCAGATCTATAGAGTGTCTAGGATAGACAAGGCTATACAGAGAAACCCTGTCTTGGGAAAAAAAAAAAAAGAATGTACTATTTGAGCAGTCAGCAGAATGTGTAGTAAGTTCAATAGAAATTATCACCAGAGTGTTTTCCGTTCTGTCCCATTTACTGTATTGTGCTGTATTAGGTTGATATAGACAACATCAGACTAAGAAACTATTCAGAGTCAAGCGGGCATCTGGTCATAGCTCTAGCATTTATTTTCTAAGTAATTGTATCTATGAACACAGCAACTATTTTGCTGTGTTAGGTGTAGAAATCAATGTAATACCTTAAAATTTGAGATTGCCAGTTATGTAAAATTTAAAACAATAATAGAAATATGGAATTTGCGTGTGATTAGCTTTTTTAATATTAGTTACAGTTTATTAACTTTGTATCTCAGCTGTATCCCACTCCCTCATTCCCTCTCAGTCCCACCCTCCCTCATCTTCTCCCTACCCCTTTCCAAGTCCACTGATAGGGGAGGACCTCCTCCCCTTTCATCTGACCCTAGCTTATCAGGTATCTTCAGGCCTGGCTGCAAAGTCCTCCTCTGAGGCCTATCAGGGCTGTTCCTCCCTCAGGTGTGTGTGGGGGGGGGGAGGGTAAAGGAGCCAGCCATTGAGTTCATGTCAGAAATAGTCCCTGTTCCCCTTACTAGGGAACCCACTCGGATACTGAGCTACCATGGGCTACATCTGACCATGGGCTACATCTGAGCACGGGTTCTAGGTTATAACCATACATGGTCCTTGGTTGGAGATACAGTCTCACAAAAGACCCCTGTGCCCTGATATATTTGGTCCTTGTGGATCTCCTGTTCTCTCCAGGTCATACTAACTCCCCCTTCTTTCATATGATTCCCTGTATTCTGCCGAAGGGTTGGTTATGAGTCTTAGTATCTGCTTTGATACGCTGCTAGGTAGAGACTTTCAGAGGCCCTCTGTGGTAGGCTCCTGTCCTGTTACTTGTTTTCTCCTACATGCAATTTCCATCCCATTTGTCTTTCTAAGTGAAGGTTGATCATCTTACCCAGGGTCCTCTTTCTTGTTTACCTTCTTTAGGTACACAGATTTCAGTGTGTTTATCCTATCTTATAGGTCTAGTACCCACTTATAAGTGAGTATATACCATGTGTGTCTTTCTCCTTCTGGGATACCTCATTCAGAATGATCTTTTCCAGATCCCACCATTTGCCTGCAAATTTCATGCCATGACCAAGTAGGCTCCATCCCAGGCATGCAAGGATGGTTCAACATACAGAAATCCATCAGTGATTAGTTTTTTTTAAAAACTACACTTTTTGGGTAAAGAAAATTTTACCCTTTAGAATGTCAAAATATCATCCCTTAATTGCTCAGTTATGATATGCATACCATGTCTGACCATCTTCCCTTGAAAAGAGAAACTGGGTTTTGTTGGTTTTCCTCCAGCCTAAGTAGGATAGTCTTAGATAACTGAATACAGACCTTCTTCAGACTCTGTATGAATCTTCTTGTGAAATGTGTAAATAGATCATTGTTATTATTGTGAGAGAACAAAGTTCAGGAATGGACAGGTTCTTCAATAGATTCTTCTTGAAAAAGTCTTATTGCCCTGATAATGTTCATCCTTCAAAATCCTGCTTAAGGTTATGTCTGGAGGAATTGCCACCTGAGGTCGGCTTCGTATAATGACAGGAGCCCTACAAGGTGAAGAAGAGAGGCAGGGGATGGGTGCCAGGGTGATGCAGTGTGAGGCTATCATCTTTAAAGATAAAAGGCAACCAGGAGTCAAAGGATGGGGGTGCGGGTGACTGGGAAATAGAAACCTGAAAGTAGGACTTCTGGCTTCAGCAGCTGGCGCATTCTGTTGACTAAGTCTGCGCTTGTGTGCTGCAGCAGCCCTAAGAGACTAATGTGTCTGCATGGTTTTGTGTGTTGTACTGCATCAAGAGCTGAGGTTAGAGCCTTTCCTGTGCATGTTAGGTGAGTACTTTACCACACAACTGTATCCTGTCTTCTTCCCCCACCTTGTTTTAAGACAGGACAGTTTATAATCCTCTGGGCACCAAAGTATCTAGGATTACAGGAGTGCATTACAGTGTATGTATCAGATAGATAGACAGATAGATCTTTTCAGAAATGAGTTGATTTACAAGAAATAATCACATTAATAAAAGCAGACCTGTATATGCACAGTTACCTTCTGCCAATTATAATATTTTACATAACTACAATATATTGCAGAATGTGAGCTGTGGAGACAGCTTAGTTGGTAAAGTGCTTTCAGTTCCTGGGCTCCGCATAAGAACTGAGTGTGGTATATGTTCTTACAGTCCTAGCACTAGGAACGTGGAGACAGGTAGATAGATTGCTGGGGCTCACTGGCCAGCCAGCCAGCCTAGCCTACTGGTTTAGCTCCAGGTCAATGAGTGACACTGTCTCAAAACACAAGGTAGCCAGCGATTAAGGAATGACATCCAAAGTTATCTTCTGGCTCCCTTTTGCACATGCACTATGCACACATGCACACACACACAGACACACACAGTCAAATTAGGAACTGACATTGTCTAAATACTATTAATTGAGGAGCAAATGATGCTTCTCTAAATACACCATCATATAGTTTTGACTTCTAGAAGCATGTTTATGTCTTACATATCCAGGAAACAAAATTACATCAGTCTAATTGCTAGCTGTTAGAAAGACAGGAAAAAATAATTGTTTAAAAAGGCATTAGTTACAGTGGTGGTTTAATGAGAAATGCCCCCTATAAGCTCTGTGTTGGAGTCCTTGGTGTCTAGCTGGTAGTAATGATAAGCTTGTGGGACCTTGGGGGAGAAAGGAATCATTTGGGCCCACTTCCTATTCACAGTATTTCCTAACTGTAGATGTCGTGTGATGAGTCCACTTTCTGATGCTACTGCTTTGCCTGTCCCTGCCAGCCATCATGTCTTCCCCTTCTTGGCAGAATGGTCCTTTGACACTGTAACCAGAAATAACCTTTTCCCCCTTAAATTGCTTGTCAAGTATTTGGCTATATCAGTGAGGAAAGACTGCCTTTGAGGTATTAAAATGAAGTACCTGAAGCAACTTTAGACAAAGCTTTCCTTAGTTCACTGTGTCACCTCATGGCATCGATGATGGTCCAGCTGTATGTGGGAGAAGACGTGGTTACACCTTGAACCAGAAGCAGAGAGAGAGAGGACGGGCGAGGTCCCGCAGTCCCTTTCAAGGACTTGTTTCTAAGGTTCTCCCAGTATGCCCCACCTCCAAAATGTTCTGCCGCCTCCCCCTAGAGCCACATGTGGACCAAGCTTCAGTTATGACCTTTAGTGGATACTCAAACCATTGAATTGGGACACTCAAGAGTTTGACTATGTAAGTTCAATATCAGGGGTCCTCAAACTTTTTAAAGTGGGGGCCAGATCATGGTCCCTCAGAGAGCTGGAGGGCCGGACTATATGAACTACTAATTCCTACCCACACTGCACATAATCTTTTATAAATAAAATGAAGAACATTTATAAATAAACAGATCACATACCAGTATTTCAATGGGAACTGTGGGCCTGCTTTTGGCTAATGAGATGGTCAATGTCCAGTTCCCCCATTAGTCCCTGATGTGAACACTTAACCCCTTGCAGGCTTTTCTAAGCAGACCAGCTCAGTCCCTGATAGTTCAGTTATATCTCCCTATATAATGCCCAAATTGATATGTTCGGAATCAGCATGTGAACACTGAAAAGGAAATGCAAAATGCATATAAAATTTTCAATGTAATCCCCTTTAAAATGCTTCAGCACCGAACCCCTAATTTTCCATATGGGCAATTCAGCACCTAACCCTTAACCTCCCAACCACCACCCACCCCCCAACTTTGATTTCAGCACTGAATGCCCCACCATCCCCAAAGGGGAATTTTCATATGAGTCACCCACCCCCCAATCGGGTAGAACCCCCCATCTGGCAAAAATTTATTTCTATGGCACTTTTGACTGTCCTTTGGCAGTGGAGGGAGTGGAGGAAAACCTCACTGACAGGCAGGCACAGCACACAGACACCACGTTGCCTGGGGGTGGAGCAGGCGCCTTTTT